>CM076573.1:748514999-748601124 GCA_034641835.2 Pinus albicaulis | reverse complement strand
ACAAATTATATTAGGTGATTGATTTTCTTTGAATAATAATTATAAGTGAATCTATATTATATAATTTTTTTCTACTATATAACTTTTTTATTTTATTTATTTATTTATTTATTACATTAATATTATTTAAATAATAAAATTTTGAAAAAACATGTAATATACTCCCTGTCACTAAAAGTTTATTAATTTAATATTATATCTAGAGACTGTATACTCCAATGCCAAACAAAGTTCATTAATTTAATATTATAATTATATATATATATATATATATATATATATATATAGAGTGTATAGGTAAAGTTTGCTCTTTGTAAAGTATTGATAGGTTAATAATAGTGGATGATAAAATATGCTTTATAGATAGGAATTAATTATGATTATTTTTTATTGTTGGGTAACAATTGAGTTATGATATTTTTTTATGAGGTTAAATTGTAAGAAAGTGCGGTGTTTGATTTTATGCATGAAATTAAGATTAGAGTATGATATTTTTTTATGAGGTTAAATTGTAAGAAAGTGCGGTGTTTGATTTTATGCATGAAATTAAGATTACAGTGTAGATATTAATTTGATTAAAATTGTAATATCTCTAAATCCATGTAACTAGACTAGACATGAAATTAATAAAGAAATATTATTAAGGCTTTTATTAAGAAGGTTGGAAGTTTAACAACTTTTTGATAACGAACTTACATTCTTGATATGAAAGGAAAATAAACTATTATTCTGAAGGAGGGATGCGGACAGGATGGGGTTGTTTTCTATGTTTTGGATGGAAAGACTGGTGTAAACGATTGATATATGAAAAAGAACAAAATTTCAAGGGTGTGAAAAAAGATATGGTGTGTGGTTAATATATGGGTAGGAGAGGACTTCGAGTATCCATTTAAGGTGATTAAACCTACAAGGGTGTGAAAAAAGATATGGTGTGATTGATATACGAAAAAGAACAAAATTTCAAGGGTGTGAAAAAAGATATGGTGTGTGGTTAATATATGGGTAGGAGAGGACTTCGAGTATCCATTTAAGGTGATTAAACCTACAAGGGTGTGAAAAAAGATATGGTATGTGGTTAATATATGGGTAGGAGGGGACTTCGAGTATCCATTTAAGGTGATTAAACCTGCAAATCTATCCCTCTAAAGTGACATGGAATATGGTTATGGCGCTTGCTAAAATAGCAAGTAATAAGGGTAGCTACAGTTTTCTTAAAAGAAATGGCAGTTCTAAAGTGATTTCAAAACGTAACCATGAAGATCACGAGAGAAAGAGGACAAGAAAGAGTACGAGGAAACTAAGTAATAAAGGCAGTTACAGTCTTCTGAAAAGAAATGGAATTTCTAACCTGATTTCAAAACGTAACCATGAAGATCACGAGTGAAAGAGGGCAAGAAAGAGGGCGAGGTGTCTGCATGGACATGTGCCTGTGCTTGTTGGTGAAGAGGGAAAAAGAGGAATGGAAGGTTCTCAATGTTTTTAAAAGAAATAGGTCCTCTCCAGACATAACCATTATGTTTGATTTTTTTGAGACAAATATATACTTGCATAGATAAGTTTGAATTCAAACTAATAAAGATTGCTATTATGTTAATCTTTTAGAAAGATATTGTTCTTAGTGATATACCATGGTAAGAGACATAACCCATGTCACTTCTTGAAAATATTGGTATTATGTTAATCTTTTACAAAGATATTATTCTTAGAGATATAACATAGTGAAAGACAAATAGAATTCTAAGAAGGGAACATATGTTGCCTACATTAAAGGAAGACCTATGTCTCTTGCATGCACAAAGAGGGAGAATTATCTCTCTTACATGCACAAAGAATAGCCATTGTGTTATAGAGGTGTGTTCTTTGCATGGATAAAAGAAATATTGAGCTATCTTAATCTTTAGAAAAAATATGTGAGTACCTTTATGCTATCAAAACTATTATGTTAGTTTATGTTAGTTTCTTTTGCAATAAGATCATGTATATTCATGCAATATTTGTATTAGATTTCATTGGAAATAATATGCATTTGTATGTGGGAAATGATAGCATATTTTGTTATCTTGCATTAAAAAAGATTCTTTGGGAAAGAAGATGAATTACATGTACAAAAACTAAAGTAATGTTTTGGTTTCCATATATATATATATATATGGGTAATGTTGTTATAATATTTGGAGAATAAGACATGTATTTTTAAGCTTTATTCCATTAGTTTTATGGAAAAGAACCCATGTTTTTGCATGCCTATTATGTTATATTTCCTCAAAAAGGAAACATGTATTTGTCTGCTCTATTGTGTTAAGTATTCTTTTGGGAAATTATTTTGGAAACTATATGAATTGCATGCATAGTAACAACATTCATCATGTTAGCTTTATTATAGTTGCATACACCAAAAGTAATAAATGAAGGGCTGATTCTTTTGTTAAGTTTAAGTAACACGAATGCACATTGTGTCATTTTCCATTGAAGGTATTCCTGGACAGCTGTAGTGATTTGTCTTGTATGAATGTGAGCGTGTGTGAGAAGTGTCATAATAATGTGGGGATTTTTTGACATGAATTGACAATTACTTCCTCACACTAAGGTAGAGATGTTAGAAGAAATCATGTTGTGATATTGTATTCACATCTCATGTATTCACATGAATAAGTGTTAAAGGATCACTTAAAGATTGATTATTGATTGATTGAGGCTTGATCTAATCATGCTATAAAAGCTTGTTGATGACATCAATGACAGGAAACGATGGTGTTTTATGAAAAGTAAATATTATGCTTAACATGGTGGCAGGTAAATGATTAATGGTTCATGCAGATGAGTGCGAGCTCCATTGTAGGTACATCCATGCCACCAAGATATGAAGATATGAAGATTACTGGGTAAATGTTATCATAATTATTGTAATGGATTTAAGTTAGAGATTTGTATATTTCCTTGTAAATATTTATAACAATGGTGAAGGGATGGTCTCCCTTATAAGCCATTGAGTGAGGGGTGAACACCCTCATGAGTGTTTAATAATAAAATTAAACGTTTGCTAGTTTTCACCCTACAGGGTTTTAGGGTACATTGGTGTTCAACGATGTGATTGATTAATGTGTCAAATTGATGATGTTGATTCCTTTCTTGTTGTGATGTTCATAATGTCAAGTATGTCATGACTACATGAATAATGAATGAATGCAAGGATTACATCATAAAGTTCTATATTAATGTACTACAATAGAGGTTGTTAATGGTTAAGCGACTTACTATTCTTATACTAAGGTTGGTGATTTGGATAGTTACCCGTGGGCAACTTGTATATATTTTTTTAACTCCTTGCATTTCCATGTGAAGTTATCGGTGTATGTTACAAAAACTATTATCCAAAAATGAGAGGCTTGTTCGTGGGGTCATGGTTAAATGGTGATGATGCGAGCTGTTATAACACTCATCATCGTTCAATTCCTTTTTTTTTGAATTAGTTGATAATTATTTTGTTTTAAACCATAAAGAGTGAAAAAAAACCTTAGAATCGGGAAAAACAAGTGTTATAAATCTTCGCCCAACACCACCAAAAATCTTGGAGTTTGAAAACCAACACCACCAAAAAAAATTGAAACTACAACTCCCCCACCCTCTAGCCAAAGCCCTAAACAACTCCTTCCTCCCACCTACACATGTCAATTGTGGCCTACGTTAAGCCCCCAATGCCAAATGAGAACTCCCTCCCACAATTCCCTACACCTTTCAAACCGCCAACCCTTAGCTATATATAGATGGTTTGCTAATAGTAAATGGTATTTATTAAAATGAAAAGATAGTCATTTAGTGGTATTATTATAATATTTTAATAATTTTTTCTTTTATTTTTTAATTTTTACAATAATCTCTTAGTAGTAGTTTTATAATTTTATAATTTATTTTTAATGTAAGTATTAATTTTATAAACACAATTTATTTGAAATTGATTATTAATTTAAATTGTGAAATAAAATAATATTTATAATTTTTAAATTTTTAAAGATAGATTATAATTATTTATATTAAATAAAATAAAAAAATTTATAAATATTATTTATAGTGTTTTTTTATATTTTATATTTTTTAAGTTTTAAAATAAAAAATTAATTATTATTTAAATTAAATTTTAAATCGATTTTTTTTAAAATTATTTTGTAATCATTAATTAAACTAAATTCAATATAAATTTAATAGTGATAAAAAATTAACATTCAAATAAAAGAAAATCTAGATAGTTTGTCTCTTATTTTAAATATAGATATAAATAGTATTTCTCATTAATGGTTATCACTTACAACTTTCAAACAAACAAAAGTCGAGGATAAATTTATATGAGACCTTACAAAAATCCACGACTAGTGCACACATAAGAAGTTAGGAATAAGAGTGTCACGCCCATCCATGTCCAAACACCAAAGATTGCCAAAAGAAGTGACAAGTGCCTAGTGAAGTGGGCCCATAACCACCACTAACATCCAAAATAAAGAGAGGTGCCACGTCCAACCATTTCTAGATAAACAAAAGAAATAAAATAATGTCCAACAAAATTAACAACAATATTTTATTTAGAAATTTATATTTTTGTCATTTTCTTTTATTTGAATGTTAATTTTTTATCACTATTAAATTTATATTGAGTTTAGTTTAATTAATAATTCTAAAATAGTTTTAAAAAATAGATTTAAAATTTAATTTAAATTATGCTTAATTTTTTATTTTAAAACTTCAAAAATATAAGATTTAAAAAAACACTATAAATAATATCATTAATTTTTTATTTAATTTAATATAAATAATTATAATCTATCATTAAAAATTTATAGATATTATTTTATTTAATAATTTAGATTAATAATAAATTTCCAATAAATTATATTTATAAAACTAATAATTATATAAAAATAAAAAAATAAAAAATATAAAAATAATTTTAAAATTAAAGTTGATAAAATATTATAAAACTACAAAATAACTTAAAAAATAAAAAATTAATTACATTTTAATAAATACCATTTACAATTAGCAAACCTTTTATATATAGCTAACATCAAATTATGTTTTTCATAAATTTTAGAAAAAAATTAAAAATGGAATGATAGTCGCTTAAAATCAATGTCCTCTTGATTTTAGTTGTCTTTTAATTTAAATATTTTATCTTTAAAAACTGGGATAAATATTTAATCTTTAAAAAATGTAGACCTGAACAATTCTTCAAACTTTAAATTTTCAAATTCCAATTAGCGGGTTTTCAAATTTGAGTTTGATAATTCAAACGTCAATTTCTACACTGCATTGTGTCTTATGTCATATATACCGGCCGTCCAAATCCGTGTATGCTCATGTATGTATGAATGCGTGAATGAATCCTCCGAGAGAGATTGTACTGTAATGGGGTACTGACAGTGTATTAAATAGCGTATAATTTGAGAAAGAAGAATTGTTTTGCTTTGTTTGTTTATTCAGTGTACAGAATAGTTCGGATGGCAGTGTTTTGCTAGAATCTCATGAAAAAAATTCAAAAAATCAGGTAGTTGGAGTGTTTGAATTGCATTTTTGATAGTGAAAATAGATTCAGCACTATCAAAAACTCTTAGTGCACTCAAAATACTGAAATTTAACAACTGTAAACAAGATTCTGATAAATCTTGTCTAATTTTTTCGAAATCTTTCCTGGATTCTAGGCTATTCTGTTGCTTTTTTAGACTAAGGCCTTGGCTGCCCACACTCCACCTTTCCTCTGCTGTCATAATGGCTTGTCAGATCACCACTTCAATGGCACGTCAAATCACCACTTCAACCACTTATCTCACTCTTTCTCAAATTTATGATTTCATGTTTACTCATCCCATTCTTCAAAATCAAAATATTTTATTTTAATTTAATTTTATAACATTTTTAAATCAATACTTTATATTTATTATATAACAAGATTTTTAACCATGGATATTTATCTCCATTTTACCATGAATATTATTAAATTGTATTTTTACAATATCATGGGCCAATACCATGGCTTATCAATACCACTTGCCTAAAAACTCTAGCTCAAATATGTGATAAAGTTCTTATTAATTTTATGTTAGTTTTTAATATTATCATTGGTAAGTACCATGGCTTATCAATACCACTTGCCCAAAAACCCTAACTCAAATAATTTATGAAGAAGTTCTTCTTATTTTTATATTAGTTCTTAAAAATTATATATATAGAAAATTTAAAACTATCAATTACTTTTTGTATAAGAGGTATGTATTAAGCACCAATGCTACATATTATACTTGTTTTGGGTTAAAATTATAACTATTTTAAAACCATCATTTTAAAGTATTATAAATAAAATATTCAAACCAACGTCAAATCTAAAGATGGTAAAGTAGTGATACTAACAATGTCTTTCTTCCAATATAGAACCATTATGATCAATCCTTTGTTTGCAAAGCTTTTTGGTAGCATGGTAGAAAATAGAATCAATAAGTGGGCATAAGTAAAATAAAAGAGGGCAAAAAGACAAGTCACGTTGAGACACATTATTGAAAATGTTTGGGGGATAAAGAAGAAGTATTCTGCTATTTTGTTGACTTCAAAAAGACATTTGACACAATCCCTAGAGATAAGTTGTGGGGTAGAATGGAAGAACTTGAAATTCCTTTGCATTATAGTGTTGTTGTCCATAGACTTTATGAAGAGGTGAAAGTCAAAATTAGAACCTCACCAATATTTCATAAAGCTTTAGAAGTGATATTGGAGTCAAGCAAGGTTGTCCTCTGTCTCCTACTCTTTTTGGTTTATATATTGATAAACTGGAAGAGTGACTAAGTTTGCAAGGTGGGGATGGTGTTCGGTTGGGAGAGTTTGTGATAAAACTTCTTTTACATGTTGATGATCTTGTATTGATTTCTAAATCGGCCCATGGATTGTAGATGCACCTATATGCCCTTGAGCATTTTTATAGAGCAGCGAGGATGCAAGTCAATATTAGCAAGACCAAGATAATGATTTTCTCTAATAAAATGAAGCAGAGTCAGCATAAGTTCTTCTTTGAAGACAACATTCTTGAAGAAGTAAATGAGTACAAATAACATACGTTCTTCTTTGAAGGCAACATTCTTGAAGAATTAAATGAGTACAAATACCTCAAGATTGATTTCAACAACAAACTTAATTAGGACTGCAGAAAGAGGAGAATCTTAGGAGGGTGGAAAACATTATATGCTCTTCAAAACAAATGTAGAGAGGCAAAGTTATGGGATTGGAAAACGATTAAAATGCTTTTTAAACTCCTAGTTTGCCCAATGATGCTATATGGGTGTGAATTGTGGGCTAGCAACACCCCTGTCTCAAAATGGAAGCAAATTGAAAAAATCCAAAAACACTTGATCACGAGCAAGTTCAAAATAAAAAGTTCGGTACCTTATGAGATAATGTTGAGTGAAACAGGAGCAACTCATATTGAAGCAATTTCTATGGTGCAACTCCTATTGAAGCAATTTCTATGGTGCGACTTATAAGATATCTAAAAATAATTGAGCAAATGGGAGTATGTAGATGGCCTAATGTTATCTTCAAGGAAGACATGAGTGAAAGAAAGAAAACATGGATGAGGCAAAACTACAAATGGATGCAAAAATGGAATAGGAGCTAAATAATTTTTTTATGGAGAAGTTTTGTAAACAGGTATGGGGAAAAGAGTTGGGTAGAAAGAAGAAGTAGTGCATTGAAGAATTCAACCCTATCTATGATCTCGAACAAAAAGAGTACATTGGACCTAACATTCTGTGGAGGGAAAAGGTTCTTACTGCTCAATTAAGAACCACCTCACATCAACTTCTGCATGAAAGGCCTAAAGAAGCTTAGGAAGAACGAGTGTGTACATTTTTTTCATTTTGGAATGTGATGCATTCAAAGACATCGGAGAAATTTATGGGAATATGTTAGCATCAGTTTATTGGCATTGCCTTTTTAGTGATGGGATTGTTGGAAGGTTGGGCCAGCTCATCATCAATTTGAATAAGAAAAAGAAGCTCATCATCAATTTGAATAAGAAAAAGACAAAACAAGGAACTCATAGTCCCATAGACTATTTTTAGCCTTGTGACATTAAAATTTCATTTCATTTCTTCCAATATTAAAATTATAATGTTTTGCAACCACTACTTTAACAACTTTTTCATGTTGTTAACCAAAATCTTAAAATCAACTAATAAATAAAAAGTAACATTATAAGCAACATTATTTTAATATATAATTGTTAAAAAAATAATGTAAATAAATTTTAATTTTCACAAAATTATAATGATTTTGAAATATTTCTCTTAATTTTTTTCTCACATAAAAATAAAATTTTAAGAATTTTAAATATTTTTTTACCTTCTTAGAGTCCAATAAAATTTATTTAATCATGGTATATGATTAAAATCATTGTCATCACCATACTGAATCAAAATTAAAACTTATTCCACACTATATTCTTACAAATTAGTATTATCATAACCAAAACCTTAAAAAAAACTTAAATAAAAAGTGATATTTGTTTTTTTTTTTTTAAATTAAAATTGCATTTTTTAAACCATGGTATTAACAATTAATACCAATTAAAAATAAAAATAAATTTTAAATTTAGAAATAATAATTGATTATAGATAAATAAAAGAAAATAAAGATGAAAACATAACAAATTATATTAAAAAAATAAATAATAATAATACTGAAAATAAATAATAATACTACTGATTTTTTAAGAACATGTCAATTGAGCTTATTGTGGGATGGAATCCTCCCCTCACAATTTCAATTTTTGAAAGTGACATGATGGATGTTGATAATATTACCAACATATATTTCTCATATGGAATATACAACATTGTACTTATTTTTTTTTGTAAGCAAATAAATTTTCATTATATTACCAAAAATTTACATAGAGTACATGCATGTAAGAACATTGGTGTAATGTGTTCGAATTGAGCATGTTCATGAAATATAAGGAACCTTTGTAGCCTAAAGTGAGCTTGGGAGAGGCCATATGCTCTTAGGTGGGAAACTAGATGGTCTCCTTGAGTGTAACAAGACTAGTTTTCAACATCAAAAGACTGTACTATTGTGCAAAAGTAATAACAGAATAATAAATACTAGGAAGGCCTTTCCTAGAGATTGATTAAAAACCAATTCATGACGTGAATTACTTGAAGGGTTTGTCTTGACCTTCTGACAACCATGGCGGTCTCTCCCATTCAACAAGCATTCCTCTAGTGCCGACGTTGGAATCCTATTGCAGTATCTCTCCTATTGGATTGTCTGTCGCGACTACTACGCCACTGGTAATGGCTTGCTCCTTCACCTTATAGCTTGATGTACCTTGTTTTCCTCTCTGCTTATCCCTCTTTTGTAGAGACCCAAACATCTCAGGATTGGGAAACTTTACACCTTGAACTATCAAGTACAGGGGACTCAGAGAAGAGGGGTCCAAGTTTTCCGAGGAGTTGGAGGAAGTCAGAGGTGAGGGTGGAGGAGGGAACTAAATTCCTAGAGCTCCAGGAAAAACACATAGAGCCGACTGAGCTTGAACCAGATGGAAATATAAATCAATGATTTTTACCTTCACAACATGTAGAACCTCTTCCTAGTCCCTCAAATGATGACATACCAGATTCCTAACTACTTAGTATCCATCACTAGTATTTCTTATCTCCTATGCTTATATTGCCACGATCATTCACCTTATGTGTTGTGGAAGGTCCTCGTCAAACTAGTTAGCTCGTTGTCCATGCCATGGAGGAGGTGGCTAAAAACCTCTTCCTCTCCCTCCTCTCCTAGAGCGACCATGTTTGCGAACCATGTATGTCGGGTGAGAATTGCCATTGTCATCGCCTCCAAGCTCCCACAAAATTATACTGTTTTTTTAATTTACAGGGAAAAAAAAAATGCTTTGTATTACTCAAAAGTGAGAGATACATAGTTTTTGTATATTTCTTCCTAAGGATTTTAATACATATTTTTTTCCATATTTCTCCCTAAAGATTTTAATCCTCCTAAAAACACTACTCATGTCGAAACTAGGACTGGAATTCCCCATTCAACACCAAGTGTAGAAGTTCCCATACATAGAAATATGGCATAGTCGACACCTATTCAACTAACCCACAACAATGCACCATAACTAGAAAATATACCAACAAAAGTATGATCATCATAAACGCCATAGCTGACACATAAAAAACTAATGTATAGTAGTACTCCAAAACCGACATATATACAAACAAAAACTAAGACCATCATAAAATAAAAAATGCCTACTGTCTAGGCAGAAGTTGAACATAAAAGCCATCAAATTGAAAACCCAACAAGCTAGATCACTAATCATTTTCTAAGGAGGATATTTTCATAGGAGCCCTCAGACTCAAACCCAATGGATCCAACAAATCCCCACTATCATATTGACAAGAAATAGGTCCCTCCACATACACCAAGCAGGAGTCAATCTTGTCCAGGAAAAAGCGTTTATTTCTAAGCATCCTTTTAATGTCTTTCAAGGTGGCAAATACATTATACCACTCCACTTGTCCTTCAAGACCAGACCCAACAAAGTCTTCATTTGCCAGTGCAAAGCCACATAATTCAAATATTGCTTCTTCGTGCCCTTAGTGTACCTATGGTCAGGAACCCATGATGAAATTTCCTCTATGATTTATGAATTGGAATGTGATTATCTCCCAACCCCTGCTTGAGCCCCACACTTATGAATTTCCTTCCTTGTATTCAGCATAACAATATTGAAGTAGCTAACATCCAAGTCGTGAGAGAAGAGTCTCACTCCTCTCTACCCCTGCGAAGCACTGCCACCCCCCTTGTCTACATCACATTCGTTGTCTTGGAGGCATAACTGAGACTCGTGGGGCACACCTGAAGCACCCATTGCAAATTCCTCTTCCTGCAAAGAAACAAGAGAAAAAACCAGACACACCCAATGTAGGACCATGACTCCAACCCACTAAATCATCCCTAAAACTCAACAAAAAAACCTCAGACTCAACAAAGGCTCTTGCATGAAGAACAAAGGTCACAATAACTTCTACAAGGGACCCACACCTCGACACCATTAAACAAAATCCTAAACGTAGATAAAACAAAGAACCCTAGATGCTTAAGAATCACAGACAATAGCGAAATTCAACGTCCAAGAGTGTTGTCGACCTATCTTTAAAATTCACACAACGACACCCACATTCCTTAACCAAGAAAATACCCACCTGCCCAAACATTAACAATTTAGAGATGCCTCGAAACAAAGGATGTATGCAGGGTACCAAGCCTCCCTGACCTCAATCCATGAACTAATACTGGAGCTCAAGACAAATTTTTTTGTAACCCTAGCACCTCAAACCCAGACACAAAGCTATAGATAGACAAAATAGCTATACAAAGAAAGAAATCGACTTGAATTTATGGATTGTGAGAAGAAAATGACACCCTCACTAGCTCATTGTAATGCTAGGTTCCAAGCAACCATACATAGACCCATATGGCAAGGGAACTCTGTTGCTTCCTCCAACACCCTTGCAGGCCAACGAGTTCACGTCTTGCTGCCTCAATTGCAGACTCAAGCCCAAACAAAAAGTTCCCCACTATGCCAGCCAGGAAAAATGCATACAACAGGAGGCCGATGGTTAGCCCTCACCTGCACTAATACCAAAACCATTAGATTCCATACCCTTCATAAGACATGTATTTAATGGCTAGTGCCAACTTGAGATGTGCACACAATTGCATGCGAGGGTTGGTTGCACCTCCCTTACATAAATCAACCTCGCGTCCGAGGGGTGGAATATACAACCCCCAAATCCCCCACTTCAACTCATTAACACCACCATTGAGGGACAACATTGTACCTATTAAAAAACATCAATAAGTCTTTATTTTAATAAAAAAAATTCTCACACACACACACACATATATATATATATGTATCTCCAATTTGAAGGTCACAACCAAGCCAGACACCAAATCGGTGCATGAGACTCCCTTGTTTGTGGGACAAGGGACCCACCTCTGTGCAACAATTTGACCGCTAAGTCTACGAAGGCATACACACTATACCCGCCTCTTTGATGAACCTGTGACCTCTTAGAAGAGAACACATGCTCTTAACCATTAAACCCACTCAAACTATAAAAATTGAATAAAAAAAATTAGATATTACTGTTATTATTATTCTTTTAAAGTATATTTAAATTAAAATTATACGTAATTAAAAGCGAACCAAGAAAAAATCATCCTTTATATTTTACTTTTAATTTGTTTATATTTTATTTAATTGTTATGGGTGACATTAATGTTTTATATGATGTTTGATTATAGATTTTTGGTTACTATGTTATGTATCGAAGTTACAATAATATTAGTTATTAAAACCAGTTATGAAACAAAGTGCAACTTGAAGAGAAGAGTGTCCTTGGCAGCGTTGATTTCCAAGTTTTATCTTACAATAATAAGAAAGAGAATGAGTACCCTAAAAATGAGCGTGGGACATTACTTTTCAATAGAGTAGCTGATTTTAAATCATTTTCACTTAATTTTAATTTAAAGAAATATACCACAATAACATTACTTTTTAAAAAATATTTAAAAACAACCAATAAATACAAATTTAAAAAAAAATTGTTAAATAAATAATATCATTTTAAATATTACTTCATATACAACATCACAATATATAACTCATACTTTAATTTTAATAATTCATATTTTTATAACGATAATAAAAAATATTAACTTTATTACCTATACTTAGGTTCATATCACTTTTACAAATAGTAAACAACCAATCATTGAAATGGGTATTTTAAAATGGACTTGTCTTTATTGTGATTTTTTGGAGTTTCAGATGTTCGAATTTGATGAAAAAATTTAAAGTAAAATCTTGGTTTTTGTTATTTAAACTGAGTTTTTTGACTCTATATATGAATTCAATGCTCTCACAAACCCCCAAGACACTTTAATTATACAAGATTAACAATCAAACTTCTCTTTTCAATAAATTACAGGCAAAAAAACCACAATAAAAACCTTCAAAAATTCACACCAAAAACTACTTGTTCCAAAATTATTCATATTACCTTTTCAAACCACTAACAAAAATGATGTGTGCATATTTGGTATTCACACTACCTTTACAAAACAAAATATTTGACAGATGTGTGTATATTTTTGAAAAAAATTCCCAACTAAAAAAGCTAGGTTAATAAATTAAAATATATGCTTTTCATTACTATACAAATAATTTAATATTTTTGATAAATGTGCTTTTTATGGGCCTACGCAAGTTTAGATATTTTAATAAATTAAAATATATGCTTTTCATTACCATACAAATAATTTAATATTTTTGATAAATGTGTTTTTTATGGGCCTACGCAGCGAAGTTTTCGACGAGACCAGCAGTCCGTCCGTCAATGGTGCTTGTGCGGCGATCTCTTGCACCCCAAAATAAACTTTTTAGGCTCCAAAATGTCTATAAATTCTTTACATTATGCGACTTTTGTCTGGTCGTTTATTCGATCAGAAAAATTGAGCGTTTCTCCTCGGTCGCCTGGACGGATTCTTGATTCTCCTCGGTCGCCTGGACGGATTCTTGATTCTTGCAGGTATTTTCACTCACATTAATCTTGAATTTTCGGAAATGAAATGATTTCTATGTTCTTTAATCCTAACTGTAAAGTTTTGATTCGGTAAACTGTTTTCGTCTGAAATTTGTGTATTAAACCCTGATACTATATTAGGGAAGTTTGAAGAACACAACAGTTTGAATTTTGTGTAAATGAATTGCATATGTTTTGGTCTAGTGTAAAGATATATATGATATTAAGCAAAGCAGGTGCATTAACTTTGAAATGTATCATTTGTTTGGCAACAAATTATTTGATTTTAAACTGAAATGACAAGTTTTTGTTCATGAATCTTTTCTTATCTGACAAGTTTTTGTTCATGAATCTTTTCCTACCTGAAAAGGTGAAATGACATGTTTTTTATCATAAAATTAGAAAAGACGTTCTCTACTTAGGAATTCTGTGATACAATTCAGGGTGAAATAAAATGTGTTTTTCGCTACAGAAATCATTTAACACCTGGATTTATGTATTCGGTAACCTGAAAAATCTATTGGACAATTGGATTGTATAAATTACACCACTAGAACTTGTAATTTAAAATTTTTTCCCAATTCTAATTGAAATTGGTTCCAAAAATGTTAAATAATGTTAAAGATAATTAAAAATTGTTCATGAAAATGAAATTAACGTTCCTTCGATCTAGTCGTGGAATCTTGGAGATGAACCCTTTAAATTAACAGTCATTTGACAACGAAATTAACGTTCCTTCAATCCAGTCGTGGAATCTTGGAGATGAATCCTTTAAATTAACAGCCCTTTAATCCTGACGTGGAATCTTGGAGATGAATCGTTTCGGCCCTGGCAGGATACGGCACATTCGGTGAATTTTTCTGGCACCGTATGATCAACAGAACTGGCTTACTCCAAGAGAGGGACGTCCATTCTAGTTTCTCATTAAAATGCAATAAGTCGGTTCTTGTTGTGACCGCCGATTGGGACGTGAGAATCTCCAACCAAGATGTGTCGGTAAGGACGATAGAGCGAGTTGAGCTATTTGCTGTATAATGATTAATCCCTGTCAATTACTAAAAATCTGAAGTTTTTTCGTATGAATTTGGCCGAAATTTGAGCAAATTTGAACGCATTTCGTTTAAGTTTGATTGGAATATCTCAGAGTCGAGCAGCGGTTGATGCGCCGGATCTCGTTCTGGACTTGACGAGGAATGCGGTTGAGAACTCCGTCGAAGCAGATAAAAATTTCAAGATTCGTGCTGCAAGGGTTTGGCTGTCATCTTTGTGAAAGTTCCCGGCGATAAATTTGATTTGCCAAGTTCATATTTCCACGATACCATGGATGGATTCTTGCTTATTCCAGGTACTTTCACTTATATAAGCTTGATATTTCAGGTAGTGAAGGTTTTCTAGGTTCTTTGGTCTGAATTTTGAAACTGTAAAATTTTGGTTGTACGTGCTTTGATCTTCACCCTGACGCTGTTCGTTGAAAGTTTTGTCTTGCAATTTGTGTACACCAAGGAGCTTCTGAGCAATATATCTAAAGCTGTAAGCAGTAAACTGGCTCAGGATTTATGGAACCCCAATTCATGCGCTTGGTTTTGTTTTTCACTTTGCAATTTTTTAAGAAAGCAGTCTACGCTACAGTGAATGTTGTCAATGGAAATCTCTCTTTTGTTTCTCCTTTTTTTTTCGTTTGAGAAGGATAAGTAGTGGCATCTTTATGCCGTCCGATAACGTTGCCTTATTGTTAAGGGAGGCTCCATTTATGTTAAAGTTCATTCGGTTGAACTAAGTGATTTGAATAATGAGTCTAACTGTAACACCTAATATCTTGTTGAAATATTTAAAATTCCAGAACAACAATGGAGAATAAAACTCATGAGAAAATATTAAAAATTTCTTCACTGGAGACAGAGTTTTCACTCTAAAAACTATTTCATTAAACTTCAAAAACTTGGTTACAAAATCTCTTCTGATTGACGGAATACACAGAAGCTTTAACTGCTTCAAAACATAGTTCAACACAAAACTCACACTATCTAAAAATTTCACTCTATTTATGCATTTACAACTCACTGCTGTGTGTTGGAAAAAATACTCTGTCTCATCAAAAAATGAATGCACTGCTGTGCAATTCAAATTTTTACACTGCTGTGTGTTAAAATAAAACTTACAATACATAAGTGCACACACTGGCCTCCTTTTTTTTAACTTCTTTTTATATGCCATGACATATAAAAATAAAACAACTTTAAAAAGAAATAAGATTAAAAAAAAAAATTAAATTCAAAAACAATTTTACTATGGCCCACGACCTCTCTTTTTGAAAACGTTCAATTGATATATATGTAAAACATATATATTCATACGTTGACTGTTCGCACGATTTTTTTTTTTTTTTTAAACAAATATTAAAACAGACTGTGATATAAAGGGCTTTGACCACCGAACGTCAACCAAACGTTAAACCTTTTTGCAATTGATTTCGGGTCACAAAAAACCCAGCTGACGTCACCAAAATTGTGACGCGGAATTTTTATTAAATCCGCCTTATGATTTATTCCAGGTCCGATTTTGGGCAATTGTACGAATGAAAATTGTGATGCGAAATTTCTCACAAATCCACCTCAATAAAATTCAGGTTCGAAAGTTTCAGGTCTGGGACCACTGTCCTTCATTTTTTTAAACTCCTGCGCATACAAGATTAAACGCTTCGCTGTTTAAAATCAATCAAAATGGCAAGCAGCTATATACAACATTTTTTTCATACTGCAATCTTGACTGATCGTTGGAAATAGAAGGCGGCTTACGTACTTGAGCAGCTGTAAGTAATTTCAACACCCCCCCTTACTTTTAGCTGCTGGGTTATCAGTCATACCCAGATATTTCCTAAAAAACTCAAAACTCTTCTGCCCCAATGGCTTGGTCAGAATGTCTGCAAACTCTTCCTGAGTTCTGCAGTGTTCCAAAACAATTTCACCATTGTTTACCAATTCTCTGATGTAATGAAATTTTGTGTCAATGTGTTTCGTTCTCTTTTGAAACGCAAAATTCTTCAATAATGCAATAGCTGAGCTATTGTCACAATAAATCACTGTTCCTCTTACCTGCTCTTGGCACAAACTTCTTAACATCCTCCTCATCCAAATTGCTTGACACGCTGCTGCTGTAGCTGCCACATATTCTGCCTCTGCTGTAGACAATGCTACAATGCTCTGTTTTTTAGAAGCCCATGAAATGGCCCCTGAACCCATGTGAAAAACATAACCGGAAGTGCTCTTCCAATCATCTACACTTCCAGCCCAATCACTGTCAGTGTATCCAACTAAATCTGAATTTTCTGAAGCAGTATATAAAATACCAAACTTTTTTGTACCTTTAACATACCTCAGAATTCTCTCCGCTGCCTGCCAATGTGCATCCTTTGGCTTCTCCATAAATCTGGAAATTAAGCTAACAACATGCATTATGTCGGGCCTAGTTGCAGTCAAATACATGAGGCTGCCAACTATGCTCTTATACAAACTAGGATCAAAATCTTTGCTGCTGTCCTCTCTGTTGAGTTTTAATCCCATCACTGTTGGAGTGATCACTGCTTTGCTCTCCTGCATATTAAATCTTTCAAGCACTTCATTAACATATTTTGCCTGTGAGATAAAAATCCAATTTTCATCTTGTTCTAGTTCTATTCCTAAGAAGTATTTCAACAAACCCATGTTAGTGATTTCAAATTCTTCTTTCATCACTGTTTTAAAATTTTCAATAAGGTAATCATCATTCCTTGTGAAAATAACATCATCAACATATAAAACTACAATCAACATTTTACCATCGTTTTATTTGATGTAGAGGGTGGGTTCTCCCTCACACTTTTCAAATCCATTTTCCAGTAGATAGGAGTCTATTCTACTGTACCACGCTCTTGGCGCTTGCTTCAGCCCATAAAGAGCTTTCTTCAACTTGCACACTTTGTGCTCTTGGCCTTTCTTTTCATATCCGAGAGGTTGTTCAATGTAAACCTCTTCCATTAACACTCCATTTAGGAATGTTGACTTCACGTCCATTTGGTAAACTTTCCACTTGTTTTGTGCTGCTATGGACAGCACTGCTCTCACGGTTTCCATTCTTGCAACCGGTGCGAAAGTTTTCTCATAATCTATCCCATGTTTTTGCTTATACCCTTTGACGACAAGTCTTGCCTTGTGTCTCTCTATTTTTCCTTCAGCATTACTCTTGGTCTTGTAGACCCATTTAACTCCAATGACATCTTTACCTTTTGGGAGTTCAACCAAATCCCAAGTCTCGTTTCTTTCTATGGCATTAATCTCCTCATCCATATCTTTTATCCATTTCTTATCTTTAATAGCTTCTTCAAAGTGGATAGGGTCTTCAACATGACAATATAAAGCAAACAAGGAATTGATGCCTTCATTTGCTGCCTCTTGTGCATAAATGTCATTCAAATTTCTAAACTTCTTACCTATTTCACTAGGTGTATAAATGCTTGAAGAAGCACTTGAATTTCCTCCTTGTGGTGTGCTTGGAGAAGAACTCTCATTTCTCCTCAAGGGTGTCTCTTGCTGCTCTTGTGTTGGTGCTGTTGTTTGGGGATGTATTTCAGCCAACTCATCATCATTCTCATCATGAGATAAACAATGTTTAACATTTATTGTTTTCTCTATGCTTCCATCCCAAGCTTCCTCTTCAATGAACTGAACATCTCTGCTCACAATAGACTTCTTGGTGGATGGGTTGTATAACCTGTAGGCCTTGGATTCCTCACTGTATCCAATGAAAATACATTTCTCCCCCTTGTTGTCCAACTTCTTCCTTAACTGATCTGGAATGTGCGCATAAGCCACACATCCAAAAACCTTCATGTGTGTGACACTTTGCTTTGTGCCACTCCATGCCTCTTCCAACACTTTGTTCATCACTGCTTTTGTAGGGCACCTATTCAAAATGTATGTTGCACAATGTACAGCTTCAGCCCAATAATCATTAGGCAAATGCTTTGCCTTTAACATACTCCTCACCATGTCCATTATGGTTCTATTCTTCCTTTCGGCTACTCCATTTTGCTGCGGAGTATATCTAGTTGTAAACTGTTTTTGAATACCATTTTCTCTACAAAAACGTAGAAAATCTTTGGATATATACTCACCTCCTCTATCAGTCCTTAGGACTTTGATGTGCAGCCCACTTTGGTTTTCCACAAGTGCTTTGAAATTGCAGAATTTTTCAAACACTTCACTTTTGTTTTTCAAAAAGTAAACCCAAGTTTTTCTTGTAAAATCATCTATGAATGTTAACATGTAGTGGCTGCTAGCAAGCGATGGAGTTTGCATCGGTCCACACAAATATGAGTGGACAATCTCTAAGGGTGCCTTTGCCCTTATCCTTTTCCTGGAAGGAAAACTTTCTCTGTGTTGTTTCCCCAAGATACAACTTTCACAAACGTTGTTCGGCTTCTCTATCAATGGTAAACCTCTTACCATTCCTTTTCTATTCAACAAATTAAGACCTCCAAAGTTGAGATGTCCAAATCTCAAGTGCCACAACCAATTCTCATCTTTTGGTTCACTTTGGATAGCCTCTTTTGCCACTGCTGCTATCTTTTCTTCATTCTTCAAATCTACTCTCATTCTAAGAGGGAACATTCTGTTCCTTGTCATTTTTACTTCAGCAATACATTGTTTGCTGGGTGGTTTATCCATGATGGTACAAACATCATCCTCAAAAAATACATTATACCCCTTTTTAACAAGCTGTCAAATACTTAAGAGGTTACACTTCATTCCTGGAACATAATAGACATCTACTATGGATTTTGTTGCACCTTTCCTTGTTAAAATATTTACATTTCCTTTTCCCATAACAGAAACTTTGCTATCAGTTCTTAGTGTGACTTGTGACTTCACACTCTCATCTAGCATAGAAAACATTGCTAAGTTTCCTATCATATGGTTACTGCAACTGGAGTCTAGAAACCATAAATCCTCATTCTTTTCTTCAGCCATATTACAAGCCAAAAACAGATTATCTTGGCTGATATTTTCTCTAGTGAAGTTTGCACTAGTTCTATTTCCCATATCATGCTGCTTCTTTCTACATTCATTAGCATAATGACCATATTTTTTACAATAGTGACATTGGACATTGGACTTATCATACCTCTGTCCTTGAGCATTCTGCTGACCACTCTGCTGGCTGCTACCTTGGCCTTGATGCTGATTTGGATTGCTGCCTCTTCCTTGAGCATTCGCTGGACTGTTCCTTCCACCTCTGTTTTGGCTTCTGCCTCTTCCTCTTTTCTTTCCTCTGCCTTGCCCTCTTCCTCTTCCAAAAGACATCTGGGTCTTAAAGGCATGTTCCAGAGATGAGTTTTCACTTCTACCCAATCTCTGCTCATGAGTCATCAGTGATGCATGTAGCTCATCCACTGTGAACTTTGTGAGATCCTTAGTCTCCTCTATGGTGGTGACAATCACATCAAATCTTGAAGGTAGACTCCTCAAGAGTTTTTCCACAATCCTCTTCTCTTCAAGAGTCTCTCCATGAGATCTTATTTGTGTGACCATTCCAATCACATGAGTGAAGAATGAATCAATAGTATCTGACTCTTTCATGCAGAGAGTCTCAAAGTCTCTCCTCAGCAACTGAAGTTTTGCTGTCTTCACTTTTTCCATGCCTTGATAGGCTGTCTTGAGAGTTTCCCATGCTTCTCTGGATCTCTTGGCTGCTGCTATCCTTGGAAACACACTCTCATGCACTGCCTGATACAATAAGAAGAGAGCTTTGGATTATTTCTTCTTATTGCTCTTCAGCAACTCTCTTTCTGCCTGAGTTAAATCTTCAAACTCTTCTTCATCTGCTGGCTCTTCAAAGCCATCCTCAACAAATTCCCATAAGTCTTGGGAGACAAATAGAGCTCTCATAGTTATTGACCAGTAGTCATAATTTTTTCCATTAAACATTGGGAGATGGATATTTCCCATACCCATACCAGTGCTAGCTCCAGCCATTCTGCACTCTTAACTATGATTCAAAAAACATTTGACTGTGTATTTAAAATAGCTCACTGTTCTGCAACAGTAACACAACAACTGTATAGAGAAATACCTTGAAGTCTTTTTGGCTGAGTCTTCACACTGCTAGAGAAACTGCTGCAACAAAGAACTCCTTTCCTTCAGCTTCTTTGATCCTCAAAGAGCCTGAACTAGCTTTGATACTATGTTGAAATATTTAAAATTCCAGAACAACAATGGAGAATAAAATTCCCCTCTTCAACACAGAGAAAATATTAAAAATTTCTTCACTGGAGACAGAGTTTTCACTCTAAAAACTATTTCATTAAACTTCAAAAACTTGGTTACAAAATCTCCTTTGACTAAGGGAATACACAAAAACTTTGACTGCTTCAAAACACAGTTCAACACAAAACTCACACTCTCTAAAAATTTCACTCTATTTGTGCATTTACAACTCACTGTTGTGTGTTGGAAAAAATACTCTGTCTCATCAAAAAATGAATGCACTGCTGTGCAATTCAAATTTTTACACTGTTGTGTGTTAAAATAAAACTTACAATACATAAGTGCACACACTGGCCTCCTTTTTTTTTAACTTCTTTTTAAAAATAAAACAACTTTAAAAAGAAATAAGATTAAAAAAAACTAAATTCAAAAACAATTTTACTATGGCCCACGGCCTCTCCTTTTGAAAACGTTCAATTGATATATATGTAAAACATATATATTCATATGTTGACTGTTCGCACGAATTTTTTTTTTTTTAACAAATATTAAAATAGACTATGATATAAAGGGCTTTGACCACCGGACGTCAACCAAACATTAAACCTTTTTGCAATCGATTTCGGGTCACAAAAAACCCAACTGACGTCACCAAAATTGTGACGTGGAATTTTTATTAAATCCGCCTTATGATTTATTCCGGGTCCAATTTTGGGCAATTGTACTGATGAAAATTGTGATGCGAAATTTCTCACAAATCCGCCTCAATAAAATTCAGGTCCAAAAGTTTCAGGTCTGGGACCACTGTCTTTCAGTTTTTTTTAAAACTCCTGCGCATACAAGATTAAACGCTCTGCTGTTTAAAATCAATCAAAATGGCAAGCATCTATCTGCAACATTTTTTTCATACTGCGATCTTGACTGATCGCTGGAAATAGAAGGCGGCTTACGTACTTGAACAGCTGTAAGTAATTTCAACATACCTCATAACCATGTCAATATACAGAAGGCTGAAAATCGCGAGGTCTGACATACCTGTGATAAGGGAATTAGGCTGAAAATCAGTAGGTCTGGCATACCTGTGATAGGAAACTAGTCATTTTGGAACGGTTATAAGATTTAGTTCGTAAATATTTATATGTAAATTTGAATATATATATATATATATATGAAATTGAGTATGTTAACAAATGATGTAACATTAAAATTTATAAATTTTTAGATTACAAAATTCAAATTTGATATTTAAAAAAATATTTACTATATTTAAAATAAGATTAACTTTAAAAAATTTTAAAAAATAAAATCAAAATATTTATTTTAGAATAATTAATTTTATTTTTTTTACTAAAAATAGAATCAAAATATCTATTATTAAAATAAACTGGTTTGAATTATAAAATAATTTAACTAGTAATATTAATATCAATAAAAATAATAATTATAAATTGTTTTTAGTTTGAATTATAAAATAATTTAATTACTAATATTAATATCAATCAAAATAATAATTATAAACGGTTTTTTGAATTAGTAAAAAAATCAATACAAACTAATCATTTCAATATTTTAAATATAATTTATAAATGCCAACAACTTGTGTCTAAATTTCAAAGTTTATACATTAAACCATGACAAATAACTAGGAAGAATACTGCACAATAAACTGCACCATAGCATATAATAAAGATGAAGACATCATGGAGAACCTTCCTGAAAGATTTTCAAAACTATAGTTATAACTATGTTAATTTAATATACTTATATGTGACTAATTGTTCTTAAAAGTAATGCATTCTAACACTCCTTTAAATTACTACCACTATTTTCTATTGGATTAAATCTCAGTTACGGTTACAATATTTGGTTACAATACTAAGATCTATTCAAAAACTTGTTTTTATTCTGCATGTTGGTGGGGTTATTCATATATATATATATTATTTATTTTTCAAATTTTGTATTTAATGTGATTTAGTTTCAATTAGGTTTACAAAACTAAAGTAAATTCAAAATTATTCAAAAAATTGTTTTATTTTTGCATGTGGGTGTCATTATTCTCATCTTTATATAATATAAGTTATTTTTTCGTTCAATCTGTTTTTCCAAACTTTTTATTTTATGTATTTTTTCTTGTTCTTTAACTTTAATTTAGTATTCTTCTTTAATATTTCATCATCTTTAATGCCATTATCATCATTTGGTTCTTCTTTTGCATCTACTATTACCTCAACTTCTAATAATTGAACTTTTCTATGAACCTTTCTAAGATAGAAAATAATATCTTTGATTTTTTCATCTCCCCTTCCACTGGTGCTATAATTTCAACAACTATGATGGTTGTCTTTATATTTTCTACTTATTCTTTTATTACATTTATGGAGGATTTTCCATATCACTTTCTTCTTTATCATACTTAGGCTTTGAATGACATTCTTTAGGAAAAACTAATTCTTACTCAAAATCAAATTCAACTTTCACTACTAGGTTCTTTTGATTCTTGGTGCTAGAAACGTGGTTTCAGTTTCATCATAAGCATGTGTATTTTCATTTTCTTCACTAAGTTTATGGTTCATATCTATTACATAATCACTTTTTTCTTCTACAACTTTTTCAATAAATTTCCCTATAGTGTTTAAGCCAATTGTAGTCTCCATGTCTTGTATACATTCTTCTTATTAGGTAGTCTCTTCCACAATGTCTCCCTTTACTTGTGCCATATTAAAAGATTCAACTTCTCCTATTACAATAGTAGCTTCACTAAGAATTGCAACAATTTGCTAATTAGTGTTTCTCTCCCTTTCACTATATGTCATCTCATCCATTACAATAGCAACTTTATTAAAAATTGCAACAATTTGTTGATTAATGTAGCCCTCCCTTTCACTATATTCCATCTCCCCAAGTTTCTTTAGACCTAGTAGCTATTGCAATCTTATAAAGAATAATGCTATCATCCAAACCTTTTTGAATGAAAGATAATGCTTCTACATCATTCCTTTTGTTTTCTATAAGCTATCTCTTTGATCTTGTGTCATGGTCCCATATACTCTGTTCATTTGGGTGTTCTTCAAACACATTCAAATCTCATTCTCATTTTAATAGCCAAAAACTCATAATATTTATGAGAGAAGATAAGACTCTGGTGGAAGATAAAAATTGCTGAAAAAATCAACATCAATGAAGAATAAATGTCTCAATATGTTACTCCACACCACAATAACCTCTTTCTTCGTTATAATAGAAAATAGAAAAAAAAAAAAAAACACTCTATTTTCTTTTAATTTTAATTTTTTTAATTATCAATCACTCTTTTCTTCATGCCATACTAAAAAATGGCTTCCCACAATGATCACTCTTTTTTTCATGCCATAATAAAAAATGGCTTCTCACACTTATCCAAATTTATGAAGGGAAACATAGCTACAGTGAAAAGAAAACTTCAATTCATTAATAACAAAAGACTTAAAATTGTTTATACGCAGAATGGAAATAAATTAGCTGGTGCGATGGTAGCTTATCTCTAAGAAAAGATGTGCATGTTGATGTCTTCTGAAATGTGTTATAATGAGGCTGGAAGACCTTATCTCTGAGAAGAGATGTGCAGGTTGATGTCTTCTGAAATCTTCTGAAATCTGTTATAATGAGACTAGAAGACCTTATCTCTGAGAAGAGATTTTGTCTTCTGAAATGTGTTATAATGAGGCTAGAAGACCTATTTATTACTGAGAAACAATGGAAAACCCTAAACATCCAAAATCCTAACCCTAGGAGATGAAGTGGCAAAAATATGTAGGCCCGATTGGGATAAATTGATACAACAACTTTATGAGGCATCACTGTCGTCACTTTAGCATACTATCTCTGTTTGAGGCGTATGATACCTTGTTAAAAAATCTATGAGAATATTACAAATTTTTATTGCAAACCCCTTCCACATACTATAACCACCAATATCTACCTAAATAACACAATATCCATAAAAAAAAATATTATGCCGTAAAGCAAATTAATCCAATTGTAACTATTTGATACTTACCAACATTTATTGTGGTATTGCAATTAAAAAAAGCCTTCAAACTGGCGGTTTGGACCAAACGACGGCTTCGGATTCTACCTGACTGCGCTTCACATATTGTGGGCAAACGACGGCCCATGAAAAACAAAACGATAGCTATAATTGCTTGATGGACAACTGTTCATGGCTTAGGATGGTGGCAGGTTTGCAAAGCCCTATAACTAGGGTTTATTCTTCGAAATAAGGCGGCATCTTTGCAGACCAACGATTAACTATTCTTTTCTCAAAATCTTTGCACTTCATGTGCTGGAACCTTATTTTCACTACTTGGTTTTTTTCTTGCCTAAACACTCACAATAATTCACAAGAGTATTACATAATAAACCACAAAATATCATTTAATAGAGTTAAATGAAAGATAATTATAGTTATGATAATTTCTATTTATACATGTATGGCTAATCTTTCGTAAATTTAGATTATATTAAAAATTACTAAAATGGTAAAGATAGTTAAGAGTAATTATCAGATTCCAATATTGTCTTTACTGTAATACCTTTATCCGTGACATTTATATAATTCATTATAATTAATTTTTTTATCAAAATTATTATAAACATTAAGTAGAAAATTAAAATATCGTGGCTAACATTGGCTAATAGAATTTTGAGGACAATCCTCAGCGTTGGGGATGGCAGGGTACCAATCGTTCTATACTGTGTGAACAAGCCTACGAATCCGGTTGGGGATGGCAGGGTACCAATCGTTCTATACTGTGTGAACAAGCCTTCGAATCAGGTGATGATAACATGTGAAAATCGGCTAGATTATACATTTGAACATGGTATTTAGAATGATTTGGGTTGGAGATCACAATTTACTTCAGTTCATTGAGCTTCAGGTTAATTATTTTATAAGGTATTTAGTTACTCAATAATCATACTTTATTTGAAGGTCACACACTTGGATTAACAGTAGTATTTCATAATATATTGGTATTGGTTGAGATGCCTTGAGATGCCTTTTTAAGGTGGTTTCTGTCAAACCGCGGTCCAATTGTTAACAAGCTACCACCATGGGGTGTTTTTGATGGGTTGATAAGGATGTGAGACAGGGAGGTGGTCTAATTGTTAACAATCTAAAAAGTGTGGGGTGCTTTTGATGGGTTGATAAGGATGTGGGGAGGCTTTGTTAGTTTCAAAATATTATTATTTAAAGTATTTTTTGGGTTGAATTTAAGTTGGGGTTAGTTTGTTTATTGGATGGAAAAATTATTTATTTATATTGAGATGTTGTTATTAGGATTGTGTGAAGTATGGTTGAGTTTGGATGTCCCTTGTAATCATTTAATTCCTCAAAAATGACTTTCATGTTTAATCTCTTCCTATAAGCTTGGGAGTTGGTACAAAACACTCCAAAACAAACTTTGGAGCTTTTCAGGAGCCTCACTACAACAGATTTTGAGGTTGAGGGTACCTATTTCAAGGTTTTTCAGAAGCCTCACTGCAACAGATTTTTTTGACGTCGCTGTTACCTATTTTGACCAGGGAAAGCATCATTTGTTTATTTTCTAAGTGATATATGCCCAACTCTATTGACTTAGAGAGAGGTGGAGATGTAGCAAATGTTTCAACAAAATATGGACAATTGTTAGTCATTCCTTGGCAATTTTTGTTGCAAATTTTGAAGTTAAACAATTGCAAATAAGTTTTCTCTCTTGAAGCCTATCTTGAAGTTAAACAATTGCAAATAAGTTTGCTCTCTTTATGCCTATCTTGAAATTTTAATGATAAGATTCAATGAATTACAATGATTGTCAAAACGAGAAAGAATAGCTTGTTAGTCGGTTTCATTTTATGAATTTCCAAACTTGAATATACTAAATAGTTGCATGAAATCACATAATAATTGAGTAATAACAACATTTTTTCCAATTTGGGAGCTCCACATGTTTCTTTGCTCGGAAGGAATTTGATTGGAAAATTGTTGATAGATTAATATTTTGATAGTTTTTTGCAATATTTCAAAGTTCAATTTTTTACATATTTCTTTACGAGATAAAATTTATAAAATAGAATCCAATTTAAAAGTATTGGAATCTGCAAGATGGAAATAAATAACTAAATTTATTTATATTTATATTTATATTAAATTATTTCAGCTCTCAACTTAAATTCCCCATATCCATATACCTAGAATGCCAAATACTTGTTCCCCATACCTGAAATATACAAATTGTTTCCATACCTAAAATATATAGAGTAACCAGAAACTCTCGTGCAACATAGATGAAACTTAAACCTAAATTTGATCAAAACTAAACTCTATTTAAATAAACTAAACTACACCTCATAAATTATCGTAAATTAAATTTGAATCTAGAAATTATTAATTAAATTATTTATTTTTAAATAATTAGCCAATGATAATTCATGAATAACAAAGAGTGTGCTTAATTTTAAATAGCTAGAAAGCCAATAGTTCATGAATTACAGGGAGTGTGCTAATTTCCAATGTAGAGTAGTTAATGGTTCTTTTATCATCCCGTTAATTTTGGATATGGAGTTTGTTTTTCTCTTAGAGAGATCACATGTTCTCTTGTTGACTATCCATATCTTAGTGTATCTAATTGGTTTTTCGCAAATGGTCTTTCAGAGTTGATATGAGATATGTAGTTGGTTTTTCGCAAATGTTTCTAGAATTGATATGATTTTTATATATTTTGATTTTCTTTTGTATATATTAACTTTTTTTTCATGTAATAAAAATAAACAAAATTATTAAATATGTAAATTTTTTTATTTATATTAAAATTTTAGGAAATACGATTGGAATTATGAACATTATAATAATTCATTAGTAATAATTAATTTAAGTATCAAATATAGTAAGTTTTTTGAAGTAATACTAAATTCTATTATATTATAAAAAAAATACAATTGAGCTTTACAATAAGGGTTGGGTGAAGATAGTTCAAAATTTTAAAATATGGGCTGCTCTTGAGGGGGAAACCAACCCTTAGTGAGTTCATCATTTCAAAAAAAGAGCTGTTTTTCTTGGGGAAACCAGCTATTAACATAGACCTCAATGACTGAGTTTGCTGGAAAATAGAAAGATAGACAAAAAAAACAATAGAATAGCATATAAAAAATGCGAACGAGGAGAGCCAAGACTCTGAAGCATATGAAGCATATGTAGTTGGACAAGGCCTCATCCTTCTTGGACATTTGGGGTGTGTAGGATCCTAGATGATGGATTTCTAAATTCTTCACAATTCTTCACTTAGCTTCAGAGAATTTCAGAGTTTAGCTAAATCCATTAACAGAGAATTATTGCTGTTTCTAAAGATTATTCCAGTTTATGTAATTTAATTACGACAACAGTTACAAACTATCATCTTTCCCTTTGTACAGTCTAAAAGATCATTTTCATGCATATATCTAAGCATATATAAACAGAAATTAATAGAAATACGATTTCATGCAGTTCAGAAATAAAATTTCAATTTTAGCTATATGGGAAATACCTGGAATGCAGTAGACGAATTAATGGGGCGCTCCTCAGGTACTCCTCCTCTGGTCAGAATGAACAGATCACCAAAACAACAATCCTCCCAGCCGATCTAGGAACAATCCTAGACCCAGAAGATTACTCTTCTGCCCCCATGCCCAAAATCCCAGAACGGTGAAACTCCCTTCGAGAACTCTTCGTATCCTTCAATCCCGTTGTTGGCCAGAATGTAGAAATTTTATTCTCCCAACTGTCCCCTTCCTCCTTCACATCCTCCCCCTTATATCCATCCCTTCCATCGCCCTCAACTCCCGTAGATATTTTTCCTATTTATGAGGGTCTGCCATCATTTAAGGAGACCTTATCTTAATTTAAGGGAACATTTAATGTTGAGATAAGGTTTTGGGATAAAGTGCATCAAAATATCCTCGTTGAGTCCTCATCCAATTACGCATAAGTGATGACCTTAGGAAAAGCTCAATTGTATGGTGTTTGTTTTAATAACTTAATTTGGCTTGATTAAATTATTTTATTTATAAATTAGGAATGGGTGTGATGACTTTATGTTTGTTTATAAATTAATTAATTTGCCTTAATTAATTTATATTATTATTTTATTGGTTCATCCACATATAATTTTAACGGTTATACTACTTATCAATTAGGTATGGGTCATTACAGGGTGCCAGCTCTGGAGTTGAAGTGGAGCGAGCAACCTTGTCCGCTTCTGTACTTTTTGTTGGGTGCCTTTCGCAGAACTACTCCCTTCGCTGTTTGAATCTTCCTCCATGCGTTTGACTGGGAAACCGACGGTTTTTCTTGGCCAAAGGGAGGAGGAGCATGAAAGAGTCGATTTGCGCGAGCGCTTCCTACTACCGGAGCCGGAGTGACAATGCTGCTCCTCCGGGAGGTGAATTGATAGATGAACTGAGAGCAGATGGGGGTCACCACAGAGAAGGCCAAGGAGCGCATATCCATAGCCGGAGCTAGATGGCGAGAGGGAGAGCCTCATCCTCCTCCGCGACGACACTGCATTTGATGTCTACGTGGCATTGAGTCGACGGGCTGATGGGTTTGCGGGGCAGGAAATGAAAGCTCAGAGGAGGGTTGAGGAGCAGCGCACTGGGCGGAGACGAGACAGAGGTTTGCAGAGCAGAGGACAGAAGCACAACGAAGGTCTGCAAAGAATGAGAGACAAACATGCAAATGGGAATGAACACTGGAGCCATTGACCATAAATGGCCAAAGTGCAAATTACAGGAGTGCCAAGGTACAGGTTGCAAGATTAAATGCCGCAGGTGCCAACATCCTTCCCAAAAATGCGAGTTTAAAGCCTTCACGAGTGAGAAATATGCAACTGCATAGTAAGACCAAATGCCTTCGCGTGAAAAAGGCGAAATGACCACAAAAATCTAACATATTAATCACCCACATCTGAAAATTTTAAATACCAAATTACCCATCATCTAGAATTATCATTTTGGTTTATGATTATAAATACTTTTAACTAAAAGTTGAAAAATAATGTTATAATAATAATCAATTTGAGCGATAAATTAATAAATAGCTGATGGGAATGGAATCTTAGGACCAATTCAATGGTAAAAAGCGCAGTAAAACGATGAACACATTTTCAATTCCAGCTTTAAACAATGAACACATGTTCAATTTCAACTTTTCTCCTCAGATTCCTCATCGACACTAATAAAAATCAATTTCCAAAAATACTCCCAATTCAGCCTCTCACGTGCTTATCGTGCCTATTAAATTCACATGAAAATTAGATCATTCTCTACGTGGTGTGAACGGCCAGCGAGGCGTGAGAATCTCCGACGAATATGTGTCGGAAAATGTTTTCACTCATCTCTCTAACGAACCTTTAAAATGGAGTTGTTTACTCGGAGGAATTGTCAAAAGTAGTCAGAATCTTAGATTTTTTTTGAAATTTTGCTAGTTTTGATGGTGGAAATGAATTTATTATTATAAAAAAAGATTTATTTAAAATTTTGAAATTTGATAGGTATAATTTGGATTTACAAAATTTTATTTTCATGATTTTTAAGAAAAAAAAGTTAACAAATTTTATTTAAATCTTAAAAAAATATAAATTTTCCAGGCTCAAGGAAAAAAAAGAAAAAAAAGAAAGAAGCTGGTTAGACTACCACGTTTAAAGTTAAAGCAAAAATGACAGTCAAACGCCATTGCGTTTAAATTTTGCCGAGCTGTCGCTAAATTTACAGGCATTTCGTTTTCGTTTAAATTTGTTAGAATATGTCAGAGTCGCGCAGCAGTCGACGTGCTAGATCTCGTTGGACGATGAGTGCGGCCGACGAATCCGGCGAGGCAGCTAAGGATTTCAAACTTTGTGCTGCAATGGTTTGACTTCGGTCTGGCAATTTTATGAAATTTTGGCGATAGATATGATTCAGGGACACGTGCTTCCACCGTTTCATGGACGGATTCTTGCTTATTACAGGTATTTAAACCCATATACTCAGCTTAACATGCAGTAGTTTATAATGTGATTTTTTTTCGAAGGTTTTTATGGTAGTTTTTTTGGTTTAATTTCTTCTAATTCTGGCAAGAATTTAGTGAAAATAGAAATTTGATGGGTAATTTTGCACAATCGAAGTGTCCTAGGGTTTTTTTAGGGTGCTGAATCCATATATACAATCAAAAAATCAGTTTAAATAACAGAAATCAAAATTTTACCTCAATTTGTTTCATCGGATTCCAGCGCCTGAAACTCCAAAAAATCACACTAAAAACAACTCTGCTTAACCTTTCGAATTGTGCAGTCCATGTTCTTTGGTCTGAAACGGTAAGATTATAACAGATTTTGGTAGTATGGGGTTTGATCCATACACCGATTGCTGTGATATTTCTGCGATTTTTCATATAAAGTTCTGGCTTGGAATCTGTGTATTTAACCTTAATGCTAAGGAATTTATTTCAACCAATATGTCAAAACCTGCCAAGAGTGACCTGACCTTAATTCATGTTATTGGCTTTTTAAAGCGAGTCTGGCATATTTCCACCGTACATTAGCCGTTTTTGTAAAGTGAGGCTCCATTTTCTGGATCAAAGTCGAAATTATATGCATGAGCTTATCAGAGAAAACATTGAAGACTGAAAGCTTACAAATTTCATTACCGAAGGTTGCAATTTATACACTGGTTGAGCCGCATATTGAATAGTAATTTGGCTGACTGAAATTTATTTCCTACTGACTATTGCTCACTATCATCTAGCGCCGATTAGGGAACAATGATTGGGGCCGTGGTGATTAATGTTCTAACCTCTCTTCTTAATCATGACATACATGTTAACTTGTTTGTTGGTCTAAGTCTCACGTAGGATTACAATATAATTTGGATTTTACACAACACACAATTTACTTCTACAAATTTAAAATTTAATTTTTTCAAGAAGATTGTGAATATTTCAGTCATATTTTCATTTGTATTACAATATGATAAGTCAATTTCTTTTGATTGCACTTTTTGTCTTACAAGATGATGTTGTGTGTCAATATGCTTTGTCCTTGCATGAGATATAGGAATTTTTTCCAATTTGATAGTGCTTTGATTGTCATATCTGATTATTGTAGGTACTTGCTGTGTTTTTCCAACATCTTCAAGTATCCTTCTAAGTCATATTGCTTCATAGGTAGCACTGCATAATGCTTTATACTCAACTTCAATGGATGACAATGAAACAATTGGTTGTTTCTTATTGCTCCATGATATTGATCCTTATCCGATATTGAACACATATCCAATAGTAGATTTCCTGTCATCTAGATTTCCAGCCCACTCAAAATCAAAATAACCTGCCAACTCAACATCAAATTCATTAAAATACATAATATCAAAATTAAGTGTTCCTTTCAGATATCAAAGGACTTTCTTTGCTGCTATCTAGTGGCTTTCACAAGGCTTAGCCATGAATTGACTAAGTAAGCTGATAGAATAGGTTATATTTGGTCTGGTAGTGGTGAGGTACTTCAAACTTCCCACCAATTGACGATAAAAGGTTCCATTCACCTCTTTGGTTCCATCATCACTGTACAATTTAACATTATGTTCTAAAGGAGTAGATACTGCCTTGCATTCAATCATATTGAACCTTTTAAGGAATTCCCTTTGCTTTGTGTCATTTATGTCTTGCCAGATTCCCTCCAAACTTCAATACCTAAACAATAATGAAATTCACCAAGATCTTTCATTTCAAATACCTCTGACAACTGAATTTTAATTTCTTCAATCAACTTTGATGCATTTCTGGTTATGATAAAATCATCAACATATACAGATATCAAAGCAACATCCTCATCTTTATCCTTCCTGATGTATAAGTTAGGACAATTTTTGCTTCTCATAAAACCTTTATCATAAAAAAAAGAGTCAATCTTCACATACCAAGATCTTGATGCTTGTTTCAAACCATATAAACATTTCATTAACCTGCAGAACAAATGCTCTTGTCCCTATTGTACAAAACTTCCAGGCTCGAAAAAATATACTTCTTCTTTTGATTCACCATTCAAAAATGTAGATTTGACATGTAACTCATGCGTTTTCCAATTATGTTTTGTAGCTAATGCAATCATGATTCTAACTGTGTTCAACTTAGCTATAGGTGCAAAAGTATCTTCATAATCAATTCCCTCTTTTTGTGAATAACCTTTTGCAACCAATCTAGCTTTATACTTACCAATACTTCCATTAACATTCAACTTGGATTTATAAAACCATTTGCATCCTATGGGAACTTTATTTTTAGGAAATTCTATTGATTCCCATGTGTCATTCTTCATTATAGAGTTATATTCTTCATTCATTGCATCTCTCCATTCTTCATATTCTTTAGCTTCCACATAGATTGAAGGTTCAACATTCATAACAAGATACATTAATGCATAATATTTATACCTTATAGGTACTCGAATTTAACGTGATGAATTTCTTGGAGTTTTACTCCTTTCATCTTTCTTTATGTTTTGTGGAGTCTCCTCTGCTCTTCTTGGAGTGTCATGACTGCTTGATGCTTATTTCTCTTGAACCTGTTCCTGTTCTTGTTCATAACTTGTATCTATTTTGACATAATCATCAATATCATGTCATGCACGAGTATTATTCATTTTATGACCTTTATGTGCATTCTCATGAAACACCACATCTCTACTTTCAAGCAATCTATGAGTATTGAGATCAAACAACTTGTATGTTTTTTTATCATCACAATAACCAACAAATATGCACTTAATTGACTTTTCATCAAGTTTTCTTCATTCATATTTTGGAATATGAGCAAATGCCTTGCAACCAAAAACCTTAAATGACTCACTTTTGGTTTATACCTATAAAATGATTCAAAAGGTGTTTTAGGCTCTAAAATTTTGGTTGGACTCCTATTTTTAAAATAAACAATAGTATTAATGGCTTGAGCCCAAAAACCATTAAAAATATTTTTATCTTGAAGCATACTACATGCACATTCTATTAGTGTTATGTTTTTCCTCTCAACAACTCCATTTTGCTGAGGTGTATGTAGCACTGTAAATTGATGTAGAATCCCACTAATTTTACAATATTGATTAAATTCTCCTGATTTATATTCTCCCCCCCTGATCAAATCAAATAATTTTGATGCACTTCCAAGTTTGTTTTTCCACCATACTCTTGAACTCTTTAAAGTACTAAAAAACATCAATCTTTTTTTCTTATGAAATAGAACCAGGTATATCTAGATCTATCATCAACAAAAATAAGAAAATACCATGCTCCACCAAGAGATCTAGTTTGCATAGGTACACATACATCAGTATGAATTAATTCAAGTATTTCTTTCTACCTTTTTCCTTTATGTATTGGAATTCCTCCCTATTCTGCTTGCCAAGTACACATGATTCACATTCAACACGATCATTCTTCATAACAAGAAGACCTTCAACCATTGTGTTATTTTGAAGTAAACATAAATAATTGTGATTTAGATGCCCATACCTTTGATGCCATAATTCTACTGTTGAGATTGTTGTAGATGCCAATGTTTGATGACTTGTCCTTGTCACATCCAACTTATACAACCCTCCAAATTTGAGACCCGTGGCAATAAACTTGTAGTGATCTTGAATATATTTCATAGCACACTGTGATTTAACAAATTCCATGTTCAGATCTTGGTCAACAATAGTAGAAGCAAAAATTGAATTCTTTTTGATACCAGGAACATACATCACATTATGGATCTGTTTCTCTTGTCCATTAGGAAAATTCACACCTATTACTCCATAAACTTGAACTTTAAGTGATATGTTATCTCCTAGATAAACATATGGTCCATCAATTTTTTCATAATATTCATCAAACCAATCTTTATTACAAGCCATATGAAGTGATGTACCAGAATCAATGAACCAAGTATTCACATCATCAGTTTCCATAGATAATGCACCATCATAAGCAAACAATTTAAGCTTTTTAAATCCATCGCTGATTGAGGTGTCTTTGTCCACAAAATTTCCATTATGCCTTTTGTTTCTTTGTTTGGACTCATTATATTTCCTTTTATAGAAATATTTAGAGTGATGCCCAGGTTTGCCAGAATAATAACAATAATTATTTCTCTTATCATAAGTTGGAAATTTAGATTGTGCCATACCTTTCTGTTTTGCTTGAAACTTTCCTCCTTTGTTCTTATCCCATGGCCTACCTCTATATGGTTGTTTACCCTTGGCTACCAATGCCAAATCTGAACTACTAGAGCCAAAATTAAAGCTCTTCATCCTTTCCTCCTCTTGTATAAGAATTCTTGTCAATTCATCAAATGTAGGGGGCTTTTCTCTAGCTGAAAGAGTTGAAACAAAAATTTGATAATCTTGCACTATGCCATTTAATGTGATGGTGACTAAGCTAGTACTAGACACCTTGTCACCAATATCTCCTAACTTATTATATCATTTAAATCTTTGACACGAGATATGAAATTGCTTATATTTTCATTTGCTTCCATTTTTATAGATAAAAGCTTTATCTTCAAAAACAAGATCTGGTTTGTATTTGTGCATATCCCATGTTTCCTTGGACATCTTGCAATCTATGATGTGAGGAATAATGTTGTACTTTATGGACGTACACAACAACACCTTTGCTTTCGTCTCTTGTTTCTCTCAATCTAGAAAAAAAGCCGCAACAGTGGGTTTGGGCTCATCCCCACTCACAATGGACCACAAATTATAACCTTAAAAAATGGTCAACAACTTGAATTTCCAATTCACTTAACTTCCTCTATCAAGTTTGGTAGATTCATTCAAATAAATATCACCCAACGGATTTGACATGATAACAAAAACAAATATTTCTCCACTCAACAAAATGCAACCAAATCCACTAAATCTAACTACAAATACACCCAAATTCACAAAATCCAAAATAATCTCACAAAACAAACAAAATGTTTAAATATAATCACAATAAAATCTCCATATAATAATCTTCACACCACAATCTCCATAAATAAAACCTCCTTATGATAAACTTCACATTAAAAACACATTTTTTTTTTTTAATTGATAATCTTCTCACCACTTAAAAATAAAAGCAAATATTAAAAAAAAAGACTTATCTCTCCCAAGAGAACAAACCCAAACTTTGATTTGCTTTGTTTTAAAATACCTCAAATGTTGATACTTTTTAACTCAACGAACAACCATTCTTGTTTTAAAAATAAAGTCAAACCTTCTAAAACAAGGGAAGGAAGCGTGGCAAATGGAATGCCAAATTTCTGGCATAAAGCGCAACAAAACAAAATCAATACTCTTTTACAAAAGAGTATTTATGATTTGCAATTAGTTTCAAGCGTAGTTTAATTATTGAATATGTTTTTATTTTTCTGATATACTTGGTGGGCATTTTTTAATATGCTAAGTTTAAGTTTTATAACCTATGATTCGAGTGCTTCAAAAGTGGTTTAAAAAACTAAAATTATTTATGCTTTAAACGGACATTTTTTTTCAAAAAAAACTCGGAATCTCACATCATTAATTTCTAATTTGGACCTCATGATTTCTCATATGCATATGCATAAAAATGCTTTTACTAAATTATGTTTTGAAATAATTTAACGTTAATCAACATTTTGTGAAAACATACTTATCTTAGATCTTAAAATACTTATTTTATAAATACTATGAAGTTCTAAATTTTAAAATATATTTGTTATTTTAAAATATTGAACGGTTTACTTGCCAATTATTTATTTTTTAAATAATTTATATAATTAATTAATTAAATTTATATATAATTAAATATTATATATATATATATATATATATATATATATATATATATGATTAAGATTATAACTTTTTAATCTTTTTATTTTTTAAAAAACTTATTATTTAGAAAAGGAAATTATCAATAGTTTACAAATTTTTATTCATATTAATATTTTTTTTAAACTTTATATTTTAATCCCCGATGGGGTGTCATTTCTCTGAATGAATGTATATTATGTAGGCATTAATATTCATTCCAGCGGTAATTAAGATGGGGAAACATCTTAGACAAGTCTTGCTTGGTGCCAAGAGGGAAAATGTTTTGGAGAAACTCCTAGTTATAGTTAGTGTGATATTTGATGTTCAAACATATTTGCAACTAGAGGGCGATGAAAGAGAGGTCTGCTTGGGGTGGTGAATGTTCAGGAGCAAGGGGAGGCCTTGTAGGTGAGCCATTCTTGTGCTATGGTGTCTCGATGATGCAAGCGCTTGATGGAGGGGGAGAGTCTGGTGGGGTGGTGGATCCACAAGTAATGCAGACTGTCACTTGGGACCTAGGTTCATGGCACAATGCTGAGAACATGGTCAAATTCTCGTTGGTCTAGAGAGTCAAGGCGCACGAAGGTTGGCATGTTACAAATCGAGGTAATGATACAACAATTCAAGCCTTTATGAAGGTAATTTCGTCATGTCTGATATTCGTAGATTTATGTTATAGGAATTTTGTGTTTGAAATAAGTTATGGTGAATGCGCTAGGGTGCATCACATGTGCATGAAGGAATTGTTATGTAATGTGGAAGGTTTTATTTTCCCAAGTTCAATAGATGCCCATATCGCTTGAGTGTGGGGGTTTTGTTGCCTTGTTGCTTTTGGAACGATGGTTTGTTGGCCTTTCAATCTTCTAGGCTATGGTTTTTTCCTATTGATTTTGTCACCTTGTGGCCCTATGAGGAATGGTAGGTAGTGTAGGGAAGTTGGTGGTTAGGTTGGTGCAACAAGATGTGTATGTCGTTGCAACGAGGGGGGGGAGAAGATGTGCGGTGGTGTGGTGCTGGAAGAAGAGAGATGTCCTTGGGCCGTTTCAGTGGGGAGGGTTTTGTCTGGTCTGGGAGATAGGAACCATGAGAGGAAGTGGTGGCTCCGTTTTTAAATTATAATTTTTTTAAAATATAAATTTTAAATTATTAAAATAAATTTTAAATTCGTTATTGACATTTTAAGTGTTTTGAATTTAAAACAAATCATATATCATCATTTTCATATACATATATTCCACCTTACATTGTTCATATATTCCACTTTACATTGTTTATGATTACGTTGAACTGTACCTAGCAACCTTACAAACTGAAGATTCTAACCGTTCAAGATTTGTGGTCATATTTTGATAGTAAAACTTTTTTTTTTTCCTCTCAAAATTCTTATTCATATTTTGTATAGTCGAAGTGTTTTTTAATCTCCTCTCAAGATTGTCGGTCATATTTTGTACATCAAATCTCTCATTTTCCTCAAATTATATATATATATATATATATATATATATATATATATATTACATTTTTTTATTTTTTTAAAAATTTATTTAAATGATATATTTATTTATTAAAAATATTTTTAATTAATTTAATAAATTTATAATTATATATAAAAACAGGGGAAGGGGTTATCATTTTCTTTTTTTCCTTTATTATTTTGTTAAATATTGAATAAATAAAGTTTAATTAAAAAAAAAGATGTAGCTGAAATTTAATGGTAAGTAGAGTGTTTTTTTTAAAATTAAATATAAATATATCATAGTTTAGAAAATTTATGGTCTTTTTAGAGAACACCTATGAATATAATATATATTTGGATAATATTAATAAATTAAATTAGTATTTCATTTTTTATATGGTTCATAATGATGATGATTAAGGTTGATTAAAATTGATATGGTTTATTGAACATTGAGAAAGTAAGAGATTATTGGGAATTCTTTAAAATTTTATTTCTATGCTCGAAAATCATTAAGAAAAGTGTTCCAAGATCACCATAATTTTGATATCTTAATATGTCAAGAGGATTGGTAGTGTGACAAATATTTTGAAAATCAGATGGAATGTGAGTATAAGATGGACAATCTAAGAGAATGATTTTCATCAACCATCTTAGTGTCACAAAGGTGACAAACGGCTTCATCACATGATGTTTTGGGAATTGACCAATGTTTAGTTTTACTATGAAGCACATGAGAATTTGTTCTTATTTTAGTAATGTTCATAAAATAGATATCTAAGTGTGGTTTTCATCGAGAGATTTTCGTCAGGGTGGTTCGGGTAAACTTGACTTGGTCAAGTTATCAGTGGTTTTCAGGATCCAGGTTTATGAAAATATATGGTTTTTCCCATCGTATTAATTTCTAACGTGGCCTATTTAAAGGTGGAAATAATCCATGTTAATTTGGTCTTGGTGACTAGTGGAATCTCAACGACGATATCTTTAGACACCACCACTTCTCTCGTTTTTTTGTGATCCTAACAATTAGTATATGAGTTGTGGTCAGATTTATTGTGTGTTTCTTAGAGCTAAAGGTGGATTAAGAGATCCACATAGAGTTTCATTCACAGATATAGACGTAGAGCCATAGTTGCGAGACAAAAAAAAAGGAACATTGTTGTATCAATTACAAAGTACAATGTGTGATAGAGGTTAAGGGGCTTGCAATCTCTGTGTCGTGAGAGCACATGAGAAGAACATTGCTTCGTTGAATTGGTCAGTAGGTTTGCAGCTAAACTGAAGCTAAAAAGTGACAAGCATAAGGAGCACCAAGGGTAGCTTGGAGCCATGGATGTTAAACCCTATGCATTGTATGAGAAGCAAGAGCCAAAGAAGGATCATGAGCATGTTGGAATGCACATGATAAAGGAGCGAGATTGCATGGATTTATGAATGCAAATGATGTTGAAAGGCCAGGTCAAGGTATGGATCAATGAAACTAGATATGACGAGAGAGTGGTTGTATGGATGATAAAATGGAGATGGAATAAATGGTTTGAGGACAATGAATGAGGAAAAACGTGATGAGTGAACACCTTAAGGGTTTTGGTCCAAGGCAGGTCTATATCCTAAGGAAGTTGTAAGACCTATTGTTCAGGAATACATGTTGTGCAAAAGCATAGATTATTGTAAGGCCCTAAAACTTGATTGGACATACATATAGTATACTTGTGGAATGAAGTCCTTAAGTTGTGGAATGAACCACTTGGATTAGTACCAGGGGGGAAGGTGTACTAATATCCTAGCTTGAGGGGGGGAATGTGAGATCTCAGGTGACATGGTTTATGAATGATTGGGACCATATTAATCTCTTAGAGTCAAGTTCAAAGGGGGGATTGTTAGGGTGGTTCAGATAAACTTGACTCTGTCAGGTTACTAACGATTTTTGGGCTTTAGGTTAATGAAAACCCATGGTATTCATCTCTAATCTAGCCTATTTAAAGGTGGAAATACTCCATGAATTTTGTCCTGGTGATTAGTGGGATCCCAACAACGATTTCTTTAGATACCACCACTTCTCTTGGTTTTATGTGATCCTAACGATTTTAAGCCATGACAGAAGGTAGCACTACAAAGGGCCCACCTCTTTGTGTCCTCACTCAAATTTAAAGTTTCAAAGTAGCTTCACTTGCATAAAATTGGATTTATCGCCCATAATTACCATATATAATCAAGTTGTTGCTAAGTTAAATCTAAGAAGCAACCCCTGGTAAGCCCTCAACTTTGAAAATGATGAATAAACCCAAACCAAATCTAGCTTGAACTCTCCCTCTCCCTTATTCAAAAAAACTCAAAAAACGGTATGATGGGAATGTTTAGGTGATTAAATCCCTTTCCAATATGAGAAAGAACTCTTAAAAACCACTGTGCAAGAGGAGGACCAAGTTGTTTGATTTCTTACTTGATATGCTTTTAGATTTGCAATGAAGTCAAGGTAATGAGCTTTGAACCTTTAAATACATATTGAGTAATGATAATATTAACTCTAATTTTTTGGTAGAAAATCGGTGTATATAAATGAAAAACCATAAAAGAAAGGATTAGGAACATAAGGGCGAACACTCTATTTTTGTATAAGGACTCGGAAGATTCGAATGCAAAGCCCATAAAGGAAAGGATTGAAGTCACTTTTCTGCACTGGGCAAGGTATTACCATCGAATACTTGTTTTTGCTAACTATATACATTATTTATTCTTAGTGGGTCAGGGGCTTGTGGGTTGACTAGGCCCTCTCTATTTGTTCATCGATATTTACTCCTTGCTTTCCTAGTGTAGATATGAGGGGGCTAATAAACCACGACGAACCCCCAGCCATAGTTGCAGTTTGATTAGTCGATTTGGAGATACATAAAGGTCCCCTATCACTATATTCAAAAACCTAGATTGCCTTTGCACTATCTACAATTCCTATGCCATATAGGATGTGTTACATCAAGCCTTCTCCTTAGAAGTCAAAACTGAAAACCCATAACCAAACATCAAATTCAAAACCACCCAAGGTCTTTCTTTCATGAGAAATGGAGAGGAAATGAAAGGTGGTTTCACCACCCCTTAATCTGTGGGGCCTGAGGATTCAAAGAATTGCATTGTGGTTAGGTAAAAAGGATCAAAGACAAGAGATTACTGAGACCTTATGTTGCACGAGTTTCTAGTACGCAGGTATTTTGGGTATAGGAGAATGAGTATCCAACACGGCTAGAAGCTTTGCCCAAACTTATAGGAAACATCAAGTTGGGAGAGACAATAATATAATATAATATAATATAATATATATATAAAATAAAAATAAAATAATTAATTTATTTCCATCCAAAACTTGCCAATCAAATTTCATCTTGAAAAAAGATATGTAAAAGATTGAACTTTGAAACATTGAAAAAAAAATCAAAATATTAATCCATCAACAATTTTCCAATCAAATTCTTTCCCAACAAAGAAATACGTGGAACTCCCAAACCAAAAAAAAATTGTTATTACTCGATTATTATGTGATTTCATGCAATATATTCAAGCTCGAATTTCAAGTTTGGAAATTTATAAAATGAAACTAATTAACACACTACTCTTTCTCTTTCTGACCATCATTGTAATTTTTTGAATCTTATCATTAAAACTCCAACATAGGCTTCAAGAAAGTAAACTTATTTCATTTGCAATTGTTGAACTTCAATATTTGCAACAAAATTTGCCAAGGAATGACTGACCACTGTCCATATTTTGTTGAAACCTTTGGAATGACTGACAACTGTCTACATTTTGTTGAAACCTTTGCTACATCTCCACATCTTTGTAGCTTTATAGAGCTCATGCAGTCTAGCCCCTGACCTAACATGTATCACCTAGAAAATAAAAAAATGGTACCTTCCCTGCTCAAAATAGGTACCACGTGAAAATATGCTCAAAATAAGTACCCAAAATGTCAAAATATGTTGCAGCGAAGCTCACAAAAAGCTCCAAAGTACCCATTGAAGCTCCCAACAGTTTTGGAGTGTTTCCTACCAATGCCCAAGCTCACAAGAGAACATAAGCGTGGGGTACGTGCTCTCCAATGCTTTTCATTACCTAAGAGTGGTGCCCATGTAACTATGTTGAGATCTGTTCAAGGGAGTGTGGAATTTGGACCTTATGAAGAAACAAACCTATTTGAATCCAAGTCAACAAATGTGATTGAGGAGGAAATACTTGCCTGACAGGAGGAGGGAGAGGATGATGGAAGGCTATGATAATTTGATTAAAAGGCCATAACACAAATTTCTCCATTGGTTCCCAAACTAAGCTTGAGAAAGGTCCCTTTGTTTGTTTGGGTGGTTGGCTCAAACCCAACGGACAATAAAGTGCTTTGTTCAACGGTCAACATTCTTGAAGAATGAAGTTATCTGGGAACCGATTGACCTTGCTCACCTCTTATAAGAAGAGCCCATGGAAAGCAGTCTATGAAAATTGGCGAGTGGTGAGATCATGAAGCCGGATGAATGGAATATTTTGACACAATTGATCATAACCTACCTATTTCATCTACCTTCGAAGAGCCTTACTGTTTATAAAACTAAGAAGGAAGTGATAAAGGCCTCTAAGGAAGTGACAAAGGAAATTGCTATAAACAAATTCAAGTATTTGCTTCCTTCATCTTTAGATTCAAAGAACAATCAAGAACATGACGTGAACAATTTTTTCTCTTAGAGATGAAATTTCTGACTTCAATTCCTTGTTTGATCAATCATTAGGTCTGGAATGCAAATAAACCTCCCAATGTGTTGATTTTTTTAAAGAGAGTGAAAGTGGCTATGCTTTTCTTGAGCCAATTTTAGTGAAATTCACCTAGTTTAAACTCTAGAGATAGATTGTTGGGCTTAAGAGGGAAACAAACCTTTGAACTTGGTGATTTTAGTCAAGCAATCCAATTATTTAGTTGAGAGACTTATTAGGCTTTTGAACTCAATGATTTTGGAATCTTGGTTCTTCATGTGGAGAAAAACTCATATTCGGTCTTTGATTTGGAAAATATTTGTTGTTCTTTGAGGATCTGATCTTTTATGTACTAAATGACCTTCATGGAGAATAGTTAGCCTATTACAAATCTTCATTATCCCATTCGCAATTATACCATGCCGTCAAAGCTCCAAGACTTTCACTTCTGGTTTCACACCAAATTAAAGATAAATTATCTACTACTGACACTCAATCTCCATCACATTTTCATCTTGTCTAAAGTATCAAGAACATGATAAAATGCTACTTCTCAAACGATTATAAATTGTTGCTTTTCAAGCCATTTAAAATTAATTAAAATGAAAACTATTGAGAACCATTTTTTTTGGTCTTGTAAACCTAAGGGGTTTCTAATGAGTGGTTGGATGACTTATTTTGCATTAATAATTTGAACAAAATGTGGGAAACTTAAATTGGTTAAATGATAATAATTTTTTGAATATATGTTTTTGTAGTGGTAAGATTTGGAATTGAATTTTAAAAATTGCATTTAGTTTGTAGGCCCCAAAGCATTTAGGTAACCTCTTTATAATTCCCATGTTCTGTGTGTTTGAACAACCAAATTACATGAAAAAGCCTTTAGAGGCTAAGGATAAACTCTTGTTTGAAGCAATGCTTTGTCTAAATCACAAACTCTGTGCGATCTTTCTTACTACTATATGGTCTTCAATTTAGATAATTGACATAATTGAAATTCCCATATGTGAATCTAATGTTAAATTGGAAAGGTGGCCACTAGGTGCCAAATGCACTTATGAGGAAAACATGATAAACCTACATAGTTGTTATGGAACTAGACAAAGTGATCTCTAATGATAAGAAATAAATATAATAAGCTTATACAAGAACGAAAACTATACTCATATGCCTCATACTTGTCATTGTGTTTCTAGTGCCAATACATGAATTTGCTGACACCAATTTGTGTGTTTTCTAGTGATGATGCTTCTTTACGAGAAAGGATTTGAAATCACTACCATATAGTTCTTATCTTTTCCTTTCACATTATAACATCATTTCATTTGCATATGTGCTTTACTCTTCACATGTCAATCTGATACTCAACTTTTTGATGTCATTTGTTAAACATTTATCTTTCATTATCAAATCATGAAAATAAGACACAGAAATCTAAACAAAACAAGAAAATTATATAATGTTGAACCGTAAACCAAAATCAATCAAATGCACACAAGGAATAAGGATGCTATTATGCAAGACTCAAGGCATACAAGCTAAATGGAATTAAACCAAAAGCTATCTAAATCAATCAAATCAGAATTGCCATTAAAAAAAAAAAATGACTCCAACAAATGAAACGCATCTAAACAGGATTAATTCATCAAACAGGAATGCACATCAAATACAATTAATTCATTCCGAATGTAATAGAATTAATTCATCCTGGATGTAACAATGTAAATCTCCAGTATATTTTATGTAGTATATTTTATGTAATAGAATTAATTCATCCTGGATGTAACAATGTAAATCTCCAGTATATTTTATGAGAAAATTGTGTGCATCTTTTACAATCTCCATATGAATGGCTTGCCTTTGGAAAACATAAATGTATATATCCACTCTTTGTCCTTACCTCTATCCGAGATACTATCATCGGAGAAAATTTAGTCTGAAGGGGAATAAAAGCTGCAAATTCATTGATAACAATTAGTTTGAGTGACCTTTCTCTTACACCAGCATTTATAGCTATAGCCAATTAGAGGCTTGTCTTGTCCACAGCTTGTCACTCTGTATTGCAATTCCAAAAAGCTTGTCTGTTGTTAGAGTTTACCTAGTGAAAAATGCTGGGGAGTAAACTTGTCCACAACACCATATGAGATCTCTGACTTCACTTACAATGTGCAAATAAGAATGAGATTGCTTTAGGGCTACCATAACATGATGAGAGAGCCTACTGAAATGAGTGGTAACTAGATAGGACTGGCCACTGTGTCCCCTACCAGAGCTAATGAAGGAGAAAATATAAAATGCTATGGATTTTGTGAAGTCAGGTATTTTCTGGGAATATTTCGAAATTTGATTATGAAGAAAAAGTCAAATAAAGTAAAACAATTGATTTTTTTCTTCATCATAAAAATCAAATTATTGACTTTTTCTTTTTGATCATAAAAGTCAAACAATTGACTTTTTTTTTACTATCAAATTCTGAAACATTCCTAGAATCTGCAATCCACATAAATTCAAGATGCCAAATCCTGAGATATTGCTATGAACTTTTTCCCAAACTTCAATGTTATATCTTGTAGTATATACAGTCACTACTTTATTTTTATTTTACCATGGTGAATTGGTAACTTTTTGGACTAATCTAAGGGAGGTCCCAGGATCAATCCTCGTGGCTGCCTTATAACACCAAGAGTATATCCAGCAATCTGCAAGCTAGATATACCAAATCTTATGATTTAGCAAGAGCAGAAACCCCAAATGAGGGACAGCCTACTCCTTAAGCTGAGATCATAGCAAGCTCACTACTTTATTACTAAGGATATTATAGCCATCCTTAGAGGATTTTCTTTATTACTGAAGATATTATAGCCATCCTTGGGGGTTTTGGTGAAGATATTATAGCCATCCTTGCGGGTTTTGGAGAATATTTTAGGAGATCAATTTTTCACCTTCACTTCTGCCTATCTTATTTCAAAATATTCTCTGATAGACAATTGAGTTAAATTCAAGTCAACTAAATATTATAATCTTCCTGTCCTGAATTCTGCTGATCCTTTCCTTGCTTTATTGTGATAAATATAGTGTAGCTTTTGGTTACTACTGTCGCTAAAAGTTTCCTCGTGATAATTGTTTTATTATCAGGTAACACATTAAGATGACACAGAAGATGGGTTTTACAGATTCCGAAGCATGCATCACTATGGAGTCCATTCAAGTTGCCAGTTCACTTAGAAGAGCACCATCTGAAAATGTGTCACGATCACTGCAGCTTATATCATGTGAAACAAGTCCTATATTTGAGAAATGCCATAGTGATATTGTAAATCCTTCTCAAGCAATCCCCAAGGAAACATCAGAATATCCTCTGGAACTAAGTTCTCCAGTGGTAAGACAATATTGCAAATTAACTCTCTTTAAGGCTACAGTTTCTTAACATATATTTAGTCATTCTGTTAATATTATGCCTGATTTACAGAGAAATATTCCTAATGAAGAAGCAGCAATCCAAAGCACTTTTAAATCTGGGCATTCTTTCTGTCAGCTAAGATCATCTGCTGTATCAGGTAACCTCTCAAACCTTATGTAATTTGGATTAGCCCACTGAATCTTCACCTGATAAATTTCAATAAGGGAAAAACATAGAAAGTCTGTATAAAGTTGGTGAGGATACAGTGGTTGAGCATAAATTCTTGAAACATATACTTTTTAACTGGAGAAACCTCACCGAAACAAACAAATTCATGTTCACTACTCCCACTTGCAGCAAACACACAGGTTAAAGCAACGCCCAATGGAGGAGTTTCTCATGCTCTTAGTAATAGACATGATCGTGGCAACAGAGCAAAGGATAACAACTATGCATATTTTAAGACAAGATCTGCAAAGATTGAACGCCAGCTTTCTCGCTTTCTTAGCACCCCACAATACAGAGATAATGAAGTTCTGGACCCAGAGGAGCCTGAGGTTGAATCTTTGTCTGCTAGACGCTTCTTTGATGCTCTGAAGGGTCCTGAGTTGGAGATTGCTCGGGTAAGCTAACCATCAAAACAAACTCTTTAGTTTTCTTGAAAATATGCTTATGATATTTGGATCAATCTCTCAATTCTTAGAGAAAGTGTTGTTAATAAGATATTTAATGAAGAATAATGGTCTTGAAAGATGCCTAAGGGTATGTACCCATTTGGAAATCAATAGAAAGATTATTGAAAGTGGTAAACCTTTGTTATTGTAATAAAATTTAGTTAATGAAAAAATAATTTATTTAATTATTTAATTAAAAAATAATGTATTAAATGAGTATTATTAAGAACAATTAATTAAGAGAAAATGTGTAATTGGAAAAAATTAGGTTAATGTAATTAATATCATGAACTCACTTCTAAGTGTGGTGGTGGGAGAGAATTTAGTTTAGTGTAATTTATTTTTTTAAGTAGTGAGTTATGGTGATTAATATAAGTTTATTGGGTATAAAAATATATTCATTTTATTAATGAAAATTATAGATTATCATGTATAATTATTATTATTTTTTTATTTTTTATTTTTAAAAGGAGAATGATTTATAAATTGTATTGAAATATTTTATTATAATAATTTTATAATTTCATATAGATTTTTTTGTTATATAGTATTTTATTTAAAATTTGGATTTAATATTATTATTAGTGTATAAAATTTCATATAAGCTGAGATTGAAATTAAAGCAACTAGAACAAATACTACACTATTTACCTAATGAATACATAATGTGTTTTGGGAAACTTTATATAGAATAATTTAGCTCGAAGGTGAGGACTACACATTGTTCTTTTCTTTGTAGATAAGAAATGAAAATATAAAGAAAGATGAACTCATTGTGGAGTTGTCATGGACACTATGAACTTTATGGATGTTATGTGGTCTTCTATTTCCTTTGTTCTATTCCCATATCCCACTCCTTTGCTCTACTAAACTATGGACTAGTAATCCATACACCAAAAATGAAGCCCTTATTTTCCTAGTTGCTCAATATTTAACATGTCCTTATAGTATACATATCTTTATAGTAGCCTAGGTTTACAATTAGGTTTTTTCACACTATGACCTATATGGATGTTATGTGGTCTTCTATTTCCTTTGTTCTATTCCCATATCCTACTCCTTTGCTCTACTAAACTATGGACTAGTAATCCATACAACAAAAATGAAGCCCTTATTTTCCTAGTCGCTCAATATTTAACATGTCCTTATAGTATTCATATCTTTATAGTAGCCTAGGGTTACAATTAGGTTTTTTCACACCTCAAACCCTAATTATGGTTATATTTTTTGACAATCTATAATTTTCTTGAAATTCTAGACAAGGATAGATCCACACATGTGAGTGCGAAAAGTTGACTTGGCATTCACGTGATATTATGGTGATCAATAGGATAAGTCAAATTGAAGAAGTTATAAGTTTGCATACAAAATTTTGTTGAGGAGGTATTTATGTCATTGGAAATCTCTCAACACACACACACACACACACACACACACACATATAGTGTCAAGGGGCTACAACAATTGTTCGCAAAGTTTAGACCACAAAAATAGTATTTTAATGCACCAAATGGGCTTCAAAGTTTTTAAAACTCCAAATCACCCAAATGAGACCTACCTCTAAGATGAGCCCCAAATCACCCGAAAGATCCCTGGCCCTACAATAAACCCTACAAGCTATTAGCTCCAATTTTCAACCTAGAAAGTACCAAAATAAATGAAAAATTGTATAATGATTTATTTAGGAGCATGTCTCCTCATTTTGAGAGGATTTGGATCCCCAAAATATCTTACTAAAATAAGTGATGAAAATGTTTCTCTAATATCGCCCTTAAGTACCATTGAATATGCTTGGAACTTTTCCTTTTAATCCAAGTCACTAGAGTTCATGTTGTCATCATTTAGTGGTTTTAGACTTATTCTGGATAAATATATTCTCTACTAACTGTCTAAGCTTCCAATGCTAAGTCCTCTATGGAAGGTAGGAATTGTATATTGGTTTCTTAATCTAACATGAGAGACACATAGAATTTTAGGTTTTCCATAATCATTATTGATACAATATACTTATATGGAGGTAAACTGTGTTTGTAGGCATTAATATCACCTATCTTCTCCAACGCTTCAAAAGGGCCATGCTACATAGCCTTTATCTTCTCACCATGACCTTAAAATATTTCTTTATTAAATTACAACCAATTTCTATCTCCCACCTTAAATGTCTTCTTAATTTTGTATTTGTCCTGATAGACCTTTTACTTTCCCTATGAATTTTTGAGTCTCTCTCGCTGCAAATAGATCTGCTAGCTCTCATCAATTAATTTTCCATCATTCAATGCTTCCCTTATAATTTCTTTCCTTGCACATATTTATTTTCTAAGTACAACATATAAGGGAGAAAGTGGAAAATATCCAAAGAAAGTTTTAAAAAGGCTATTATTGGTGGAAGTGTAAACTATTCTATTATAAGAGTGTTGAATATAAATCAACTTTTTGTTTGATGTCCCTAGATGCTTGTGATTGTAACTCCTAAAATTTGAGCTAATGTATTACTCAATAACTTTGCTATTCATATGTGGATGTAAAACTACAAATATATTAAACTTGGAGTCCACATTCTCCCAAAATGTAGTTCAAAAGGCACTAAGAAATCTAGTATCTGTATCATATATAATGTTCCTTGGCATCCTAAAATGCACCCATGCCTTTTCGAAGAACATGCTCGTTGCATCTTGTCCTATGCTATACTTTTTAGAAGGCATGAGAATGCACATCTACTAAACCTATCACTACCACAATTATATAGTCATATATTATCTTTATGTTGAGATTGCAACAAGATGATGAGCTTAGTGGAAAGAAGTCGCCTTCACTACGTGGGCCCGCAGGCTATTTTTGGCGCAAAGTCTATTTTTAGACTATGTCTATTTTCAGATATATGGATCATGTTCTATGAGTTGTAGGATTCTATTTGTGGATGGTTCGTTAAGTCGGAAAAAATAGAAGGACTTCTATTTCTAGACATATTGGGCGGAATCTATTTTTAGATTGCCAATCTAAAAATAGATATGTCGAATATTATTAGCTCTTAATAATATTTGGACTATAAACATTATCTTATTCTCTTGGAGCACTTCAGTTAAGTGCACAAATGTGGCACAGGAGCTGACAGAAGGAATTACGCTATTCCTGAGGGTTATGTGGAGCTATTGCATGAATACTTCAGTTAGAACTCATGTGACAGAGTTTGGTGGAGTTGATTGAGGAAGTTAGTGGAGTTGTATTCAGTTTAACTAATCTAAACATAGCTGAGCTATTTGTATCTAGTTTAACTAATTGATACAATTAGTGAGAGTGGTGTGAATTAATTATTAATTAATTCACTAATTATAAACTCATTAATCAACTAAATAATACATCAGTTAACTTCAGTGCATGGACAGTTTCAGTGGAGACCAATGCAGAGATAGGTGAAAGAGTAGGTTAACTATCAGTTGTGACTATATTGTTGCATATTTGCAACAGCCAGTGATTGGAGAAGCCCATGAGGATTGCGCAGTACAAGCCAGGTGGTTCAAGTTATTTAATGAGCCATCCTACAACATTGATTACGCAATAGAGGTTGGCTATCAGGTGGCAGATATTGGAGCATGTGTTTTGCTAGATCTAGCTTGATTAGTGTGTAGCAATTGGAGGTTGTGCTGAGAGCTTGTGAGGAGCTTTGTACAATGATTGTTACATGATCTCCATGACATATAATATACAGATAGTTGGGGTTTTCAACTTTAAGCTTTCCCATTAAATACTGTGTTCATATGTGTGATTGTTTGTGGTTTTAATGTGTGCATGCAATTGATTTTATTTCCGCAATTAATGATCAATGGTAGAAGAGATTCTGTATTATGCATGAAGCTAAAATAGTGTGTGATCAGGAGAATCTTAGTGAATAATATATCAGTTATTCAAATTTCTACATGGTATCAGAGCGATATTGATCATTGGAGCAATTGCAAAACATTGAAGCGGTTGAGTTTTGTGCTGGTGGAATTCGAATTTGCAGTAGTGTTTTCTTGGTGTCGAAGTTGAGATGTATTTCAACGGATTGCGATTGGAGTATGCCCTTGAGGGCAGCTCGAATTATATTGCATGGAAGGACAGGATGGAGGCGATGCTCGATGACAATGGGCTGAAGGAGTTCATAGATGCTGAAGTTCCAAAGCCTAGCAATGCAGCCTTGGTTGAGGCTTGGCAAAAGAAGATAGCAAAGTGTCGAAGGATTCTGTTGGAGGGCGTGAAGGATCACATAGTGTCCAATCTGCATGGAAAAGCTTCTCCATACTTGATGTGGAAAGCGTTGACAGATTTATTCCAAAGCAAGAGCGACCAGAGGAAGTTGGCGCTCAAGGATAAACTCAGAAACATAAAGATGGAGAAAGGTGACAATATGCCCAAGTACCTCACGAAGTTCACCCAATGCAGGGATGAGCTGGGAATTGTGGGGGTGACTGTAGATGATGAGGACTTGGTGAGCTTGGCTCTCCTTGGGCTTCCGAAGAGTTGGCATTCCTATCAAGACTCTGTCAATGGTCGGGAGAAATTGCCAGGATGGGAGCGACTTTGGTCGGATCTTGTGCAAGAGGAGATAAGGCGAAGTACCAGGGACGGATCTTCATCAAAGAACACAGATGAAGAAAATTGTGCTTTGGCTGCCAAAGAAAATAAGGGGAAGAGCAAGAAGCATGCTTCTCAATCCGGTGTGAAAGGCAAGAAGCAGGACATGTCCAAGGTGAAGTGCTTTCACTGTCACCAACACGGACATTACGCCACTAGTTGTCCACAGAAGAAGAAAAATAAGCAGGCTACTGGATCTACAGCTGGAGAGGCCTTAGCCTCGTAGTTTGAGCTGGATTTTTCACTGATCGCATGCTTGGTCTCAAGTGTGATGGGTTCAGTGTGGTTTCTTGAGAGTGGTGCGTCTTTTCACATGACACGAGATCGAGATTTGTTTACTGATATGGATGAGAAAGATCTTGGAGTGCACATCGAGATGGGCGATGATGGTAGATACAGTGCGACCGGTATCGGTACCATTTCCTTTGAGAGGGAGTCTGGTAAACCCTATGTATTGAAGGAAGTGATGCATGTTCCAGGATTGAAGAAGAATCTTATCTCTGTGGTGATGTTAGAAGACAAGGGATATGTTGTTGTCTTTAGCGAGGGAAAGGCTTTCCTGCGCAGTAAGGCAATTGGTGAGACCCGGAGGATAAGGGTTCGAGTTAAGAACCTTTATCAATTGTAGGTAGATGGCTACGCAGCAATGGCAGGCAAGGCAGAAGGAGTGGTGAGCTGGGATGATGGCGAGTTGTGGCACCGGAGATTGGGCCACCTTCACCATGGAGCTTTGAAGATACTGCAGCAGATTTCTACTGGGCTTCCTAAGGGTACTCTTGCATAGTCAGATCAGTGCAAGGGATGTACCTAGGGAAAATTTGTGAAAGCCACCTTTCACGAGAGGGATAGTTGCGCCATGACGATCCTTGAGAGAATTCACACAGACATGTATGGACCTTTCTCAGTAGCTTCGACAGCAAAGCACAGGTACTATGTGATATTTGTTGATGATTTTTCTCGTAAGTGCTGGATCTTCTTCATGCAGAAGAAGAGTGATACATACTTGAAGTTCTTTGAGTTCAAGGCACAGGTTGAGAAAGAATCGGGGAAGCAAGTGAAGGCTCTTAGGAGCGAAAATGGTGGTGAATTCATCTCTGGCGAATTCAAGGACTTTTGCAGCACAGAAGGAATTCAAAGAGAGCTCATAGCACCTCATAACCCACAATAGAATGGGGTTGCTGAGCGGAAGAACAGAACGATCGTGGGTGCTGCATGGGCGATGTTGCATGATCAGGGCCTTCCCATACACTTGTGGGCCGACGCATGCAATACTGCAGTATATGTGCAGAACCGTTGTCCTCACAGGATACTTGGCATGAGTACACCCGAGGAGGCATTTTCTGGTAAGCAGCTTGATATTTCCCATTTGAGAATTTTTGGTTCACCTGTTTACATTCATGTGACAAAGGATGCCAGGAAGAAGCTAGAGCCGACTGCAGAGGTTGGGATATTTGTGGGGTACACTGATACGCCCCACAACTATCGTGTGTATTTTCCAGACAGTCGCAAGACTGTTGTGCGGCGGGATATCAAATTTCAGGAGGAGAAAGCCATGAAGTGTTCGCTTGAGAGGGAGCCACACTTGCATGCAGATGAGGAGCTATTAGTTCCTAAGGATGAGCTTCAGGATGTGGATCAGCCACAAGAGGAAGTTCATGGAGTGGAAGAGACCACTCATTCAGCGCCAACCATCAGAGCAAGCACACACTACGGAAGGTGAAGGCGGCGGCTCGAATGCGAGAGGGATTGTGGGAACCTACATCACGGCGCGGATAGAGATAGTCCACGGTCGATATGCGGATACATAGCTCTTGTGAGAAAGTGTATTGTGACAGAGCCATCCTCTTTCGAGGAAGCTGTGGAGGACCCCGCATGGGTAGATGCCATGGTGGAAGAGTATGATTCGATTGTCAGAAACAGTGCATGGGATATTGTCCCAAGGCCAGAAGGGAAATCAGTGGTGGGTTCGAGATGGATCTACAAAGTGAAGTAGGCGGCTGACGGGAGTGTGGAGAAGTACAAGGCAAGATTTGTTGCCCGAGGCTTCTCACAGATAGAGGGGATCGATTATGAGGAGACCTTTGCACCTGTCGCAAGGTACTCTTCCATATGGACGATCCTTGCTCTCTCAGCGCAGATGGGGTGGCACATTCATCAGATGGATGTGAATATTGCGTTCCTCAATGGAGTTATTGAGGAAGAGGTGTACATAGAGCAGCCTGAAGGTTTTGAGATCTTCAGCAGTGAGTCGCATGTGTGCCGACTCAAGAGAGCACTGTACGGGCTGAAGCAAGCACCTCGTGCTTGGTACACTCGGATAGACAGCTACTTCACCGGGCTTGGATTCTCCAAGAGTGAGGCGGATCGAACCTATAAACCTATCGTTTGGTGGAGGTAGTTAACGATCATTGGCAAGCTTTGTAGATGGTTTTGATTTTGACGAGGTGATGAGCGTGTGCACTCATGCGAAGTGATCTTACGAAAGGAATTCAAGATGAAGGATTTGGGCCTCCTTCATTATTTCCCTGGATTGAAATTTTTCGACGTATGATCGATGGTGTTTGTTTCTCAAGGCAAGTAATGAGAATGCGGAGAAGTTCAACATGCATGGCTGCAAGCCTGTTGATACTCCTCTTCCTAGTGGATGGAGGAAGGAGGATGCTACTTCGACGGATGTAGTGGATGCCATTGTTTATCGACAGTTGGTGGGGTCACTTATGTATCTGGTCAATACACGACCCAGCATATGCTATGCAGTTAACCAGCTTTCACAAGCTATGGTTAAGCCTACCAAGCTCTTTTGGAAGGCAGGGAAGCATGTATTGAGATATCTCAGAGGCACATCGGGATATGGATCATGGTACAGACAGGAGGATGAGTTGAGGCGGCATGGCTTCATGGATCGGTATCATCATATCAGAGATTGTGTGCAGCGGAAGATCATGTTACTTTCATACATTCCCACAGAGGATCAGGATGCTGATATCTTGACGAAGGCGCTCACCAGGAGAAAATTCGAATACCATAGGGGAAGGATAGGGGTGGAAGATAATCCTTATCTTGTTGAGAGGGAGTGTTGATATTGCAACAAGATGATGAGCTTAGTGGAAAGAAGTCGCCTTCACTAAGTGGGCCCGCAGGCTATTTTTGGCGCAAAGTCTATTTTTAGACTATGTCTATTTTTAGACATATGGATCATGTTCTATGAGTTGCGGGATGCTATTTGTGGATGGTTGGTCAAGTCGGAAAAAATAGATGGACTTCTATTTTTAGACATATTGGGCGGAATCTATTTTTAGATTGCCAGTCTAAAAATAGATATGTCGAATATTATTAGCTCTTAATAATATTTGGACTATAAACATTATCTTATTCTCTTGGAGCACTTCGGTTAAGTGCACAGATGTGGCACAGGAGCTGACAGAAGGAATTACGCTATTCCTAAGGGTTAAGTGGAGCTATTGCATGGATACTTCAGTTAGAACTCATGTGACAGAGTTTGGTGGAGTTGATTGAGGAGTTAATGGATTTGTGTTCAGTTTAACTAATCTAAACATAGTTGAACTAGTTGTATTTAGTCTAACTGATTAATACACTAGTGAAGAGTGGTGTGAATTAATTATTAATTAATTCACTAATTATAAACTCATTAATCAACTAAAATACATCAGTTAACTTCAGTGCATGGACCACAAAGTGAGACCCGGTCATGAAGAGAAGGGGTCGGGGTTAACTATCGGTTGTGACTATACGTGCATATTTGCAACAACAGGTGGAAGACCAATGGGGGATTGGGAAATGTACTAAAGCAGTCAGTTGGGGTGTTGTGAGCCAATCTCCCCAAGCATTGATTACGCAATAAAGGCTGGCTATCAGGTGGCAGAGATTGGAGCATGTGTTTTGCTAGATCTAGCTTGATTAGTGTGTAGCAATTGGAGGTTGTGCTGAGAGCTTGTGAGGAGCTTTGTACAATGATTGTTACATGATCTCTATGACATATAATATACAGATTGTTGGGGTTTTCAGCTTTAAACTTTCCCATGAAATACTGTGTTTATATGTGTGAATTTTTATGGTTTTAATGTGTGCATCGTTGATTTTATTTCATGTGATCAATAAATGAAAGTCACATATTGTGCATGAAGCTGAAATAGTGTGTGATCAGGAGAATCTCGGTGAATAATATATCAGTTATTCAAATTTCTACACTTTATTTTTGCAAAATCACCTAAATCCATTGAGATGATATCCCATCACTAAATTGTTATAATACTTGAAACACATAAGCCTCTCTAGTGAATTTTAATCTTTCTCCTTTAAGAATAGAGAGTTTATCCAAATTATAGAGAAATTCATATTGGAGATGGTAGTCATCCTTGTTATCGCCTTCATTCACTTGAAGTTGGCCTTGTAGCTGCTAAAGTACATCCCTTAAGTCCTCATGTCCTATGTATTCCTCTTTGTATGCATCATTTGTGAAAGGTTCCATGTGCATTAGAGAACCCAACAATGTGATTTTGGGCGTGGGTGGCCTTGAAAGCACATTTACCAACTCATTAGTATCGTTCTTGTATTTGATGATATGATGAAATTGTTGTAAAAAACACATCCACTTGTAATTTATTTTTAATGAAAGCCTACTCTAGGCCTACAAATATTGCATGGATGGTGTTTGGTGTGGATGAATATTTCCTTGCCAATTAGATAGTGATTTCATTTACTTGAATCTTGAATCTGATCATAGATTTTCTTGTCATATAGGGTAGTTTAGGACTCAACCATGGAACATTTTAGAATGTTATCATATTGGATTATTGTATTACATGAAGACTTCTCCCATAACATATTTACTTTCATCCATTTCTACTTTTAAGGGATACTACAAATTGGACAATGTAAGAACTAATGCTTAAATAATATTTTATTTTATCTTATCAAAATCCTTCTACTAATTATATCCCCACTATAAACTCTTATTGTTGGTTGTTATGGAATAGAAAGGTGCATCCACAGATGCTATTAATTTTTGAAGGCAAAGTGCTACTCCAACAAACTTCCTAAATTTAGTGAATTAGTAGGAATTGACCACCTAATGATGTCATCCATTTATGTACTATGAAGGGTTAATTCCTTTAGATTCCATATTTGTTATTACTGAATTTATTTTTTATGCAAGTAATAGATAAAATATGGAAAATACATAATAGTGAAATAGAAACACACACCCATTATAAAATATATGCTCTAGGAAACCCTTTTAGGAGAAAATCATATTAGAAGGTCATGTTGCTCTACTCTCTTTTGTCTAGAATGGAAATAATGCAAGTACAAAGGAGAAGGCACTCTCTATGGATTTTCTTGATGCCCATGGCTCGTCAAATGCTACACAAAATAAACCCCCTCTGTCACTCCCATCCCAAGTTGTTTTGCTCCACTGTAGAATAAGATATAATAAAAATTGAATGGAACCTCTTTTCCTCCTAGTGGCCTAGTTATAACACAACTTGATAACCAACTACGGGTTAAATTTTACTCCAAATCTCAACTAGAGTTACAAATTTGACCCTTCTACACGACGATGTTTCATATTTAAGCAAGACAATTCTAACCCAAAAAAACATTATTTAAGGCATCAAAATGGCTCTGGAAAATTTTAAACCCAACTCCAAAATGGGTCCAACTGATAAAACTGCTCCTATAACTTGATTCCTTCATTTTTTCCACTTTGAAAGCATTGGGGTGGATGAAAAGTTATATAGTGATATAATATGGATCATTCCTTCCCATTTTCAGAGGCTTTTGGTCCCCAAAATCTTTACTAAATGAGGTAAGGGAAATTTTCCTCTACCTTATCCCTAGAGTACCACTTAACCTTGCTTAGAAGTTTTCCTTTCAACCCAATTTTCCAAGGGTCATGCTACCCCTATATTGTGGGTCTATACCTCTTATATCAACTTTTATTTTTTATCAAATTTTCTTGAGAATTTATGTATGGAAGGTAGGACCTTCTCCTCCTTTTGATATAACATAGAAGGCTCATAGAGTTTTTGATTTTCCACATTCACCACTAAGAAAATGAGCATGTATGGTGGTAGACTATGTCTTTAAGAATTATTTCCCACCTTTTCTAGTATCTTGAAAGGACCATATTTTAGAGTCTTAGATTTTCTTACGAAGACCTTATAACCTCTCCTTGTTCAATTGTAACCATACTCTATCTCCCACTTTAAATGAACTCTATGTAGTGTGTTGATTATTCATGCCTTATATTTTTACCATGACTTATTTAACACCTCCTATACTTGTAAATATATCTACATGATCTTCTCAACCATTTTTTTCCTCTCTTAAATCATCCCTTATGAGATCCTTCCTCACTCATCCTTACTTTACATATAGTAAATCCAAAGGTGAAGTTGAAAATATCCAAAACAAGTATAAAATGGTGACTTAATATGTGAAGTGTGAACTACTTTGTCATAAGAGTGTTGTATATAGACCAAATTTTCATAACATACTTTCGAATGCTTTTGGTTATAACCCCTTCAAAGCTATACCAAATTCCTATTGAGTACTTCTACTTGTTCATCTACCTATGGATGGAATGTTGTATACCTCTTCAATTTCATGTCCATCTTCTCCTACAATATATTCCACAATACACTAATAAATATGGTGTCCATGTCTGAAATGATGCTCCTTGGTATCCCAAAGTGCACATAGATGTATTGAAAGAAAAACTTTTATATTTATTTCCCTGTGATGGTCCTTTTATAGGGCATGAAAATGAACATCTTAATGAACCTATCAACTACCACAAACAAGTAGTCATGCCCCTTTCTATTTTTTGGTAAACCTCCCACAAAGACCATGGAAATATTTTTCCGTGAATGAGTGGGCATAGGTAAGTAATGGTATAGAAACTATTTCCTATTATTGGGATTACTGATACGACAATGTATAAATCCTCTAATGAGCCTAGCTACATGCTCTTGTCTCTTGAGCTAGTACACATACATTTTCAAATCAGAAACTATGTTCCCAACACCAAAATTCTCTACAATCTTGGAGGTGTGAACCTCTCTAATCAACTACAATCACTCACCCTTAGAAACACATAACTTGTCTAGATTGTACAATAACCCATTATAAAGATGATAGTCAACTATGATGTCATCATCATCCACATGAATTTTTCCTTGTAGTTATTTATACACCTCCTAAAGTCCTCATACTCTATATATGCCTCTTTGTATGCATCATGGGTGAAAAGCTCCATGTGCATTAGAGTTCCCAATGTGTTAGGTCCCTATATTACTGTCGTCCTTTATTGTTGTTAGTGTAGCCCCCTTATTGTTATTGGTGTACCCTTGTAACCCCAATATTTTTATTATCGCGCCCTTACATTATTATTGTTAGGTCGGCCAGTATTATATTGTGACCCCATGGGCTCCTATATATAGAAGGAGGTTTTGTCATTTGTATCATCCAAGAATTGTTCATTTATGTAATGTATTGGAGGTTGCCCCCTTGAAGTGGCTTGTTTCTAAGGAGTTGATATCTCTTTTCTTCTATTTTTGGAGTTGGTTCATAACATTTGGTATTAGAGCTTTGGATTCTAGGGTTTCATTGCTCCAAACAGGTCATCGTGGAATTTTCGCTATAAATTTTTTTATATGAAGGTTTAGATACTGAAAATTTTATAGAGCGAAGCCGAAATCCTGAGGATCGTCATGTAAAAATTTCAGATCTTGGTTCACAATATTTTCGGAGATATGATCTGTGGACGTTAGGGTTTTTCAGGCTCCCGAATTTCACATAAACAAGACATCATGGAATTTTTGCTATAAATTTTTTCTACGAAGGTTTAGAAGCTGAAATGTTTGTAGAGTGAAGCTGAAATCCTTAGGAATGTCGTGCAAAACTTTTAGATCTTGGTTCACAATTTTTTTGGAGATATGATGTGTGGAATTTAGTGTTTTTTTCAGGCTCCCGAATTTCATCTCAAAGAGGTGACCGTGGGAAAATCATCATAACTCTCTCTCTGAGCATCGGATTGGAATTCTATTAAAAATGGATACAAGTACATGGACTGTAGTTTTTTGTATATCAATTCGAGAGGCAAAGGAGGAAATAGTGACACGTGGCACACTGTACAATTTCGCTCTATTGAACTAGTCCATAATTAGGTCATTGTGGGAGATTGGGCATAAATTTGTCTTGAAGAATCCAAATCAGGTCAGAACTGTGGAATTCGAAAGAGGATTCAGAGGGCTACTATAGGGCCAAATTTAAGATATTGGAGATCCTAAATAACCGAGATAATTCAGTTTCAATATCGAGCTCTTCAAAAGCAAAAAAAAGGTGTGTCTTTTTTTTTTCCGAACTGCATAAGTCTTGTTTGAAGAATCAATTTGAATTAATTCAAAGAGAATATTATATTGGGTTCTAAAATGCCCCCTAAAAAGAATTCAACACCCATTAAGCCTTCAGAAGGCTCTACTATGACTCATGAAGACGGAGAAATGCAACATGACATATCAAAATTACAAGAGCAAGTGCACCAAATTTCGCTCTCGTAAAGAGCAACAAAAAATGAAATGGAAGTTTTGAAGAAAGATGTGGAAGCTAAAATGGATGGTTTGAAGAAAGGGATGGAAGGTTTGAAGAATGGTATGGATGGCATGGAAGTTGGCGTGGAAGCTAAGATCGATGAAAAAATGGAAAACATGAAGAATGATCTAAAAGTAGACATGGAAGGTTTGACTAAGTTGATACAAGAAATGTTTCCTAATGGCGAAAATATAGTAGAGGAAACTCATGATGAGAACAAAATAAATGTTAATCGTGATTTCATAAACTCTAATTTTGGAGGGAAGACCCACCATATTCCAAAGATTGATATGAGGAAGTTTGATGGCAAGGATCTCGTAACATGGATACTACAGATGGAGCAATATTTTGATCTCAATAACGTGCAAAACACACAAAAGGTACAAATTGCAACTTTATATTTAGAAAAAAATACATTTGTATGGTATCGATGGCTTTGCTCCTGTAAAAAATTGTCACTTGGTCAATTTTTACAGAGGAAATGATAGCACATTATGATGATACAAAGAGCAACACGTTTTTTAGCCAATTGAAACAAAAGGGTTCAGTGGTGGAGCACATTGAGGACTTCCAAGAATTGAATATAAGGGTAACTGATATTCTAGAGGAACACCAGATTGATGCCTTCATAGGGACTTTAAAGGATAACATCCAACATGAGGTTCGCATTTGGGAACCTGATTCATTGGAGAAGGCATTTAGGTTAGCAAGAAAAATTGAATGTAAAATTATGGCGACAAGGAAGCCTACCACTCACATCTATAAATATGGAAGTGTTGCTACTCCTAGAATTCCACAACCTACAATGTTGACAGGACACCAATTGGAATAAAAAAGAGCAAAAGGGCTTTACTATAGTTGTGATAGAAAATACACTAAAGGTCATAAGTGTGATGAGAAGAAATTATTTTACATAGATTGTGAAGAGGAGGAAGAAAATGAACAAGAAACTTAAAAAGAAGAGGATATACACTAGGAACCAACCCTAGAAGAAGAAGAAATAAGTTCAACCATATCGTGTAATGCATTGGCAGGAATTTCCACTCCTCAAAATCTCAAGATAGAAGGACATATCGAGAAGAAAAAGGTAATACTGTTGATTGATTCAGGTAGTACCCATAATTTCATTCATTGTAAGGTAGCCAAGGAATGGAATTGTTTCATATACTCAACACCAGAATGTCAAGTGATGGTTGCAAATGGAGGAACTATAACTTTCTCTGGAAAATTTCATAATATCAAGATAACCATGGGGGAATATGTATTGAATAGTCCAATGCATTCCATTCCAATGGGAGGCGCTAAATTTGTACTAGGAGTACAATGGTTACAATCTTTGGGGACGGTAGCTTTTAATTTTCAAGAAATTTTCTTGAATTTTTTTTCGGAAGGAAAGGAAGTCGAATTACGGGGTATCATAGGGAAACCGGGAAATATAATAAGCTCTAATGTCATAAAAAAGCTTATGAAGAAAGAACAACGAGGTGTAATTGCACAATTATGCTCACTAGAAGTTCTAACATCAAAATCATCTATTTCTACAGATCTCCAAAAATTCTTGGACAATCATTCCAAGGTGTTTCAAACTCCCAAGGGACTCCCACCTATTCGTGATCATGATCATGCTATTCATTTGATTCCAGGAAGTGTTCCTCCAAACATCAGGCCTTATAGATATCCTTATGTCCAAAAGAGCGAAATTGAACGTATGATTGCATAAATGTTGGAGGCTGGTATAATTCAACCTAGTCAAAGTTCTCTCTCTGCTCCAATAGTATTGGTGCACAATAAGGATGGATCATAGCGCACGTGTCCGGATTATAGGGAGCTCAATAAGCTCACTATTAAAGATAAATTTCCCAATCCTGCGATTGATGAATTATTGGATGAATTACATGAAGCAATTTATTTTACCAAGTGGTATCTTCGTTCAGGATATCATCAAATTAGAATGAAGACTGAAGATATTTCGAAAACAACATTTCGAACTCATGGTCATTATGAATTTTTGGTCATGCCTTTTGGCCTTACCAATGCACCTTCTACATTTCAAGGGTTGATAAATTCCATTTTCAAACCCTTCATTAGAAAATTTGTGCTAGTATTTTTTGATGATATAATAATGTACAACAGGTATGGGAATGATCATGTTCAACATGTTGACAGGGTGCTCAAACTATTGGAGGAGAAACAATTATAAATATCCAAATGTTTCTTTGGAGTACAAGAGGTGGAATATTTGGGTCATATTGTATCTCACGAGGGTGTTAAGGTAGATCCTAACAAAATTAAAGCCATTAAGGAATGGAAAATCCTCATAACCATAAATCATTGGCGAGGATTTCTCCGGTTAACAGGGTATTATCGCAAGTTTTTTAAGAATTATGGGAGAATAGCAACACCTCTAATAACATTATTGAAAAAAGATGCATTTTCATGGACTCATGAAGCAACTAAGGCCTTTGAACATCTTAAAAAATCAATGTGTCTAACATTGGTCTTAGCTATGCCATACTTCACAAAAACCTTTATTGTGGAATGCGATGCCCAGGAAATGGAATTGGTGTTGTTTTAATGAAAGAAAGAAGACCCATTGCTTTTGAAAGTCATCCAGTTAAATGAAAGTATTTACATTAAGTTATTTGGGAGAAGGAAATGTTAGCAATACTACATGCACTAAAGAAATGGCGACCTTACCTAATGGGAAGACACTTCAAGGTAAAAACTGATCATGATAGTCTTAAACACTTTTTGGAACAATGACTCTCTTCAAAAGAGTAGAAAAAATGGGTCACAAAGATGTTGGATTATGTATTTGAAATCATCTACAAAAAAGGGAAGCTAAATGTTGTTGCAGATGCACTCTAAATAAAGAATGAAGAGGTGGAATCATTGCTTTGTGCCATTTCTATTATCCAACCATATTGGATAACCGAAGCAAGGGATGAATGGAAGAAGGACGAAGAAGTGTGGATGCTCATTCAAAAGTTGCAGCAAGATCCTAGTACATCTGATACATTTAGTTGAAGAAATGATTCCTTATAGTACAAAGATCGCTTATATCTTTGTAAGAATTCCCAACTAAAACAAAAGATTCTTTTGGAATTTCACACTTCTCCTTTAGGAGGACACTCAGGGATTTTAAAAACTTACCATAGGGTGAAGAAAGAATTTTTTTGGGATGGCCTTAAATCTGATATTCAAAAGTTTGTGGCGGAATGTTTGGTTTTCCAACAAAATAAAGTTGAGACAATTAAGACCCCAGGTCTTCTACAACCTTTATCCATTCCAAGTTAATGTTGGGAGGATATTTCAATGGATTTTATTGTAGAAATTATATAAAATATGCATGTATATATCCGGACTCTCCTGATCTCACAATATTTATCTTCTTGCAAAATACAAAATCCTTCCACTATAATTCTTGCGGAAATTTAATGAACAATTGCAAAACACATGAAGCAATAAAAAACACATAACACAGTTGTTTAACGGGAAAGCCTGAAGCTGAAAACCCCAACTACCATATTATGTATCATGGAGATAATATGACAATATCATACAAGCATAAAAAGCTTATCACAAGCTCTCAGTACAGTACACTTGTCATACACTAATTAGGAACAATCTTGCAAATCCATGCACTGATCTTTGCCTCCTGCTAGCCTGCCTCCACTGCGCAATCCAAGCTGATTACAAATACCAATTCAATGCAATCCCACTCTCATTTACTATGTTATTATCATTGGCAACTCTAATGTATATGTAGATGCAATTCATGCATCACTATAGTCACAACGGATAGTCCATCTTGCCCTTTCACCTATCTCTCCACTGGTCTCCACTGAAACTGCCATGCACTGTAGTTAATTGATGTATTCTTTAGTTGATTAATGAGTTATTATTTAGTGAATTAATTAACTAAATAATTCACACCACTCTCACTAGTGTATCATTCAGTTAGATTAGATACAACTAGCTCAACTGAGTCTAACTGAGTTAAACTAAATACAACTCCACCAACTACTTCTCCAACTCCACCAAACTCTGTCACATGAGTTCTAACTGAAGTCCTCATGCATTAGCTCCAGTAAACCCTTAGGAATGGCGTAATTCCTTCTGTGCACTGAACTGAAGTGCTCCAAGAGAATAAGTTGTTGTTTAGAGTCTGATTATTATTAAGAGCTAAAAATAATCGACATGCATCTATTTTTAGATTGACGATCTATAAATAGACTTCGCCCAATATTCTAAAAATATAATTTCATCTATTTTTCACATTTGACCAACCATATGCAAATAGCTTCCTGCTACATATATAATATGCTCATCATGTCTAAAAATAGACATACACCTAAAAATAGCCTGTGTGGGCCTCACCTAGTTTATGTGATGATTTTCCAACTAGGATCAAGGATGATGTTTCAGGATGCCTCCTTCATTGTTTCTTGTTGCAATCTTCAACATTTATCACAGGTTTACCTAAGTTCGAAGGAAAGAATGTCATCATGGTGGTAGTTGATAGAATTACCAAGTATGTAGACTTTTGTGCATTATCTCATCCATTTAAAGCAAGTACAATTGCTACTACATTTATGGAAACAATTCAAAAGCTACATGGAAACCTAAAGATTATTGTAAGCGATAGAGATCCCATTTTTACTGGAAATTTTTGGACAGAATTATTTTCTTGTTTGGGTACTCAACTAGCTCATAGCTCATCTTATCATCCTCAATTCGATGGTCAAACTGAGATAGTGAATAAATGTTTGGAAGGATATATTTGTTGTTTTTTATTTGATAAACAAACACAATGGGTCAAGTGGTTACCTTTCACTGAATGATGGTATAACACTTCCTTCCATACTACAGCAAAAATGACCCCATTTATGGCACTTTATGGATATCATCCACTGTCCATCACATCATATTTAAGAGAAAATTATAAGGTTCAAGTAGTGGAAGATCACATCGAGCATCAACAAGAAGTTCTCCAACTCTTAAAGGATAACCTACATTTGGCACAAAATCAAATGAAACAACAAGCATATCAACATTGCAGTGAGAGAAGTTTTGATGTAGGAGACTGGGTATTTTTACAGCTACAACCATACAAACAAATGTCCCTCGAGCAAGCTAAGAAGGATAATAAATTATAGCCAAATTACTATGGTCCTTACAAGGTGTTGAAAAATATTGGTACTATGGCATACAAATTGGAGCTTGCTTCTTCTTCGCGAGTGCATCCAGTTTTCCATGTTTCATGCTTAAAGAAGGTTATAGGTGAAAAAATTCTAGTTCAAACAATATTTCCAGAACTTGATGAGGAAGGAAAAATAATATTGGAACTTGAAGCAGTCACAGAAACAATAACTCGACGGCTACGAAATCGATTAATTTCAGAGTATCTCATCAAGTGGAAGAACTTACCCACTGAATATTCTACATGGGAGGATGAGAATTTTATATAGAAGCACCCAGAGCTACTCAAGCATTGAGGAATTTTTTTTTTTGAAGGAGAGGGGCATGTTAGGTCCCTATATTACTAGTGTAGTCCCTTATTTTTGTTAGTGTAGCCCCCTTATTGTTATTGTTGTACCCTTGTAACCCCAATGTTGTTATGATTGTGCCCTTACATTATTACTGTTAGGTCGGCTAGGATTATATTGTGACCCCATGGACTCCTATATATAGAAGGAGGTTTTGACATTTGTATCATCCAAGAATTTTTCATTTATGTAATGTATTGGAGGTTTCCCCCTCTAAGTGGCTTGTTTCTAAGGCATTGATCTATCTTTTCTTCTATTTTTGGAGCTGGTTTCATAACACAAAGCTATGATTTTTTATGTGCGTGGCCTTGAAAGAATGCTTGCCAAATTATTTGCGTTGGAAGTCTTCTTGTACTTGATTACTAAATGAAACTGTTGTAAAAACCCCCATCAAATTCTAGTGTATGCTTTGATGTAACTTACTTTGGCTATGCCGATACTGTAGAAACTAGTGATGTATGTTGATCACTATCTCCTTTTCCATTAGATAGTGTTTCCACTTTTTGATAATGTGTACCAAGACATAAATATTCTTGTGATAGGTATGGTAGTTGAGAACCACCCTATGAAACACTTATAAATGGTAGCATATAGGCCTTACTCCTTGCACCAAGACCGCTACCATAAAATACCCACTCACATATGTCTCCACTTTAATGGGTTGTTACATGTTTGATAATGAAAGAATCAATGCTCAATTTATTTTCTTCTTCAACTCTTCAAAGGCCTCATGTTGACCCTTCCATAATTGGAAACTCTTGCCACTCATTATTTTTGCATGGTGTGGTGCAACTACCACTGAAAAATAAGCTATGAATTTCCTTAGGTATTGTGTTGATCCAACAAAAATCCTGACCATGGAAATATTTGTAGCCACTGGCCACTTCATGATGGAATCCATACTAGCGAGATCGATCTTAAGCTCCTTTCCACTAATCACATAAACTAAATACACCAAATAGTATTGTGCACACTCATACTTCTTGATATTTTCCAATAGTTAGTGCTTCTTCAAAGTCTCTAGAACTTGCATCAAGTGTGAGATGTGTTCCTCCTAGGTAGCACTATAAACAAATATATCGTCCAGATAAAAAATAATAAAGGAACCAAGATGATGGCACAATATTTCATTCATTGATGTCACGAATGTAGCTAGTGCATCACATAGACTAAACGACATGACCAATCAATCATACAAAACTTGTCTTGTTTTGAAGGAGGTCTTCTAGGTATCTTCTTATTTGAGTCATAATTGGTGATACATTGATTTTAAATCCATCTTGGTAAATTATATCACTTGTTGCAACTGATCTAGTACATTATGTATCCTAGGAAAGGGGACCTATTCTTGAGCATAATTTCTTTTAACGTCCTATAATCAATGCATATTCGCCGAGTCCCATCATTCTTTTCCATAATTATGATGAGTGAACCACAAGGTGACTTACTTTGTCGAATCACTTCCTTCTCTAGTAGATATTGCAACTGATTCTTCACTTCACTTTCTTCTAGAATGGAATATTTGTACAACATAATGTTTGGCAATAGAAAGTCTAGAGACAATTGGATCTCATTCTTCAGTTCCCTTTTGGGTGATATCCCTTTAGGCTCATGGAATACTCCCTTATATGCTTGTAGAAAATATTCAAATAGTCATCTATGTTCCTTATTGCAACCCTCCATGGATGCCTTTACCCTTATTGACTCTTCACTAAGCTGGTTTTCTCTTAAAAATACTAAAACATACTTCTTTCTATAACTAATCAATTTATTTGCTTGGTTGGCACTTACAAATGAAATTTTAAACTTTCCCTTATGCATGTTGATGATGAATGATTTCCCATCCTTGACGAGGTAGTACTAATTGGATCTTCTCATTAATATTTCATAGCACATATACTTATAGGGGATATCAAATGAAACTCCACATCATCAAGTGGAACTACATGTAGTTCTACTTCATCAATAAAATTAGCATTGGTAGAAAATACTAAAACATACTTCTTTCTATAACTAATCATTTATTTGCTTGGTTGGCACTTACAAATGAAATTTTAAACTTTCCTTTATGCATGTTGATGACGAATGATTTCCCATCCTTGATGAGGTAGTACTAGTTGGATCTTCGAATTAATATTTCATAGCACATATAATTATAGGGGTTACCAAATGCAACTCCACATCATCAAGTGGAACTGCATCTAGTTCTACTTCATCAATGAAATTTTATTCTACATTGTTTTCTTACCTTGAATTTTGCATGTTTATTTACCTATCCCAATGGATATGAGGTACAATTACCTTGAACCACCGATCCAATTTTGTTGACTAACTCTACTACAATGAGATTTTCTTGTGAACCTAATTCGAATAGAGAATCAATATTGGTTCTCTTGACCTATAAATTAATATGGAAGAACTTGGTCATCTCCTTCTCTTCCTGATGATGAAGGTTAATTAGATTCACATCCTTCTACACTGATTGAATCTATGTCGATGATATTTTTCTTCTTTGTATCCTTAGTATGGTTCTTTGGGTTGAGCTCTGGATGAAATTTACAACACTTGTACTTTGTATGACCACCAATTTTTTAGTGGTTGTAGTGGTTGCTAGGATCTTTGTACTAGTGTATCATATATGTTATCTTCTTGTATTTTTGACCTTCCCACTTATTTTTCCCTTCCTTGGAAGCTTCCTAATGTTCCTTCTACTTTAAACCAATTAACTTCCATTTATTTTTACTTATGTTTTCTAGGTACTATGCTTGCAAACAAGCCTCATCCATCATTCTAGGTTTGAAAAACATCATTGTCTTTCATTGATCGTCATGTAGACCCCCTAGATAATTGAGGAGTACAATTGGGTTCTTGGGAGAGATGCCCAACATTATTTCCCTCTTCTTAAAATTTTTGGTGTAATGTTAGACACTCTTCCCCTATATTTTATTGAAGTAATTCCACTAGATCCATTAGTTCTCTACATATTTAATAGGGTAAAATTGAGACTTTATGAGAGTTTTAAAATTATATCACCTAGTTACTAAATGATATCCCTCTAGCATAAGGTTTTCCATATGTATTTCACACTAGGTTCTGGCACGACTCTCTCATTTCAAACAATCAAATGAATTTTTTTGTTCCTCATCTATGTGGTGAACGCTAACGTAAACATCTAATTTCTACATCTAATGATTTAATTTTAAAGCATTGATTTCTCCTTGATACAACTCGATGTCCATTTTTTCTTCCATATTGAAGAGGGACTATGAATGGTTCACTTTTCTTAAACTCAATTGCTCCTTTTTAGGTTCTTTCTTGGACTCCTTATTTGGTTCTTCCAGATCCCCCAATTTTTCTTCTGATCTAATATTTGAGTTGGAGCCCCCACCTTCTCCGATTATAAACTTGTTCACTATAGCCACCATAAGGAGGTTCATAATGCAACTGATATCTGTTACTTGCACTTTTATCCTTAAAAATATCTCCTCTGTTGAATCTTTAGGGTTATTATAAACATATTCATTAGATATGAATAGCATTTTACAACTTCCTACTTAAATAATTTCTTGGATCCCAACACATTCTCACAAATACCCAAAGAAACTTTCTTTGATACCAATATGATTTGTAAACTATCATTGATATTCTAGTGGATATCTTATGACAACATATCTATAGAAGTATTAAACTAAAATATATACTATGGAGGGTTAATTCCTTTAGATTTTATATTTTTTGTTACTGATTTTGTTGTTTATGATAACAAATTAGATAAAATGCATTAAATAGAGAATAATGAAATACAATCATACACCAATCACAATAAACACTGGTATATGTGTTGGGAAACACTCTAGGAAGAAAATACAACTGGAAGGTGAGGATGATTTACTCTTATTTTTTCTATAATGGAAAGAATACAAGTACAAATGAGAAGGAACTATCTATGGAGTTACTTGAGACTTGTGGCTCATGGGATGCTACAAAAAAAAAACCCCCCTTTGTTACTTTCTCTCATTCCCACCCCCAAGGTTTTTTTCTCTAAAGTGGAACAAGATACAATAAAAAATGAATGGAAGCCCTTTTCCTCCTAGAGACTCAGTTAAACAGATCCTAATAGCCAACTAAAATTTTAACTAGAGTTACAAGTTTGTTCCTTCTAGAGTCTTTTTCATAGTATTCATGTGTTTAACCCATTTTCCATGAATAATGGGGGCTAGTATTGAATTATATCAAATTACAGTGGACAATCATGATAGGTAAAATTTCGAGAGGCATAAATTTTGTATCCAAACTATGATAAATGTATTTCTTGCACCATTGGAAAAGTATTGAAGTGTAGAATAAGATGTTGGGGTTTAGAGTTTAAGTGGCGAATTCTTACCTCCAAGAAAATTTCATTTAAGGCATCAAAATTGTCGTACAAGGCTTTAGATCCCAATTCTCATAAAATTCATACTAATATTATTTCATAAACCGATTCCTACTGATAAAATTTCTCATCTAAGATTATTTCTTCATTTTTTCCATGTTTAAAGCATAAATATGGATGAAAAATTATATAGTGATTTAATTTGTATAAATAACTTTACTTCATTTATTTTTTAATATGGATAATCTATACAATATTATGTTTGGAAATGAGGAGTTAAGAAATAATTGTATGTCATGCTCCACTTTCCTCTTAGTCGGTAACCTTTTAGGCTCTTGGAACGATTCTCTACACACTTACAAGAGCTACTACACCTAATATTTCTTCTCTTCATAAAATCCATAGAAAGATGCTTTTACCTTTACCAATTCATCTTATTATTGGTTTTTCCTTTAGAAGAGGGAAACAAACTTCCCACTTGAATTGATTAGTTTCTTGGCCTAGTTATCGACCTAGCACTTACAAGGAGATATTGAATTCACCTTTGTGGATTTTGTTGATGCAACACTTCCCATATTTAATTGTGTGGTATTGGTTTTCTCTTCTCATGGATATTATATCCCTCATGTAGATGTAGGGGATTCTAAACACTACACCACACACATCAAGGGGTAACATGTATGGCTCCTTTTCATCAATATACTTTTCACTTATAGAAATTTTAATCTTATATTGGTTAGTGACCCTAAGTCCTACATCCTTATTTTACCCATACAAATGGGTGTGAGTGATGATGGTAATGAAATTCAAGTATGATCTTACTCACCAAATCATCTATTATGAGGTCAGCCTCTGAAATGAATTAAATAAAGAATCCACCTTTGATCTTGTTATGGAAAAAACATATTCATATATTTCACTCCTTTTTGGATGGAGGCTACTCAGATTTGCATTATTATATGTGGTAGTGTGGACAATATTTTCATCTATGAATGCATTTCTCTCAACTTGGTTTTTTAAATCCATCACTAGCATGTTCTTCCTTGAAGGGAGATCTTGTAATTATTTGGATATAGTGTTTAATGTAGTCTTAAACACGTATCTTCATTATGACTATTGATATTAAAATGATGATAGTGGTTCCTTCTATCCTTGCACTAATGTGTAGTCGTCATTGTTTTCTTATATTTTCTTTTTCACTCTTCTTTCTCCCCTTGGAAGTGTTTTGGTCACATATTTTTCTTTAGATCCATTTTCTTACCTTTTTTCTTGTTTGTATTCTCTAGATGTTGTGCTTACACATAAGCCTTATCAATAGTACTAATATTTAAAGATCATTAATTGCCTCATTAAATGAATATGGAGATCACACATATACTTGAGGAGTATGTCCAAGTTCTTGGATGATATTTCCAACATAATGCCTTGTTTTTCAGAACTTAGTGGCATACTCCTATATAATATTTTCCCTTGCTTCTACTAGAAGTAATGCCAATGGATTCATTGTTCCTCTTTGTGCCCAATATAGTAAAATTATGACTTATTGAGGATTCTAAACACATCCTACTTAGTTATTAGGGGATTACTCTCTAGTCTAATCATGATTGTTAGGGAAAATTTTTAAGGATGAAAATTTATTCTAAACTATAAAAATATTGGGGAATCTTACTAGTCCATAATATACAAATTGTAAAATGTTTGTTTATACATTTGTAAAAATATTCAAATTTCTATATATTTTTTATATAGTCACTATAAAAAAATTAGTAATTTTAAAAGAAAAATAATTTTATATTATAAAATTTGAGCGAATATTTTTTATAAAAGATGGAAATTGGTGAATCTTTTTGTTTGGAAGAAACATAGAAAATTAGCCCATCAACAAAATTTAGCCCCTAAAATTGTCCCTGATCATAGTGTGAATTTTCCATAAGTTTGGGCATGGACTTCTAACTTCAGTCTAGTAAATGATATATTTTCTTCCTTCCCCTATGTTATGAATGTTGAAATAGACTAGTGTGTTGTCATTGATGACAGTCGATGTCATTGATGTCAAAGGATGTTTGAAGACCTAAAGATGTTTTGAGTTATTGAGTAGTTTATATATTTATATTGATTAAAGAAGCATGCAAAGGTTTTGGTTGGATAACCTTCTCCAAGAGCTTTCCAAGAATATATGAAACTTAGCCCATCAATATAATTTATATCAAAAAGATGTTTGGAGGAATGAAGGTGCTCATTTAGTATATTTTGAAGTTATGAAAATAAAATAAGCATGCACATATTCAGGTTGGATATCCCTCTATGAGATATTTCCAATGGTATATGTAACCTGGCCAAAATTTGGAGGAATCAGGAGAAAAATTAATTTATAGTATACTAGTGCACAAAAGGGGTGAAACTTCAAATTTGTTAAATAATGTACAACTTTTTCGGTGGATCTGGAAGACAATATTGAGGCTTGATGACAATGGAGGTTTGAACTTGCATCAAGTTTAATGATACATATGGTGCACATGTTACCCACTATTGATCCAGAAGTTCCTAGATCTAATGATCCTTGTGGGTAGTGGGGCCCTCCCTTAAGATCAAATGTTAATTCAAGGGTAGGTTGAATGCCATGGTGGTTTGACATGGGGTTGATAAACAACCATGCTTGTTGTATACCCCCTCCATCCAATTCCAATGATGGCAGTAGTCTCTTGACATGGATAATACATGGGATCATATCATCTCAACATGTGGTAGGAATATATAGAACTACTCATGACATGGCCAGTATGCAGAAAAATATGTGGACCCATTTTGCCTCGACCTATGGTAGCATAAGGTAGACAAGTGACAAAAAGATGAGGATTACATGGAAAGCTCATGTAGCTAATCATGTGGACATGACAATGAGGATGAAATGGTAGAAATTGACCAATAATATGAAAACACATGGACATGACAACAATATGAGGATGATGTGGTAGATAGCTTGGTCAGTAAGACATTGGCACACAAACATGAAAACACGACAAGGATGACATGTCAGACAACTTGGACAATAATACGATGACACATGGACATGAAATCATGACGAGGAAGACATGGAATAGACATTAGGATAGTGACATCAACATTTATGATGATGTGGCAAAGTACAATAGGTGACACATGGCATAAAAAACAATATTTTTGGGTGGCTGACTATGTCATTTTTGAGTGACATGTGACACCACTCCGAGGGTGATGCGTGGCATACTGATATCAATAATTTGTCATGCTAACATCAGCATAATTTTGATCAAATGGTTAAGAGAATGTTCATGAGGTTAGGTCACATGGAAAATATATTAAGCCTATGGGGGCTAAAAGGATAGTGTTGGAATGATGGTAAGCACATAGTTTTTAAGGTAGTCCTATGGGCTAAAACAACAAGCCCTAGAGGGATTTGTCGTAGTCCTTGGGAAGAAAAAGGTCTATCTCAATGACCACATAATTTTTGGAGGTGGTCCTATGGGACAACATGATAGCCGTCAAAGGGCATCATGCTAATGTTAACATATTGTTTATCTATCTCAATTAATTGTCTGATGGTTTTGAGTTGGCCTCGATATGAATTATATGATGTAATACACACACACACACACACACACACACACACACATGAACTCCAGTTTGATGAAGTATGAGTGTTCTTACTGAGCAACATGATGACATCTGAAGTGAGGTTGATCAAATGGCAAGGTGCATGGAGCCAGTGTGACAGTGGTACAGGAAATTCTATTGAAGTAGTTAAAAGAAAAGGAAGAACATTGTGAAAGGTTGGAATAAGAAATTGTTCTTTTGAGAAATTTTTTAGAGAAGGCTTCAAACCAGCTCAATCAAAACTTAAATATTATAAAAGGATTTGAGTCATTATATAAAATCTTTAGCTTTCAGAGATCTTGATTATTAAAGATAGGTCTTGGGTATGAAGAGATTCCAAAGAACAATAAGGGAGAGTCAATCTCATCAAAAACAAAGAAGGAAATAAGAAAACTCTCAGCCATGAATATTTTTGGGCTGTAGTAATCACTATTAAATGACTAAACAATACACATTAATTATCAATCTAGAGACGTCTTTTTATTCCAATGATAGTTGCACTATCTGTGCCAATACATCCAACCAGAATCAATTCCAAAGAAAAGAAATCTTTGCTGAAGTAAATGATGGAAATAAATAACTCATGCAGAAACAAAATGATCTACAAGACTAGAATCACACTTCAATTAATCTGTTCTAGCACGCCACACAACAATTATCAAGATGGTGTCTCTAATATCATATGTGTAACAACGTACAAAGTATTGAAATTGAAGCGGATATATTCACAACTGAACAACAACAACAACACTCTACTGATACATTAACTGAAATACAAATACGTACATACAACTACTTAATCACTGCAATCCCTACTAAGAAGGAGGGCCCTTTCTCCCTAGTAGGGTGCAGGTAGAGAAAGAACTTAACGGCAACTAAATTGAATAGCACATGTAACAATAATAACAAGATAGTCTGTATTAATCTGAGCACAATTACAGAGCCAAAATAATGTTGTTCTCCTCTAACCTTTCAACCTCTAGGGCCGAGAACTATATAGTCGTTACATCTCATAAAATCAAGGGATATATTAGTCATGAGAATATTATGATTTTCATGCTGATCGAAATATAATACATATAGTTATGACCACTTCTTAATAAATTTATGCCTAGAAAATTATGTATTACAATCAAAACCGCCCTTAGGTTGTTATCCAAAAATACAATGCTAAACAACTTCTACAACTATCGTAATAAAACCACAATTGTAGTGTAATAGCTAAAGGATAGGTCAACAACAGGTGTTGACGAGATCTAGTCAATGGTACAACTGTATCAACAGTTTTCCAATGGGTCTATAACAACAGAGTGTAACACTTGTTTGCCGATGGGTCTGTAATAGTAATGTGTAACAACATCGCTTCGTTGTAACAACACCCTCTTAAATGCTCCTGTGGACCTCGTGCTCGAGATATTTGGTGCTATAAATGACATATGGAAAGACAACACAAAGACCATAGATCTTCTCCAAACATTCATCCTCAATTAGTCATAAAAAGGCACGATATATCATAATAATTGATGAAATGGCAGAGTAATGAAAATAAGGTGAAACAACATAAGTTAGGATAGAAAGGTAGGGAAAAGAGGCAAAGATAGCCCCATTGGTTATAGTCATGAGGAAAAATAGTGAAAACAAGTGTAGGAAAAGTGTGCAAAACTGGCACCCAACATCTCCCCCCAACTGAAATACTTGCATGTCCTCATGCAAAATCATCTCTCATGGGAGTATCTCCGGTGCAGGTCGGTGAGATCATAAGCACCAGCTGTAACTTCTTCTGCAGACCTGTACCCCTGATTGGCCATCAAATTCCGTACCCAGGACTCTGACTTATACTTATTCAATTCATAATTACTCTGATAATCCTCAATTGGCAGCCAAATCAAAGGAAACTTGAATCTCAATCCCAGCCACAAAGCACCAAGGGATTGTACGATCTGTTCATAAGTTAGTACATGTGTAACAGCCACCATGAAATTCTAGAATGAGAATGGGTCCCCTTCAGTAGCTCAGCACTGCTGGCTTCTGTGCGTTTCAAGCACCCAGTCAAGGCTTGACTCTTCATCATTGAGAACCGATTAAGATAAAAGTTCACAATTGTTCTTCTATAAGTGGAAATCGGTTCTTTAATCCCAGGGGTACTCAAAATTCTCCTAAATTCTCACCTTAACTCGGCAGCCCGTCCCGGTTCTGCCCGAACCCACAATTCCATCTTCTCCTCTTTAGCCTCCATAGATTTGATGGCCAAATTCCATTCAATCTAATTCTTCATGAAGGACAAAAAGGATCTCAACTGAAGATCTCCCATATAGGAGAATACTGTCACAACCATCTGCGTATGCACATGTTCACAAATAATATTGTGTAAGAGTAAATCACACGTCAAGCTTTTCTCATCGAAATCGAAGGCACCGAAAACATCTATAAATGTGCGAGTGGAAGAACATAAATAAAGCATGTCATCCATAACATCTTTCATATGGAACAGGAAGTAACGTTCCCATAGAAATATAGGATAGGATGGAGAGGGCTACCTACAACCCAACAAATTGAGGGCGAGGTCATGAATTTTTTTCTTATCTATGGTGAGATCCCGAACCTGTTGTTGTAACAGCAACAGTTGTTCCTCCTGTTTCTTCAGAGCTTCCTTCTTCTTATAATTCTCCCATCCTTTCTTTAACTCTTCTTTCATCCATCTTGCATGTAAAGTGTCTATTTCTCTCTGATGTTCCTTCAGCGAAATCATCCCCTCCCGAAGGGAGATTGCTTCTTGTTTCCACTTTTATAATCCAGAAATTAACAAGATTTTCTCAAAACTCCATCCTGAGATGGGACTCGACGTTCTTCTGCATTCAATATCCAAATCAATAATGGGTTTAATAGACTCTGCTACATGGGGTTGTTCCACCTCCACTACTAGTTCTTGTGTAACAACAACTTCCTCGGTGGGTTCTTGTGTGTCAGCCCCTTTGTTTCCACCTAGAGTAGCCTCTGTGTCCATTTCTGTTTCTTCTAGAATAGGAGTGGCCTCCACAGGTTCTTGTGGGTCGACTTCTAGGTCAATTATTACAGGAGGCTCTGCTTTAATTGTTGGTTCTTCTGTAACAGCAGTAGGTCATATTCAGAAATTCCATGATTGGACCCCACCATTGTTGAGCATTGTATCAATACCTGGTCTGATGTGGTTCGAGTTCGATAGAAGAAGAGGCATATTCATCTCGTGAAAGCACCAATCGTTAAAGCAAATATCTAAAAGCTCTAGAAAGCATCAGCAAGTTCTTGTGTAACAACCTCCTGCTGTTCTGTTTCTATTTCCATTGGGTTGATATTTTATCTACAGACCTTATATCCCACTGCTGTCAAGTCTTGAAAACATGTCATGCATACAGACACCAGGATTTCCCTCCCCTTAGATAATTTCTGCTTTAATTCTTCATTTTCCTTTCTTAGATTTTCAAGTTCTAAAAACAGGACATGAGCTTCGTCCTTACCTGATGAGGAGGGTTGCCTTTCTTCTTCTAATACTTCTACTTCTGTCTGCTTTCCGACCGTAGGCAAAGGTTCTGCAGGCATGCTGAATTTCACTCTTTTTTTTGGCCTTCTATCCTCAATTGCTTCATGAGTAGGCTCTTTCCCAATTCTAACTCCAGCAGGCCGAGTCTGGGTTTCCACTTTTGCCTGACTTCCCCCTAAAGTCGTGGTTTGTTTCCCCCGGCTTGTCCTCAGCCTCTTTCGCTTGAATTCTTCCGAAGTTTTTCCTTGCTAGCTAGGGCATCTAGCTCGATTAACTTGATTAGTCCATGATTAGTCACATATTCCTCTGGGTGTGCTGCTATTTTTACTACTGCCGCCATATGCTTGATGTTCCCTAACAAATATAATGGAAGATCAACCTTTTGCTGGTGCCGACGGTGATTAAGTAGAGGAAAGTGATAGTTAAACACTATCATGGATCTTCCCTAATAAGTGATATATTTAATTAAACCCAGGGAAACATATGCCCAAGGATGAGGAAGTGACAACCTGTCGATTCCTCTTCCTTTCTTCTCCAATTTTTCTTCTCCTTCTAGGAAGTCTTCTTTCAAGGAGGGGTCATTGATTTTTTTGTTGAACCACCTTCATCCCTCTACTAAAAATAAGGTTACCCGGGAAATTAACTCTTCAGTCACCTCAACTTGTATGCCCCTAACTTGGGTTTGAATGTTGTTTAGATTCTGGGAAAATTCAATTGCCACCCCCTCATCTGAGCCTTCAAGCTTCTAGAAATACTCAATCCATCCGCCATCTCTAAATATATGGTAGGCTTCTGCATAATTCTGCAATGCGTCCATAGAATCCGGCTTGTGCCTGATTTCTACTCCACCCATCTTACAGTTTGTTTCTGAATTCACTTCTTGATGCTCAGTCCCACTGTAATATCACTGCAATGCTCACTACTTCTCGACATATCTGCTTATCCCAATTGATGAGTTTACAATGAGGATGCAAGGTTTTAGTCAAGGAGGTTTATGGGAGGTGACAGCTTTTACGAATTACTGAATCGTACCTCACACTAATATTCATAAATGTCTCGTTATGGAAAGTAATGGGATCTAGTACACACACTCTTTTCAAACCAGATTCAGTCATCATTGGCAATTATGTTATTAATTGGGTGCATGCGAATTTGATAGAGGTTTATGACTAAGGATTTTTGCAATGATTTCAAGACATATCCCCTCCCCCACCTTAATGGTGATGGCCGCCCACATCCGTCACGGGAATATCATTAATTTTTCCAATTAATCACCAAATCATAAATGATAACGTTTACCTTTTGAATGACATACCTGAGGTGACGTGGAGGAAGATTTCGAATTGGTGGCGTTTTGATTGCAGTGCTCGTGTTGTTGCGTTTGGCTAGCACGATTATTGATGTTATGTAATGAAACATAAGAAACAGTGTTCGTGGCTGTCGGCTGTTACATGTTTAACAACCAAGACAACCCTTAGATTATTCTTCAAAAAACATAATCATCAGGAGAAATTGGTACAAAAAGAATTTTTTTTTTGGTAAGTTGTGCTAATCTATTAATTTTGAGAACATACAAATACATATGCTACAGGCAGGGATGGTAAGCTTCACTTAACCGATCCCTGCCTTTGTAACGTTGTTTCTGAGCCACCACGGGTGAGGAGGCTAGCCCTGACAAAACTTGAAAATGAACCTTACATTGTGCGCAACAGCGCTAATGCATCTAAAAGCTAGAGAGTAGAAAATTACAGAAAAGCCCTGCAAGCACATATGAAAAAAAACACAGTAAAACTGAACAGCTGCGCAAACATTATGCATCATCATCATCACTGCAATGGGGATTATCCTCGTCGATGGGACAGGCTGGGGCCTGTGCAACTGCTACTTCCACAGCAGCTTCCACTTCGGCAGCAGTGCGCTTGGGGAGACTTGTAGGAGCATAGAGGATGGGGGAGTCTGGGTCTACTCCTTTAGGAACCTTCATCCAAATGTCGTTGGAGTCCATAATCCATATATTTGTATTCTCATCAACCTGTGCAAGACTATTCGGGGGAGCCAACGTGTAGTGCAAAGAGGGTGCTCTAGGAGAGGAGGTGGACCTCCTCACACCTCAACTTCCCATGCACGTAGATTTCTTGGAGGATTCTGCTCATTGCTCGAGAGCGGATTGATGGCTAGCAAGGGTGGTGGATGAGGATCCTTCAGTCCATTCAAGGCGGTTATCCTCGCTGCGATGGTAACAACCTGGGAGGGCCCCTCTCTGACCTCCGTGAATAGTGCATTGGCGCATTCTGGGGGAAATTGCACACTTGGGAGAGGAGGCGAGAGAGTCACTGGGGCTGGAGAGGCTACAGAGGCTGGGATGCAGGTGTGCAGAATGCAGAGCAACAAGCAGAAGGAGTCTGCACAGCTTCACTCTTGGACTGAGATTTTGCACCTGATTGGAATCAGTTGGAGTCTAGATTAGAAGGAGGAGAGCCAAATGCAACTAAGAACAGATGATGGAGAAAAGGGGCAGAGGTATGGAGGCTAGATAGGTGTGAGGATGAATATTGTAAGTGTGGCCATGAATGATCTTCGCACGGTACTACGTGTGGATCTCAAGCAAGTGAGCAGGTGCAGAGGGGTAGGCGTTGTGGCAATGTTGTTTATACATCATGGAAATTAATGGCAGTATGGGTGAGGTGATGATCAGGGTCAGGTGACACCATGCCTGTCCGATCTGCGTTATCTCTGGTTTTGCGAGGAGCGTGTGAGGAGTTAACGGTAATTGGATCCGCTGCAGGTGGGGAATTTTGTTGGAGATTTCCACAGTCCGCATGAATTGATATTTGATGTTCACTCATGTTAGGTGTGTCACTCGCATCCGGGGCAGAAAAGAAAAATTACATGAATACCATCATCCTATAAAATATATCATAAAGGGAAGGTGATGTTTCAGGAATAAAAACATGGTGTAAGTTGTAACAGTGGCCACAAGGGTGGTTTTCAACTGTTACCAATTTTCTGACTGCACCCCGGAAAGGGGTTTTCACAGTTAGATTTATTTTTGTTTTTGTTTTTATTTTTTTATTATATATATATATATATATATATATAAACAGGTGTAATAGATGCCACAAAGGTGCTTTTCAACTGCTGCACTTATTGGAATTTCAATTTTAAGGCTGCACAGGAGAATGTTCCCCTGTTGTCATAACATGAAGATCAGAGTCCACGAAAATGTTAAATGATTCCTTCAAAGTGAGTTGATTATATAACCTTAGACAGTGCCCAATAACTAGTAACAGTGTCTTAGCATTGTCGTTGGTGACCAATTGTATAGTCCCATTGTCAAAGAATGTGTCCACTTCGTAAGGACCTAAACATTTGGTGCAGAGCTTGCCTTTGAAATCTTTGAACCTTGAATCATAAAAAAGAGCCCAATCGCCTTTTTGGAACTTTTTCTTCTTAATAAACCCATCATGCCATCTAGCTCTTTGTTGCTGAATGATCTCTGTCTGTTGAATAGCAGCCGACCATTTCTCTTCCAACTCATTGAGTTGGTTTAGTGTTTGAGTCCATACCGTACTCAAATCCAGATTGACCTGCAATGTTGTTCTTAATGTATTTATTTCAAACTCTATGGGGAACAAGAGATTCTTACCATACACCAATTCATATGGTGATAAGCCTGTAGTATTCCTCCATGTTGTCCTATAAGCCCATAATACTTCTAGAAGTTTCTCAGCCCGATTTCTTAGGTGACTGGCTACTGTCTTTGTTAAGATTCCCTCAATGACTTTATTGGTGCTTTCTACTTGACCATTTTCTTGTGGGTGATATGGTGAAGTGATTTTGTGATGAATTCCATACTTTTCAACCAGCTTCTTGATCAAATGAGATGTGAAATGAGGCCTCCCATATGACACTATCTCTCTGGGTATTCTAAAGCGAACAAAATATCTTGCAACAGGAAGTCTGAAACAGTCTGCTCTGTTGCTCTAGTTAGTGCCTTTGCTTCGACCCATTTTGTAACATAATCGGTGCAGACCAATATGTATGATTTTTGTTGTGATGAAGTATTAATTGGTCCCACAAAGTCTAGGGCCCATTTCTCAAATGGTTCTATCACTATCTGAGGCTGTAACTCCATCTCATATGATTTCAGACGCTGGCCCATCCTTTAGCAGCTATCACATCCTTTCACAAACTTCTTGGCATCTTGGAATATAGTTGGGCATTAGTACCTTGTTGAGAGTACTTTAAGTCTTGTCCTCTTCTCAGCGAAGTGTCCTCCACAAGGTTCCTCATGACAAGCTTTCAAGATCTAAAATACCTCATCTTCTATAACACATCGCCTAATCTGAAAATTTGGCCCGGTGTGATAGAGATTGCCTTCTATCCAGGAGTAGGTAGCACTCTGTTGTATAATATTCCTTCTTTCCTTGGAAGACAATTGGTGTGGGAATTTTCCTAAAGCAAGGTAATTGGCTATATCTACATACCATGGTGAGTGAGTAGAGATGGAAAAAATATATTCATCTGGAAAAGAATCCTTAGTGGCAGTGCAGTCATCTCTTATAGTTAATCTAGAAAGAAAATCAACAACTACATTATCTTTCCGGGTTTATCTAAAATAGTAATATCAAATTCCTGTAACAGAAATAACCATCGTGTAACTCTACCATTAGTAACATGCTTGTTCATTAAAATTAGAATTACATCATGGTAAGTGTGTAAAAATACTTGGTACCCGGTGATGTAGTGCCGAAATTTGTTGATAGCATGCACTACTGCTAGGAATTCCATCTCAGTAACAGTGTAGTTGAGTTCTATTGGAGTTAAGTTCTTGATGATGTAATAAATGGCATAAGGTTTCTTCTCCTCCAGCTTCCCCAAAACAACACTCACAACCATGTCATATGTGTCCGTAGCAATATGAAATGGAAATTCCCAGTTTGGTCCTCATAAAATAGTTGCTGTTGTTACAAAAAATTTCAACTTTAAAAACACCTGCTCACACTTCCCCGTCCACACAAATTCCACATATTTCATGAGTAATGAAAATAGAAGAGATGCAATCTTTGAAAATTTCTCTATAAAAATCCTATAGTATCCTGTATGTCCCAAAAAACTACGTACCTCTTTTGGAGTCTTGGGGGTCGTGATTTTCGAGATTACCTCAATTTTTGTAGGATCTACCTTGATTCCATCTGCTAAAATGAAATTTCCCAGCACAATTCCCTCGGTCATCATCATGTGCCATTTTTTTGTGCTTAGAACAACATTAGTTTTTTCACAACGTTCTAACACTTTTTCCAAGTTAGCTAATGTTGTCTCAAAGGCATCCTCATAGGGTGTAAAATCATCCATAAATATTTCAAGACAATCATTCAAAATATCAGAAAAAATACCCAATATTTCCCTCTAAAAGGTTGTTGGTGCGTTACAGAGGCCAAAGGGAAGGACTATGTATGCAAAAGTACCCCATGGGCAAGTGAAGGTTGTCTTGTCTTGGTCTTCCGGAGAAATATATATTTGATTATAGCCACTAAACCCATCTAGAAATGAAAATAAATTTTTTCCAGAAAGAGTATCCAAGACCTAATCAATGAATGGTAAAGGAAAATGGTCCTTTTGAGTGGCCTTGTTAAGTTCTCTATAGTTAACACAGACTCTCCATTTTCCATTACTTTTCGGAACTATGACAAGCGGAGACACCCACTGGCTGTCAGAAATGGGGTAGATGAAATTAGCATTAAGGAGTTTCTGCAATTCTTCTTTCACTATCTCCTTAAGTGCGTGGTTCATTCAGCGCTGAGGTTGTCTAACTGGTTTGCAGTCCTCTTTAAGGTAAATGAGGTGAGTGCATAGGTCAGGATGGATTCCTTTCATATTTGTGTAATCCCATGCAAATGCCTTTTTGTCTTTCTGTAACAGATGTATCAACAATCTGTTTTATTTAGTAGTCAGGTTAGGATTGATGTTTAAACATTTTCTAGGTTCGATTTCAACGGGTATGTTGATAGTATGTGGAGTTGTTTTCAAATGTTCAATAATTGCATCATCTACCTGTTACACTAAAAACTGTCATCCTGACATTTTGCTATGAGTATGAGCTCATTATTACTCATACTTCCTCCTTTTGCAAGTCTAACATATCAGTTCCTCATGTCAGGCTTTCAAAATCAGAGAAAAGTTCCTAAAAAACCCCTAAACATTGGTATCGCACTTTCTCTATTCATTGCCTGCGGTCCCGCACCTAAAGTTCATTTTGCCTGCGGAACCATACCACATGTTCTTTGTGTTATGGGTGCGGACCTCTGTAAAACTCAAAAAGGCGAGAAAGTAAAGATAAAAAGTTGATTTCAGATAAATTCTAGAAGATTCTAGATGGGAATTTTCGGGAATGGATACGCTTTGAGAAGGTTCATGCATCCCTCACTTGATGGAGCTAACCCCTTGAAGTAAGGAGCTAATCCCTTTGAAGGAGGATTCTATCCCTTCATATTTGGAACAGAAAACCTCCTCTTTTCCACTATAAAAAGAGGCCTTGGGTAGCCTCAAAGGGAGTTCAAGCTTAAGATATTTGAGGTTAAATGTTGTTGAGATTCAGACTCAGTTAACTAAGACTTTCTGTGAGGTTAAATCACTCACCTCTATCTGTCTTGGTTCAAAGAGTGCAATGCTTGTCAAATTAGAAGAGATTCCTTTTTCGAACCCCAGGAGGACCTGCACGACATCAAGGCACAGGTTGTAAAGGTTTTCTTTTATTTGAAGTTAATACAAATATACTCATTTATCTCATTAAACTGTCTATTCATGGTTTATTTCATAAATTCCTTGATCATTATGATGAGTATGGTTTATAATAATGTCTATACAGGTGCTGTGTAATCTTTTTGCTTGTTTGTGACTGCAGATTCACGAGGAACGTTTTTTCAAGTGCACAGGAAGGACTTCAACGAGATCAAGCAAGCGCTGGACATAAGGTAGGCCTTACACCTATATAGCATTTTTATGAATCTTGTATGCTTAGAGAGATATTAGTCGAGTCGCCATTTTGTTGTGTAGATTAATCCGTCTTGCAGACAAGACCGATCTCTATAGTACTAAAAGTAACTAGCAACAAACAGCCAATCGCAGTTGAATTTAAAACACTCATTTCTCATTTATTTCCCAAAAAATTTCAAATAAGATTGTTCTAACTTTGCCTAAAAATGAATTTGAAATGAATGAAAAACAAGATTAAGAGGTCATGGATTACCTGGGACTGACGATTTTCGATTCCAACGGACGGATTTTCCAGAATCTTCACAGGAACTTTCTTACCCAAAAGCTTTTTACTTTTCACTCTGAAATTGAACGGTAAAAATGAAATTGAAAAAGTCCTTTTTATAAGTTTTTTCGAATAGATGAATTTTAAATTTATTTATTTTTCACTTTAAAAAAGGTATTTTTGAAATCATTTTTACTTATCTTAAATAGGTATGTGTAATGTTTCAAGTTTTTGTGCATAAATTGGATTTTTCAGGAGAACTGATCGTTTTTCAACAAAGAGTATACTTTTATCACTTTTTCGGACTCTTTCAAAAAATTTACGAAAAAGCGAAACCCTGGAGTCCTCTTTTAAGCCCTTTTCAGACTCTCTAAATATGAAAAGATCGCCGAGTACTTGATTATTCGAACTCGTTAAAGTAAATGAATGATCGTCCTTTCAGTATAAGTTTACCCCTTTTCCGGACTGAAATGGACTATTTACGAAAAAGGTATACGTTGACTAATTACGGTCAATAGAGTTCTCTCCCGCATTATTTTATCCTTTTTCGGGCTCGAGAGACTAAATTTATGAAAAAGTACACCCACGGAGTTTTCTTAAGTTTTTCTTCTGACTCCCTAAAACTGAAAAACACCGAGTTTCTCTTATACTGGACTCGTTAAAACTTAACAGTAAAGGACCTGTTTAATTTTCAACAGGAACGAACCACTCCTTCTTAGGGTTCGAATTTTAAACTAAGTTGGACTCATACGAAGGATGAGCTTATAACCAAGAAAATGTTATCCTCCTCAAGCTTGTCAAAAATAAAGAGGTACTTGCCAGAAATGGTGGGGGAAAAAGAGAGAAAAATGGGCGTGTTTGTTGTATTTTAAATTTTCGAAAATTCAGTCAACCACTCTTGAACACGACACTTTCATTTACCTGGGTTGGGAAGTCCTTTACCTAACAGTTAATCAAACCATATTGAAAGTCTTCAGCCGGTTTCTGGGTATTAGCTTTGGGTCAATTGTCACCAAACCATCTGCAGTGTCGTTATGTGTTCAAGAGGACAGTTCAAATAAACCATTCATCTGCAAAATATTTGTCATCCATTTTGACCATCCCTGAGTCAGTCCTTGCCAATATATTTCTTCAAAACTTGATCTATGATTTCGTGTTGTGGGCTTGCCTACGACAGATCACTTTCTATCGACATCAGCACATTATCTAGGAAGTTGATCCAGAAATCGTCAGTACCTTGAAATCTGCATGCCTCAATGGCAGGTTTCTTGCCTTCGACGACAGGTTGCATCATTGACCTTCGATCGAATGATTTCGTGACATGTTCAACTTCAGCTCATTCATTCACATTTCATGGATTGTACTGAGTACTTTGAGAGCCATTGACATTACTGGTGGTTTCTCTCACACTTGTTAACAGTTCACATCATTGTCTGGTAATCAAGTGGTTTCTACCATGTTCGACTTCAACACATTTATTCACATGGATAGAATCGTACTAGTTCGAGATGCGGAAATCAAGACCCTGGATCTAGTTTCCACCATCCAGGCTGCGAGGAATTTTATTATTATACAGTAG
>CM076573.1:748189635-748514899 GCA_034641835.2 Pinus albicaulis | reverse complement strand
TTCCATGTTGTGTCTACACTATTGATGTAATATTAAAATCATTCCTGTATCAGAACGATTTGAGTTAGTTTCTAGTTAGTTTTAATCTGAGTATGGGAATGCCTACCTCAGTGATGACATATATATGTATATATTTTGCATTGAATATTTTTACAGGTTCTGACTGGGGTGTCCACAGGATGATCTTTGAAATGATAAAGTACTGCACTCTTCATATATGACAGACTTCAGCTTCATCTATTCCAGACTTTTCACTTTAGGGGGCAATTTGTTACACTAAAAACTGTCATCCTGACATTTTTCTATGAGTATGAGCTCATTATTACTCATACTTCCTCCTTTTGCAAGTCTAACATATCAGTTCCTCATGTCAAGCTTTCAAAATCAGAGAAAAGTTCCTAAAAAACCCCTAAACATTGGTATCGCACTTTCTCTATTCATTTCCTGCGGTCCCACACCTAAAGTTTAGTTTGCCTGCGGAACCATACCGCATGTTCTTTGTGTTATGGGTGCGGACCTCTGTAAAACTCAAAAAGGCGAAAAAGTAAAGATAAAAAGTTGATTTCAGATAAATTCTAGAATATTCTAGATGGGAATTTTCGGGAATGGATACGCTTTGAGAAGGTTCATGCATCCCTCACTTGATGGAGCTAACCCCTTGATGTAAGGAGCTAATCCCTTTGAAGGAGGATTCTATCCCTTCATATTTGGAACAGAAAACCTCCTCTTTTCCATTATAAAAAGAGGCCTTGGGTAGCCTCAAAGGGAGTTCAAGCTTAAGATATTTGAGGTTAAATGCTGTTGAGATTCAGACTCAGTTAACTAAGACTTTCTGTGAGGTTAAATCACTCACCTCTATCCGTCTTGGTTCAAAGAGTGCAATTCTTGTCAAATTAGAAGAGATTCCTGCTTCGGACCCCAGGAGGACCTGCACGACATCAAGGCACAGGTTGTAAAGGTTTTCTTTTATTTGAAGTTAATACAAATATACTCATTTCTCTCATTAAACTGTCTATTCATGGTTTATTTCATAAATTCCTTGATCATTCTGATGAGTATGGTTTATAATAATGTCTATATAGGTGCTATGTAATCTTTTTTCTTGTTTGTGACTGCAGATTTATTGAGGAACATTCCTTCAGTGCACGAGGGACTTCAACGAGATCAAGCAAGCGCTGGACATAAGGTAGGCCTTACACCTATATAGCATTTTTTATGAATCTTATATACTTAGAGAGAGATTAGTATAATTGGCTGTTTGTTGCTAGTTACTTTTAGTACTAGAGAGATCGGTCTTGTCCGCAAGACGGATTAATCTACACAACACTACCTCATATTCTTCTCCCAAATCTCTAATGGAGGCAACAGGAAGTGAATTACTAATAAAACCATTAATGATATCGTCCTTTATTTCATCCTTAAAGTATTGTGCTTTTCCAAGCATGAGAAGAGGTAGGGAAAGATCAGAATCAGGTGCAAATTCATCCCACCAGGGACTACTTGAATCCATATGAGGTTTTTCTGGGGGATAAAGGTTCAGGTTTTGAGTGGCCTGTCCATCTGAGATCACCATAGATCCAGACCTATATTCGATATATGCGTATGCAGTGGCCAACCACGGTCTTCCCAAGATTAAAGAATGAACCCCCAGGTTGTATTTGGTTTTTAAAATGAGAAAGTCAGCTGGATAGTTCCAGGAAGCCACAGTGATAACTACATCTTCTATCATTCCCTCGGGTTTGACACGGGACCTATCTACTAATTCAAGCACTGTGGGTGTAGGTCTAAGTCCATGAAGTCCTAGAGAGATGAAGAGGTCTTTAGTCATGACATTAATAACTACCCCTAGATCAATCAAAGTATTGGTTATGGGATGATTATAAATATGGATAGTCACTGTAGGGTTCCCTGGGTCATTATATTTAGTCAACAAAGGCTGATCAATCATAAGATTAGACAATTTACCCATGACATGGATAGTACTAGGGTCTTTAGGTTTCCTTCCAGGTCTTTTGACGCATAGATCCCTCATTGTTTTAGCATATATAGGCACTTCTTTAAGAGCTTGTAATAGCGGAGTCTGCACATATAAATTTTGCAGTTCCTTGAGGAATTCAGAATCAGGTTGTCAAACCAGCCCAGTTTCAGTTAATTGTTGAGGGTGTGGAGGGTTCTGAATACTAACAGCTGAGTTAGCTATCACAGATGCACCAACCCATCTCAGATTGGCTGTTGTAGGAAAAAAATATCCTCCTGAGTTGGCTGCTACAGATGTAACAACAGGTGTTGTATCCGCTCTTACATGTGTAACAACTGCCTCAGAATCGTCCGTATCCTTTCTAGGTGATTAACATTCTTTGGTAATAATGGGAGTGTGTTCGTATCTAATTATTTTCCCTGATCGAAGCTGAACCTCGTTAAGTCTAATACGAGTAATAAGATAAGTCTGGAGGGTAATCGGAGCATCCATGCTATGAGCTGCCTTATTATTTGGATTGGGGTTAGGTTTCATAGGTAATTGGGGTCGGACAGAAGGTGTAGGATTTTGAATAGAATGTAGTTGTAACTACTGTTGTTGCATTGGTATTGAAGGGGGTACTAGACCTTGGACATTACTTCTCTAGTTCTAACCCCAAGGATTGGGTTGTGATGGAGGATATTGCATTGGTGGAGGAGACGACCACTGGTTCCATGGTGAGGGGAATTGTGTTAAGGAAGGAGTAGGATACTGCCATGGATATTTCTAAATATTATAAGCATTATTCCAAGGATAAAAAGAGGAAAAATATGAAGGCATACCTATAGGTCGCAGCTGCCAATATGGTCTCTTTGATCCGATGAAATAAGAAGATTGAACATCCTCGCTTGATTCTTGAAGTACCGCCTTCAGTTTGGGAAATTCAGGACATTGATTCATAGAGTGCACCAACTCAAATATGTTGCACAGGCTGACACAATTCAATCCACATTCTCTTTCCAAATGTTTCTTTTTTCATCGGGAACATGATATTGCTAAGTCTGCTTTAACTTTTGCTTGTTCTTTCTTGACTTGTACTATAGTGATCTGGGCAGAGAGAGTGCTAAGGAGGTTGGTTTTAAAATCCTCAAATAAGTTCTCGATCTCTTCTTTTGTTACTCCTCCACTCGTGGACTTCTGTATCTAGACTGAAGGGTCCCGAATTGAAACTCTCCCTTTGACCGATCCTCTTGATCTATGAAAACAAAGCTTCATTATCTCATCAAGCAGTTCTTGCGATATGTCTCCTTTTCCCAATAGGTTCAGATTCTCCAGAAAATCATCTCTTATACCTCTTAAGAATATTGGCTTTAGAATTCTGGATCTAAGTTACTGAACTTAGACCTCTGTAAATTGTAGAGAAATCACTCCATATAGTCTTCCAGGGTTTCCTCCTCCTTCTGTGCAATTCTAAAAATATCGTCCTTCAAGTCCCTGGTTCGAAAGTAATCCTGATACTTAAAGAGGAAGGCCTCTCTCATGTCATTCCAGGTTCGAATCGTGCTAGCACCCAGTCTCATGAACCATCTTAATGTTGCTCCTTTCAGAGTAGTAGGGAATAGTTTCAGCTTCTGGGCATCTAAAGTGTAGTCATAACCTCTACACATCACATCAAATTCAAACATATTGGTATCAGAGTCTTCAATAGCCATCCCCTGAAAGGATGGTAGGGATGATAAAGGAATATTCTTCATATGAGCCTCATCCTGTGTTACTACTATTGGGAATTCAAAATTAACAGAGATATCTGTCTTGACATTCTCGTCCCCCATGGCTGATTCTTCCTGATGGAATGAATTTACCTCGGAGTATATTGGAGATTGAAAAATAAAAGGATCAGGCTGCTTCAGGACCAATTTTTTAATAACACTACTAGTGTCAAACTGATGATCAACTAAATGTTGTTCCTCCGGTCCCTGATGCTCCCCACTAGTCTCTCCGTGTACTTTAATTCTCAGATCCTGATCAATGATTCTCCACTGTTGTTTTGAATTAGGAGTTTTGGTATCATGAGTGGATATGTTTTTTGAATGATAGTGAGGTCTAGACACAGAAGACACCAATGGTCCAGGCTTTGATATGGTAGTTGCTTTCTATGGTCCTGTCTTCCTATTATCTCTGTATGACGTGGGTTGTTCCTTTTCTTCCCTTGAGATCAGATATCCAAAGAATGTCTTTCTTCCAAAATTTGCACTCTTCTTTTCCTTCTTACGACCCATATTTCCTGTAGTCAGTAGAGTGGGGGGGTGTTTGTAGATGTTGTTGTTGTCCTACCGGCACACATGGGCCCTGTGTATCAATTCATCCTATAAGTGCTTCAGTTTCTACAGCAGTGAGCCCACCCAAGTTTGTTAGAGCGATGCGCAGGCTCTTACCTCTTGTCTTACTGCCCAATGACTGTATAGTTGAAGACACCCTAAAAAAAAACCCAAAATTCAACTCCTAAGTGTCCCAGCAAGACATTGGTGAGCCCGCTCTAGTTTGTTAGAGCGATGCGCAGGTTCTTACCTCTCGTCTTACCGCCCGACAATTGTGTCACTGGAGACACTCTAATAAAAACAAAATGCTCAGAAATTCACTCTCCTAAGTGTCCAAGCAAGACATTGGTGAGCCCGCTCAAGTTCATTAGAACGCTGCGAAGGTTCTTACCTCTTGTCTTACTGCCCAGCAATTGTGTCGCTGGAGACACTCTAAAAAAACACACGAATATTGCACTTCTAAGAAACAACTCTGATTGATTCGATCATCACTGCCATCCCCGAAAATGGCGCCAAAATTTTGGGCTATAGTAATCACTATTAAATGACTAAATAGTACACATTAATTATCAATCCATGGACATATTTTTATTCCAATGATAGTTGCACTGTCTGTGCCGATACACCCAACCAGAAGAAATTCCAAAGAAAAGAAATTGTTGCTGAAGTAAATGCTGGAAATAAATCACTCATGCAGAAATAAAATGATCTACAAGACTAGAATCACACTTCAATTAATTTGTTCTAGCACGCCGCACAACAAGTATCCAGTTGGTGTCTCTAATATCATATGTGTAACATCGTACAAAGTAATGAAATTTAAGCGGATATATTCATAGCTGAACAGTAGCAACAACACTCTACTGATACATAAACTGAAATATAAATACATACACACAACTACTTAATCACTGAAATCCCTGCTAAGAAGGAGGGCCCTTCCTCCCTAGTAGGGCGCAGGTAGAGAAAGAACTTAATGGAAACTAAATTGAATAATGCATGTAACAACAATAACAAGATAATCTGTATTAATATAAGCACAATTACAGAGCCAAAATAATGTTTTTCTCCACTAATCTTTCAACCTCTAGGGCCGAGAACTATATAGTGTTTACATCTCAGAAAATCAAGGGATAGATCAGTCATGAGAATCTTATGATTCTCATGCTGATCGAAATAGAATACATATAGTTATAACCACTTATTAATAAATTTCTGCCTAGAAAATTATAGATTACAATCAAAACCGCCCTTAGGCTATTATCCAAAAATACAATGCTAAACAACTTCTACAACTATCGTAATAAAACCACAGCTATAGTGTAACAGCTAAACGACAGGTCAACAACAGGTGTTGACAAGATCCAGTCAGCGATACAACTGTATCAGCAGTTTGCTATTGAGTCTGTAACAACAGAGTGTAACAACATTTTGCCGACGGGTCTGTAACAACAAGGTGTAATAGCATCGCTTCGCTGTAACAACTCCTTCTTAACTGCTCCTGTGGACCTCGTGCTCGGGATCTTTGGTGCTATAAATGACATCTGGAAATACAACAAAAAGACCATAGATCTTCACCAAACATTCATCCTCAATTAGTCATAAAAAGGCACGATATATCATAATAATTGATGAAATGGCAGAGTAATGAAAATAAGGTGAAATAGCACAAGATAGGATAGAAAGGTAGGAAAAAGAGGCAAAGATAGTCCCATTGGTTATAGTCATGAGGAAAAATAGGAAAAATAAGTGTAGGAAAAGTGTGCAAAACTGGCACCCAACAAATATGTCAAAACATAGGAAGATGAAAAAAATAAACAAAGGGAGAAAATGGTAGCCATGCATAACCTTTAAAAGGCACAAATGTAGATATGAATAAAAAAAATTCTGGAAAATAATACATGAAAAATAGAATCAACATGATCATTCCTTTTAGTAGGCCATATTCATTTAGGTACCAAACTTTCTTTTATGGACACTATTACTCATGTAATACTTTTGGTGATAAATTTGTTGAATGTAAAGCCTATGCAAGAAGAAATATTGAAAGAAGAGAAAATCAAAAGAACAACCATGAAAATAGAAGAGGTAATCCCTTTTTTCTCTTGAGGAATCATGTTGAATGTTACAAATGAATTTTTTTTTGGCACAAAATATGAGACTATAGGAGCTGTCAAAATAGGTATCAAAACCCAAGGAAGGAAGAATACCCTCCTAGAAATTCAATTGTATGGAAGATATAAGAGAAGTAAGAAAAGTGTTGCCTCATGTTGTATGCACAAAAAAAAGAAAATGATTGGTATATTGACATTTCTCAAGACATATGACAAGTGATCATAGTAAGTTCATCAAACTTAACGAAGAGGATGGAGGCGAGGTAATTATTTATAACAATGCATTAACAAGAATTTCCAGAAAAGGGACAATTAACATCGATAATGGAAGAACTAAGACTCAAAATGTTTTATATGTGGAAGGAGTGAAACTAAATATACTGAGTATCATTCTTAGTGTGTTATGAAGTTTGTGATCTCACATTCAATTCCAAGAGATGTGAAATTAGAAATTTTGATACAAGAAAATTTGTCACCAAGGCTTACAAAATTCAATTAATGTATATGTCACTAAGGAACTGCAACTGAAAAATGTCGTATGAAAAAAATGTATTCCTCATAGGAAGGAATGGTTCACTAATCTCAGCTAAAATATGTACTATTGGTAGGGGGATGAAATTGATTAAGTAGATGGAAATAAAGGAGCATTGGAAAAGGAGGATCAATTAATACCATAAACGATTCATAGGGGAGTATGGTTGTAAAAAACATAAAAAGGAAGAATTTACATGGGGAGAACTCAATCACAAGGGGAGAACACTTTGGATCAACAATGAGCAATTATTGTTTAAGAATCCATCTGTAGTGTGATAGTTCCTAGTAACCCTCCTTGCCATTGATGTCAAAGGGGGAGAGAAAGGAGACATTGACCAACAATGTAGGTAAGTGAGGAGTATTTGGATCGACAATTTGATATGGGGAGCTCAACCCATTTTCATCAATTACCATGAATTTTTGGTGGTGTTTCCATCAATTCCAAAGGGGGATATCATCACCCAATGTGTCATCATTGATTACAATTGATGTCATTTATGTCAAAGGATGTTTGAGGGGATGCATATTTTTTTGTAGTTTATTGAGTATTCATTGTAGTTATGTTGATTAAACAAGCATGCATCTGTTTTGGTTGGATAGTACTCTCAAAGAGCTTTCCAACAGAATGTGAAATGTAGACCATCAATGTCATTGATGTCAAAAACATGTTTGGAGGCATGAATATGTTTATTGAGTATTTGATAAAGTTATTATGATCAAACATGAATGCATAGGTTCTTATTTGATAGCCCTATGTGAGAGTTTTCCATCAATTAATGGAAGTTGGAAAAACTCTCAAGGAATCAATAGAAAACTTGATTTAAAGTCCACTAGTGCACAAAAGGGGTCAAATATCAATTTTTTTAAACAATGTAATACTCTATCAATGGATTTGGCAGATAGTATTGAGGCTTGTGTGATTGAAGATAACATATGTTTGAACTTGAATGGAGTTCAATGATACATATGGTGCACATGTTGCTAACTATTGATCATGATGTGCTCAAATCCAATGATCCTCATGGGTATGGGGCCCTCCCACAAAATCAAATGTTAAAGCAAGGAAGGTTGAATGCCATGGTGGTTTTACATGGGCCCGATCAACGACCACGATTGGTGTGGACCCCTCCATCTAAGTCCAATGCTAGAATTAATCTCCTATTGTGGCTAATACATGGACCCATATCGCTTCGACACATGGTAGGCATATATAGAGTTGTCAGCATGATCCGTACGAGAGAATGACATGGACACATGTTGCCTCGACATGTGGAAACATGACATAGACAAGTGATAGGATGAAGAGGATGGCATCACACACTCATGTGACAAGTCAGGTGGATAGGACGACGAGCATGACGTGGCATACAAATTGTCCAGTAAGATGATGAGATGTGGACATGATAGCACGATGAGGATGACATGTAAAAATTATTATCTAGTAAAACAATGACATGGACATGAAAACATGATAAGGATGATGTGGCAGACAAATTGACCAGTAAAGTGATGACACAGGGACATGAAAACATAATGATGATGATGTTGTATGGAAAATAGGATGGTGATGTCAACATTTATGATGACGTGGTCTGGTACAAAAGGCGACATGTGGCATAGAAAACCAACATTTTCGGGTGGCTGACTGAGCCATTTTAGAGTGACACGTGGCACCACTTAGATGGTGACAAATGGCACAAAGATATATACAATTCATCATGCTGACACCAACAAAAGTTTGACTAAATGGTTAAGAGAACGATCCTTAGGTTAGGTCACATGGAAAATATATTAAGCTTCTGAGATCTAAAAGGTTGGAGTTAGATTGATGTTAAGCACATACTTTTGAAGGAAGTCCTATGTGCTAAAACAACAAGCCCTATAGGGTGTCAATGCTAGACTTGGTAAAACAAAGGCCTATCCAGGTGAGCACATGGTTTTAGGAGGTGGTCGTATGGGATAAAACAATAGCCCTTGAAGGAAATCCACATTGGTGTTAACAAAATGTTGATATATTTTAATTAATTGTCCGATGGTTTTGGGTCGTTCCCGATCAAAATTATATGACATAAAATTCTATATATATAAATGAGCTCCAGTTTGATTAAGTATGAGTGTTTATGCTGAGCAACATGATGAGATATAAAGAAAGGTTGATCAAATGATGAGAACCAAGGAGCTAGTGTGATAGTGTGAAGAAGATGAGAATCGATGGTCTATTTTTTGTTGCATTGATAAGAATTTAGTTATCACTTCCAAGAAGGTGAGTCATTTATGTGGAAGCCCATAGAAGCTTGAGATAATGGGCCATTTATGTGGAAGTATGCAAAATCTCATAAGGGCGAGCTATCTCTATGGAATCCTGTAAGGGCAAGCTATGGTTGCGGAATCTTGAAAAGTGATCTTTCTTTATAACTTGAAATGGGAGCTATCTTTGTGGAATCCAAAAAGGGGAACTATCTCTGTGGAAACACGAGTGGAAAAGCCATCTATGTAGGAGGCCTAAGCTATGGTGAAAGGTAAAGCCAATGTAAAAAGAGTTCAAGATATCTCTGTAGGAGGCCTGAGCTACAATGAAAGCCCAAGCCAATGCAATGGGTGGTCAATCCATCTCTATAGGAGGTCAAGCATAAAGGGCTGAAGGAGAATTCATGGCAGAAGTTGCATTGTGAAGCCAAACATACCCAAGTAATGACTGCATAAGATCGAGCATGAAATAATTGAGAGCCAAATTTTTGAGTTTTCATTTGACTTATGTGTGCCCAAGTTTAAGTATGTCAAGGATTTGAGCCTTATATTTTCCAAGTTTGTTAAATGTGTTGACCTTATATGAGATTGATTGCTACTAGTTCAGGTATATTCATTCTTAACTTTTGTTAACCATGAACAAGAAGTCTGAGCCAATATTGGAAGGCCAAAATTAGAATATATGATATTATAGAGATATGTTGAATTGAAAAATAAAAATAGAGAGGTGAATATTTTCTTTTGAATTTTGATTTTAAGACTTTTGGATCCAAGTGTCAAAATTTTGTGAAAAGGGAAGGTTCACTATGATTTTAGAGGTCGGTGCCTCTTAGGTTGTAGCCTAAAGCAAGATGGTACTTGCACATCACTGAGGTTGGTGCATCAATCAAGTTGTAGCCTAAGGCAAGTTGGTGCTTGCATATATCTGAGGTTGGTGCCTTAATCAGGTTGTAGCCTAAGGCAAGTTGGTGCTTGCATATCTATGAGTTTGGTGCCTCAATCGGGTTATAGCCTAAAGTAATACAATGCTTGTATATCTATGAGGTTGGTGTTGTTGTATCTCTTAAAGACAACCCCCAGGTTGAGGAGAGGTCAGTGCCTAGGATATATTAGTGCCTCTTAAAGATCAGTGTTTCTCAAGAGATAAATGTAAAATGATTTAAATTTGGTTCAATTACCCTTCTCAAAGGTAGATTCATTGTACACATAAAATGTATATCATTCCCAAAAGTAAATGTTCAAGTCTAGTGGCCTACACATACAAAATGAAGCTTGACTGGTCGTTACAATAATGATCTGGATTTATGCAGGAACACAATAAAATAAATAAATAGACATAAACACAGAGATGCAAAAAAAATAATACTTCATTTCATTAATATCAAATAACTGAAATATGTTTACAGATAGAATGGAAATAAACTAGCTAGGGCGATGGTAGCTTATCTCTGAGAAGAGATGTGGAGGCTACATGCCTTTGGACTGAGTTACAATGAGGCTCGAAGGCCTATTTATTGTTGAGAAACAATGAAAAACCCTAAACATCCAAAAACCTAACCGTAGGAGATGAAGCGCCAAAACTATGGGCCCCGTTTGGGTAAATTGGTGTTTAACCTTCTCGGGGACGTAACTTTGGAATACGATCTCCGTTTGATGCGCATCATACCTCGTTATAAATATATATCCGAGGAGTACAACTTTGGATGTGAGAAACATCATTCCATGGACCCATGTTGCTCCTGGGTTTCCCAAAAAATGTCGTTTAGGGCCTCAAAATAGCTCTGAAAGTTCAGGACTCGAAAAACTGCTAAAAAGAGTAAGTTGCGCCGAAACTGAAAAACTGAAAGAACCGATGGTGGGGGTTCAAATGGAATAGGTGGGTGGACACCAATATCTACGTGGCTCATTAGGGCCTCCAAACATCTTGGAATTTTAGGAACCGACACCCTGCTAAAAATAGTAAGTTGTGCTGAAAGTGAAAAACTAAAAGAACAGATGGTGCAGGTCCAAATGGAATAGGTGGGTGGCCACCAATATCCACTTGGATCATTCCTCCCTCCTTAGGAAGCAATGGTACCCATGGCGTTAACTTCCTCCATGAGAGGAAAATTTTGCTAAAGTTGGTATTGGATTTGTCCAGGATGTCGTGGACCTGCTGGCGAACATGCTGGTAGACGTGCTAGATGCGTTCAATAAATTTGGTTTCCTCAGACAATACATATGTGGATTATTTCTGTGTAATCACATGAGTTATGAAAATATCAGGCGGCAGTGCGTCAGGGGTCATATCAATGGAGTCCTTCTCTAGACAGTGTAGAGGAACCTCTGTGGGTGAGGAGAAAATGTCTTCGTATTCCTCCATGCCTTTGTCCATCTGTTGTTGCTGTGTAGGGGAGCATTATTTTGAGGCTATGGCCACAATATTCTTCTTTCCTTGTGGGCGAATGGTAATGCAAATAAATTTCCTTGTTTGGGAAACAATCTTACTACATTTTTTTGCAGTAGTCAAAGAGATGGCAGGAGGCGGTACTACCTCTGGTATCCTATACAAGTTATTTCCAAAAGTAATAATGATAGCACAAGGCCTAGATTCATACACATCATGTCACCTCTGCAAATATGGTTGGCCCAATAATACATCAGCTACATCAAGAGGAGCAACATCACACAATACCTCATCTGTGAATGGCTTGATGTTGTATGGAAGGCGGCACTGCTGGCGGATGCAAAGATCTCTCCGTGGGTGAAGGTGTTGAGATTGCAACAAGATGATGAGCTTAGTGGAAAGGAGTCGCCTTCACTAAGTGGGCCCGCATGCTTTTTTTGGCGCAAAGTATATTTTTAGACATATGGATCATGTTCTATGAGTTGTAGGATGCTATTTGTGGATGGTTGGTCAAGTTGGAAAAAAATAGTTGGACTTCTATTTTTAGACATACTGGGTGGAATCTATTTTTAGATTGCCAGTCTAAAAATAGATATGTCAAATATTATTAGCTCTTAATAATATTTAGACTCTAAAAATTATCTTATTCTCTTGGAGCACTTCATTTAAGTGCACATATGTGGCACAGGAGCTGACATAAGGAATTACACTATTCCCGAGGGTTATGTGGAGCTATTGCATGGATATTTCAGTTAGAACTCATGTGACAGAGTTTGGTGGAGTTGATTGAGGAAGTTAGTGGAGTTGTATTCAGTTTAACTAATCTAAACATAGTTGAGCTAATTGTATCTAGTTTAACTAATTGATACAATTAGTGAGAGTGGTGTGAATTAATTATTAATTAATTCACTAATTATAAACTCATTAATCAACTAAAGAATGCATCAATTAACTTCAGTGCATGGACAGTTTCAGTGGAGACCAGTGCAGAAATAGGTGAAAGAGCAAGTTAACTATCAGTTGTGACTATACTGTTGCTATTTGCAACACACAGATAGGTGGAGTAGCCCATGAGGATTGCGCAGTTCAAGCCAGGTGGTTTATCTATTTAATGAAGCCATCCCATAGCATTGAAAACACAATAGAGGCTGGCTATCAAGTGGAAAAAGATTGGAGCATGTGTTTTGCTAGATCTAGCTTGATAGTAGGTAGCAATTGAGGGTGTGTATGAGAGCTTGTGAGGAGCTTTTGTACTATGATTGTTACATGATCTCCATGACATATAATATACAGATAGTTGGGGTTTTCAGCTTTAAGCTTTCCCATTAAATACTGTGTTCATATGTGTGATTGTTTGTGGTTTTAATGTGTGCATGCAATTGATTTTATTTCCGCAATTAATGATCAATGGTAGAAAAGATTATGTATTATGCATGAAGCTAAAATAGTGTGTGATCAGGAGAATCTCGGTGAATAATATATCAGTTATTCAATTTTCTATAGAAGGCACCTGATGGTATACGATTGTGGGTGTGCTATGGTCAGTGGGCCGAGTCGCTTCATGACCTCTGCTGAAATGAGGTTCTTTTGGATTTTGCTATTGACAAGAAATTACAGTGGAGAACCCTTCACCCACATCTGCGAATGGAAGAGGTGCTCCCCCTCCTCTGGATCCTCAGGATCCTCCCTATGGATCTTGATGGTGGAAAAAATGGCACTGGGGTCCGCATCAATGATCTACTTCCATTTTCCATCTCCCTTGTCTAGTTCTAGCTCAGGATCAACACATGCATCTGATTCGGGTGCCTTCAGTTCGGCCACCAGCAACCGTTTGGCCTGATGCTCTATTTTGCTGTGAGTGGGGCTATTATGGAATTCACACCACTTCCCCGTGTCCTTCTTTGGATTTGTGGTGGTATTCTGAGTCACCCCACTTTGGCTCTGCCCCTTGTTCTGTGTTTCAGGGGCGCCTTTCCCTGGCTTCAGATTCATGGATTCAAAGTCTCTCTTCTTCTGCTTAAATTTCTGCTCAATCTTGGTGGCATAGTGATATGACGTGCCAAGCGAGGTAATGTCGAGGAAATCCATTTCCTCCTGAATGTGTCTATGTAGACAGCTACGGTACTTGAGGACCAAATGTCTCTCTGAATCTTTAATACCCAACTTTGTGCGCAGGGTATGGAACAAATTCGTCAGTTCGTGCATATCTTGATCCCTTTGCTGCCGCAACGTGGTCCATTGGATGTACTTGTCCTCATAGTTTCCCACGGGGTAATATTGTTCCTTGATGCCATCTCGGAATGAATTCCAAGTGGGTGTGGCCAAGAACAAAGAAGGTTCCCCCTCGTCCTTTTGCTCACAGTAGGTTTCCCACTAGTGTTTGACATGGGGGGTGACTTTGAGGAGTTTAAAAATAACCTTTTCTCGTTTGGAGAAATCATGGACCGAGAAATACCCTTATAGAAAATTCAACCATCTATCTACAACGTCTGCATATATCTGGCCTTAAAATATAGGAATGTCAAATTTTACCTGTACCTTGAAGGGAGAGGAACCCTCTAGAGTGGTTGTTGGATGCAGATGCACCATAGGTGGGCAATCGTTGAAGGATCTCAGCAAAGTTATCCATCATCGCGTTCCTTTTTTTCTCGAGGGCCTCCTCGAGAAATATTTTGATAGGATCTCCTACTCCCTTCTTTTTCTTTTCTTCTGCCATGGGAGGTCGTCGGGGTTTGCGAGGCTGATCTTGTAAGGGTTCAACCAGATCGGGCCCTAACTCCTTATACCCGAACCACGTTGGGGACATGTAAAGAAAAACAGAGAAAGAGCAGACCGCTCTAATACCATTGATCTAGATTTACGCAGGAACACAATAAAATACAGAAATAGACATAAACACAAATATGCAGCGAAAATAATACTTCATTTCATTAATAGCAAATAACTGAAATATGTTTATAGACAGAATGGAAATAAACTAGTTAGGGTGATGGTAGCTTATCTTTGAGAAGATATGTGGTAGCTACATGCCTCTGAACTAAGTTACAATGAGGCTCGAAGGCCTATTTATTGTTCATGAGAAACAATGAAAAACCATAAACATCCAAAAACCTAACCGTAGGAGATGAGGTGCCAAAACTATGGGCCTCGTTTGGGTAAATTGGTGTTTCAACTTCCCAGGGACGTAGCTTTGGCATACAATCTCCCTTTGATGCGCATCATACCTCGCTAGAAATATATATCCAAGGAGTACAACTTTAGGTGTGATAAAAATTGGTTTAGGTACCCATTTTGCTCTTGGGTTTCCCAAAAAACGTCATTTAAGGCCTCAAAACGACTCCGGAAGTTTAGGACTCGAAAAAATGCTAAAAATAGTAAGTTGCACTGAAACTAAAAAACTGAAAGAACTGATAGTGGGGGTTCAAATGGAATAGGTGGGTGGCCACCAATATCCATGTGGTTCATTAGGGCCTCCAAACGTCTCCGAAAGTTCAGGAATCGACAACCTGCTAAAAATAGTAAGTTAATGAAAGTGAAAAACTGAAAGAACTGATGGTGCGGGTCCAAGTGGAATAGGTGGGTGGCCACCAATATCCAATTGGATCAAGTAAATATGGAAATGATAAATATAAGGAAGGAACCTAGTGTAGAGGGTTGGACAAACACAAAATCCTATGCAATAAATCCCAGTAGAATCATGAAAAGACAAAGGAAATGAAGTGTAGAAATTTTGGATTACATTTTAAGGTTTTCAACTCAATATCTTACAGGTACTATACGACATACCATAACATAGGTAAATATGAAATCTCACAGATACCTTCTGCTACAACATAACATAAGTAAATATGTGACTTAAGAGTGAATCCAACAACTACAATTACATATTTTATGAAGAAGAAAAATGCATATGAAGTGATACACGAAGGAAGAACACATACCACATACTCCAATGCTTGGAATCACCAGAAACTTTTTCATTAATATTCAAGAATGAAATACATGTCACAAGCCCAACCTTGCGAAATTTGCAAAACAATTAAAACCCTTGGAACATGAAAATCAAACCAAAACTTGGAACCTTTCACTGAAAAACAGAATTTGGAAACTTGGTGCTGGAAAATCCAGAACCTTTACTACTGAGTTCCTCTTCCATTTTATAGGGAGAACGTCCAAAAAAACATTTCAAGATATCTTGAATGATACAAATGTCTGAATTGCTTAGTTGTTTGAGTATGCACATGGCCTAGTTGTCCTAATTATTACATAACAACCTTTGATTCCTTATTGAAATTAAATATTTACAAAACATGAAAAACATAAGGTGTCATAATTGACACAACAAAATATCTCCATTTTCAATCCCTTTTATTTCTTAAGGTGGACTCAGGCTCCATTATCTGGGTTCATGGTGGTTTAATGACACGGCCATGCCTTTGCCATTTTATATCTACCATGGATACCTGCCACTTCACCCATCATTTTCTCCCTCTAAATGCTTAAATTTCCTCTTTTTGGAGTTATACGTGATTTTGTGTGGTGGCATTGGAGGTGTTGTGCACTGGCTGATTACTAAACAAATTTGATAAATATTGATCGATTCATCCTTTATTACCTCTATGCTACACTATCAGAGTCAAATACATCTCATAACTTTATTGAAAATATGTTATGATATAACAATATTCTGATTTCCTTTAATTGGCTCCTTTTTTCTTAGCCCCCTTATTGTTTTTCTCCATGGGATTGGGTGCCATGACCAACGTCTTCATACATGACTGTATTGGAGATCTCGAAGCCCTATGTATCGTAATTTTTAATTATCATGAGTTTACGATATTACGAAATCCTGATTTCCCTTTGGCCCCTTTTGCGTAGCCCTTATATCACATTTCCTCCATGGGACCGGGAGATGTGACCAACGACATAAAAATTAGGTGCTAAGGTTATTAGAATCCAATCGGGGTCCTATCTCCTTGTTTATTGCTCTCCAACCTTGGTTCTTTAGGCTTCACAAACAACCACAAATCAATGATCGAAAAACCTTGGTATTGTAACTTTTCCAAATTTCAATTATAAAAGGATTTATGAGGGCTTCAGCCTCCGAAATAATCCATACAACTTAGGTTCTAGTACCGCACTGCAACCTTGGTTATTTGGGTCTCTATGACAAAGTGGCACTCAAGATCAAAGCCCTTTCATCGTAAATTTTTGAAATATCATTTACACATGAGTTACGATATCTACATCCTTTGCTATAATCACCTTCGAGATACTTTCCACATGGCATATTTAAAACACTAGGTGCTAAGGCCTGCTCTATGCCCTTGGTCCTTTGGGTCCCCATGACCAAACACTAGTCACATTGGAGCTCCTTTCATTGGAATTTTTTCAAAAATAAATTGTAAAGGAGTTACAAGATCTTTGACTTCAAATATATTGACCTTCAAGATGATGTCATGTTGATGTCATCATCTCCAAATGGCGCCTCCTTAGTGGTGATATGTGTCACGCAAATTTTCCCAATTATGCCACCCAAAAATGCTGAAACTTTCTACCACGTGTCCTCCATATTGCCACTTCATGCTGATGTCATTTGTCTCATCAAATTCTCAAGGGAAATCACTTTTTTCAATGTTCCTATTGGATGGCAGAGAAAGGGTCGCTGGGTCCTTGGTTTTGTGAATGATTTCCTTTATAAATCCCTGCTCCTCGTTACCTCGACACTTCTAAAGAATTGTGATTATTAAGAACTTATAAGGTTCCGATATCTGAAATCTCTAAGATCTGATATCAGTCTGCTCCGAGGTCCAACCTCCTGAAGTTCAAGGTTTCGATATTCTGAGCCTTCTCTGATATTCCCCTTTCGATATCGGGTTCCGATGTTCAACCCTTTCAACATTTTCCTATTTAAATATTCACCCTTCTGATATCGGGTTGTGACTGTGTTTCTTGCTCCAGCCCTTGCTGATATCGGGTTTTGATATGTCGTCTTCTCCAGTCCTTCTAATATCAGGTCCCGAATTTCAACTTTCCCTTTCATTTTTCAGCTTGGCATTTCATCTTTTGTTTTTGTTTTTGTATTTCGGATTTTTGTTTAGTCAACCTAGATTGAACCCATCCTTCTCTATACAAGAAATGAAAAATAGGACCATTTGAACAAATACAAGATGGTATGACAGATAACAACAACAACTCCAATTGGGGAAAATACTAGATCATAGAACTAAAGAGAAAAAATTATATTTGCCTCCCTTTCTTGAAAAATTTCCAGATAAGGATCTTTGTGTAAAAGGAAGCCACAAACACTGCTTGGATCTTCAACTTTGGCCTCTTCTTGAAAACTTTGTTGCTGGTATTCTTCTCCCCACTTTCTTGTAAGAAAATCCTTTGAAAATATGCAACAATATCATCCTCATGTGAATCATATGAATCACAAATTGAAGGATCTTCATCCACCTTTTTACCAGCTTCTTGAACTTCAAAAAAAAAGGTAGGTATAAACATGGGTAAGTAAAACTGATTGACGACCGTTGACATATGCTCAAAAGAAGAAGATGTCTTTATTTGTTGGGAATAATTTTCTTATTGTGGTTGTCTTTGGCATATGCTAGTACCTTGTTCTCCATATGAAGGATGTAAATCATAAAATGAAGCCTCTTTGTTAGCCCCATTGTCAACTTCCTCTTTTTATGTAGCTTCCCATGATTAGGACTCTTGTGGTTCTACAACACCCAACTCCCCATATGAGTCATACAAATCATATAAAGGAGAACCATCAAGTTTAAAAAAATACAATCTCTGAGGGTTTATTTGCAGCTTAACAATGTCTCCTTCCTTTTCTTAATTGTTGGGTAGTGCTTCTTGATGCAGGTATATGTTTTCTTGGATTTGAGCTCCACAAATATCGTCAACAACATCATTAATCTTGGAAATATTTTCAACATTAAAATATTCACAACAATATTCAAACAAAGAAGCTGGTGGATATAATATTTTGAAAAAATAATTATATGCTATGTGAAATCTCTTCAAAGAAGAAACACTGCCATGAGGTAGGGTTCTGTACCAAACCCTAACAAATTTATCCAAATAATACATGAAAAAAATTATTTTCAAATCTGCATGGAAAATACCCTATTTCTCCATGCATTCATGAAATTCCTTAAGGTACTGAGTAGGGATTTCATTCATGCTTCCATTAAATCTAGGAAAATAGGCATACCATTCTTGAAATGGAGGTACATGATGAGGATAACCAACAAAAAAAGAAAAATTTAGGAGGGAAAATTTGTTGGCTAAGAATGTAGGATGAGCCATTTTGAAGACCCCTTTACAATGGAGTCACCTCGGTGAGAGATATCAACCCACACTTCCTTTGCTCATATGATAGAAGGAATGTACAAATGTCGTATCCAGGAAAAAAAATTTGCTTCGTTCCTCGAAAATGTTCTTCTGAATATTCCAAGGATTTGAAAGAGGTCTCGGAGTAGTTTATCTCAGCCTTATGGGAGCTAAAAGTTGACACTTCAGGGAATGAGATCACAAGATATGGAGTAATAGGGGTCCTCTCTTTCCAAACCCTTCTCGATTTGATTTTTTCAGGGTGGAATGCAGGGGGAGTTTTTTTCTTGGGAATTATCAAAATGAGTACGAGGCCTTTTTAAAGCTAGGGTACTGAAACACAAATTTAAACAATGGAGTCGCCAAGGTGAGAGATCTTCAACCCACAAACAATTTTTCTCACCTAACCAAGGGGTGTATAAGTGTCATACCCAGGGAAAATTTTCTGATTCATCCCTAACAACGGTGCTAGAAGATGTTGTAACTGCTAGAGACAACCGTCGGGTTGAGGAGAGGTCAGTGCCTAGGACATCTTAGTGTATCTTGAAGATAAATCAATGATTCTCAAAAGATAAATGTAAAATTATTTAAATCTAATTCAATTACCCTTCTCATAGGCAGATTTACTGTACACATAAAAATTATATGATTCCCAAGAGTAAATGTTCTGGTTAGGTGACCTACACACAAAGAATGCAACTTGATTGGCCATTGCAGTAAATATGGAAAGGAGAAATATAAAGAAATAATCTAGTGCAGAGGGCTGGACAGACAAAAAATCCAATGAAATAATTCCCAGTAGAATCATGAAAAGATAAAAGAAATGAAGTGCAGAAATTATGGAGTTCATTTTAAGGCTTTAAACTCAATATCTCATAGGTACTATCTGCTATACCATAACACAGGTAAATCTGAAATCTCACAGGTACCATCTGCTACAACATAACATAAGTAAATCTGTGACTTAAGAGTGAATCCAACAACTACAATTACATACTTTTTGAAGAAGAAAAACACACATGAAGTGATACACACCGGAAGAACACATACTACATATTCCAATTCTTGGAATCATCAAAAACTTCTTCATTAATATTCAAGAATGAAATACATGTCACAGACCCAAACTTGCAAAATTTGCAAAACAATAACAACCTTTGGAACAGGAAAATCGAACCAAATCTTGGAACCTTTCTTTGAAAAATAAAATTCGGAACCTTGGTGCCGAAAAATCCAGAACCTTTACTACTGAGTTACTCTTCCCTTTTATAGGGAAAAAAAATAGTCACAAAATATCTTGAATTTTATAGGTGCCTGAAGTGCCCAGCTGTTAGAGCATGCACATGGCCTAGCTATCCTAATGATTACATAACAAACTTTGATTCCTTCTTGAAATGAAATATTTACAAAACACAAAGAACATGAGGTGTCATAATTGACACAACAAAATATATTATCCATTTTCGATCCCTCTGATTTCTTAAGGTGGAATCAGGCTCCATTATTTAGGTTTTTGGTGGGTTAATTATCTAGCCACGCCTCTGCCATTGTATTTATCCCACGATTACCTTCCACTTCACTTGTCATTTTCTCCCTCTAACTGCTTAAATTTCCTCTTTTGGGAGCCAGCCGTGATTTGGTGAGCTGGCGTTGGAGGTGCTCTACACTGGCTGACAGCTGAATGAAATAAATAGTTTACGACCCCTTCATTCTTTATTACCTCTGTGCCACACTATCAGAGCTCAATAAATCTCGTAACTTTATTAAAAACATGTTACAATATAACAATATTATGATTTCCTTTAGCTCCTTTTTTCTTAGCCTCCTTATCGTTTTTCTCCATGGGACCGGGTGTGATGACTAGTGACTTCGTACACCACTGTATTGGAGATCTTAGAGCCCGGTGTATCGGAAATTTTAATTAACATGAGCTTACGATATTGAAAAATACCGATTGGCCTTTGGAACCTTTTGTTTATTTAAATATTTTTGTAGGATTGTCATTCTCTTGCATGAACTTCTTAATGAATTTTGAATCATATCTCTTCCGCGGCTTTGGTAAATTGTACATCTTCTTTAAATCAGATGGCCTGAGAGAACCAATGACAATTTTTTTATTGGTAAAAAATTTTCTATCCCTTATATCCAGATTTTCTAACACCCATCTGACTAAGTCAGTGTAAGGAAGTATTTTGGGATGAACAACAATTCTTTGAAGAAAGGAATTAGCCACGTCTGACCAGGATTTTGAATAATTTGAAGAAGCATCATTAGCTATGGCTTGCCCCTCTGGAATTACTTGAGGTTTATCATTCTCGAAGAGTTGGTATAACCCTTCTCAGCCTGATAAAACGACGTCTGGATTGCATGTAGTATCAGAGGTTAATGGATCCATTTCGTTGTTCTACACTTGTTGCATAACTAAATGTGGCGAGGTAGCGGATTGCCTTCATGCTTTAATCAATCATGAAATTCTTTTATGCCTTGTGTTTTATAATTATTGTGTCCAAACAAACCATAGATGATAAAATCAAGTCGCTTCGAAACATTGTTAACAATATTATACATTGAATTCACACATAATGGGAATCGCTCGGTATTTAATTTTGAAACCAAAATTCAATTGAAAACCTCAAGATTAAAAACTCGCATGAACAAAAATTAAATTCAAAATTATGGATCCACGTGATTCTAAAAAGTGTCATTATACCAGGACATTACATCGACGATTTGATAGATGACATACTTTAGTGTTTTTTAGAGCTCTACGAAATGCGAAACTGCGAATGTGCGATAGATATAAACATAATGTGATATCGGACTACGTTAGTTTATGGGATGCGATATTGGTGTCTGTTAGAAAATAGACTTCGGTATTTCGGCACTGCAGGAATTCACTTACTTTGCAATTTTGTGATTTGACATTTCGGCTATTCGTGACTTTGCAATTCAATATTTCGCTTATTCGCTTGATCGCAACTTTTGTTCTGTTATATGCATTTTTCTTTTAAAGTTTTAGTTTTTAAGCGTTTTTAGTGACTTTCTTATTTATAAGGAGGAAATTAAAATCTTAACCTAAAAAATTACTAATTTGGGTTATATTTCTAAGAATTGAATATTAATTCTAAAACTTTTAAGGGTCCCCATTATTCTTTCTAAGTTATTATCTAGGATAATGGGGAGTTGATGTAATACTACAACAATTGTTGACACTCTAGATGACTCTAGAGTATTTGACAAGTCTTAATATATATATATAGGAAATTTATAAGTAATTGAAATATGTTTTTTGATATAGATAAATTTAAATTTAAATAACCTGATTGTACTTAAAAAAAATTCCCATACTTATGCAAATGAAATTTATCTTTAAATAAATCAAATCTAAATAAGTTGAAAAGATAAGTATAAATTTACTTGAAGTTTGGCTATTAGATAAAATTATTAGTCACTAGTAGAGCCACTACTGCGAGCAAGCATTCATAGCCTCGACAGGGTTACTATTTAACCTGTTATAACTAAAAAATTCAAAACAACATTTTGACAAGGTTACAAAATTTCATGAGTCAAAATTGGGTTTTAGGAGTCAATTTAGGTTTGATAAAGGGTAGGTTTGAGATTTCTTATAAGTTTAAAGCTCATCCTAAGGCTCAAATAAAGCCTTCTTTAATGTTATTTCATGTCAAATATTTATCATTTTCCATCTGTAGGTCATTTCCCAAATTTTCATGTCAAAACTGTTCAATTAGCCAAAAAACCACATTTTCGTAGCGCCACCCGTTGAAAAAATTCGTTTTGCGCTATGAAAGCGCTGATAGTTTCATAGCGCAAGCAGGAAAAATTACACCGCATGCACTACGAAAGTGTGGATTTGTAACTGTCTTGTCAGTTGAGTTGGCAGATGTCAGAAACCGTTGGGAAAGGGTAGGATAGTGTCATGTTGATTCATGTAATGATTAAATTCGATGTACACACCCACGTTTGTAGTCATCATTGTCATTATAGGTTATGAATGAGGCATCATTCAGTTATGAGAGGACATTTTAAATTTCAAAATATTTCCTAATTAGTCATTATCATTCCCTTTTGCCTCCATTCGAATTATTTGAGCTCTAAGTGTCAAGCCAAACCTGTGGCTGGTTCACATAAAGGTTTTACTACACCCATATCAAGCGAGGCTGATAGTTTCTCAAGTGAGGTTGTTGTTACAATCATTCAAGCGAGGCTGTTGTTACATTTTTCAAGCGAGGCTGAAAGAGTTGTTCGAGAACTTGGCAAAGGAAAAGAAAATTCACAGAGGAGGACACTGCTTAAGGCATGAACCTGAAGACATGAAAGCAATAATTGAAGATCCAACAATGATAGAAGCGTTCAGAAGAGTAGGTTTCCTATGGTTTTGTGAGAAGTTGCAGGGCTATCACACATAGGTATCCAAGGAATTTTCCATGAATTTCAATGGAATAGCCACTAAGGTCGGGATGCTAAGTATGTCTATTACACCAGAGGTCATTGTTGCTGTTACTGTGATACCAAGAGGTCAAGAAACTTGGTTTAAAAGTTTCAAATTTGATACGGAGCTGTGTAAAGAGTTCATGAAGCCTGAGTACATAAACATGGACCTTAATAATGTTATCCCTAGAGGCTGCATCAAATATAACTACTCAAAACTGCTGCTCAACATTCATAAATATTTTACCTGTGAAGGTAGATATCACAAGGTTTATTCATATCATTTAAAACTTCTTCTACACTTCACTGGTAAGATTTCACTTGATTTACCTTTTAATCTGCATAGGAGTCTTGCAAAGATGGCTGATACGGTGCAAGAAAAGTCTGAAGGGAGTGAAACATCCTTATTTCATCATGGTTTAATGAAGTTATTAATTTTAGATGAACTTCAGAATATAGCCAGAGATTGGTCATCTTTCTTGTTTATAAATGGTTTTGAATTGGAAACCCTAACTCCTGTAAGAAACCCTAAAGCTAAAGGAGTTCCATCACCACCAAGAGCAGAACCAAGTCAACCTGTGGCTGCAAAACCAAAAGAAACTGCAGGAGTGAAGTCAAGAAAGAAAACTAAGAAAGGGACAGAGAAAATGAAAATGCTTAATACTCCAACTGTCTCACCTGCAAAATAGAGATCAAAGGTTGTCAAAGATGCAAAACAGAAACAAGCTATCAGCAAGGGAACCAAAAGAGTAACTAGAAGCCAAGCAGTGGAATTAAAGGGAAATACAGTTGCTATAGAGGACAACCCAGTAAAAACGGGGAATCTAGAGGATATTATTCATGCCATTGACATTAAAGAGACACCCATTTTCCAAGCTAAGTTAATTGCGGAAGAGGAGCATAAATTGAAAAAGGAAAAATCTGCAAAGAAGCTAGAGTTTGAGGGGGAAGATGTAGGCTTCATATTTCAAGCAAGAAAGCTTATGACTAGGCATGCTAAGAAACTGATGGAAGGCAGAAAAAAAGTTCAAATACTCATTGAGACAAATGAATCCCCTAAAGAAATTGTTGATCTTTCATCACCTACAATGAAGGATACAATCAACAAAATAAAAAGAGGAAAGGAGAAAGTGACAGAGAAAACAGAGTTTCAACACCTTGAGGAGAAAGAAAACAGAGTTTCAACACCTTGAGGAGAAATTAAAGTTGGAAAACCAAGAAATTGTTGTCATGAAAAGGAGAGCTAGAAAACACAATGTGGAGAAAGTTTAGTTTAAAATAATGAAGGCACTGTGGGAAGGACATACTGATTCTGTTTCTAAAACTCCAAGTAGTATAGAGCAATTTTTCAAGTGGACAGTTCCAACAATAAAGGAAGCTAAATTTGTCAGAATAATAAATACTCATTTGAGAGCTACTAATAGAAGACTTAAAGACCATGTGAGATATTTAGAGCAGCAATTGGATTTGATTCATGATGAGTTAAAGAGAAGAGTCATTAAAATGACATTTATAGAAGAACCAATAGCTCAATCAAGTGTAAATGAAGAAGGGACCTCAAGAAAGCTGGAATGACTGTGTTTTTACAGTTGATATGGTTTTTGAATGATGGAGATAGGTATATTTTGATGTTTTTGGCACAACTATAGTTTTCACTTAGAAATTTTTTGACAAAACCGCATACTTAGCAGTTTCATAGCGCGCTCAGTGTAAAAAAGCAGAAAAGTGCTACAAAACTACTGTAACAATTTTTCTTGCTTATTTTGATCAGTTTTGGCAGGGTTAAAGAATGAATCAAGAATTGAAATTGCTATGGAGGATGTATTAAAGGGTAATTAAAATAATCTTGGAGGAAATAAGTCAAATATTTGAAGAATAAATGTTGAAATGGCAGCGTTATGAAAGGCGCTACGAAACTGCTGTGTTTTTGTAGAGAAAATCATTATAGCATTTTGAGTAGGTTTTAAAGTGGTTTTAGATAGCTGGAGACTAGGGAAGATTTATGGGACGTTTTATGACAAATTTCAACAGCCAAGGACCACTAAATGAAGGATACATGATGGTCGGAATGTTCAAAGAGTGCAAAAGATCTTATGCCTAAAAAGAAGGATTATGTTTCCTGTTTTGATGGAGGTCAGCAATATGGTCATGAAGAAATGAAGCCCATCATCCACATTTGACCATGTGATGATACACTTTGAAATGATGTAAATTTAAATAGATAAGGTTGTTATAGATAACATTAAGCAGTTTGAGTCCTTTTTGGAATAGCACTGTTTAAGTAGATTAGGTGTCTTTTTGTAATAAATTCCATGTCTTATGGCTATGCAAGGTGTCAGTAGTTAGAAATTCGATATATCTAGCCTAGAGGCAGATCATATGATGTTGTAAGAGGTCTATTAAAGGCCAAGAGGTTGAATTTGTAAGAGGTTGGACATTCTTGGCAAAAACTGTGCTTATTGTGAATTGACTAGTTTTCAACTAATACAGAGATTTTCTACTTGACCAACTTGAGATTTAGATGGAGTTTTAGTGTTTTCCTATTCTATTTGTATCTCTTATATTATCTCATTGCAGTGGTGTTCACCTATATTACTCAAAATTCATCTTTAGGTGCTCTTACTTCCTATATAAGTGAACTGACTGTGTTTTTACAGTTTCATGTATGTGTACCTCATGACTAAAACTCTGATATGCCTCAACTTCCATGTTAAGTAGATTCACTGGATTACTAAGATGATTTGACTCCATAAGCCCAATTTATTCATGTTGATGTGATTCTCAACCTAAATCTATCATTTATCTGTTTATTGCTTAAATAGGGTTATCCATCTATATTTTTATCCAAATCATTAACCCTTGAGAGAGCCCTCTCAGGCTAAGGAGGCTAAGCCTTAGTCAAAAGATTAGGTTTGAAATAGTTACATGAATTTGACTGATAAAGCAGCCTATCAGATCCAATTTTATGATAACATAACCAAAAATGAACCAGTATCCCATTCATAACATAATAAATATCTTTAGAGGTAATGAACCAATTTTCCTTTTTTGTTACTTTAAAATCATTATCCTGGGTTGGTAGCCAGAAATGATAATGTCATTCACTGGTTATAATAGATTTAAACAAGTTGACTCGTGATGAGATCCCTTGTGTCAAGGTTTTCTTAGACCATGAGCCACTATCTTGGTTTGGTAGCCAATTGATAATGTCAAGTTTATTAGTTTCCTATGAACATGATGAGTCGACTCGTGATGAGGCCTCTTAATTTTAAAGTTTTATATATATTTGAATTACACTGAAGAGAATATAATACATAAATGAATGGGGAGGTTGTCATTTTTCTCATTATGAGGTTTTGGATGACCATTTGAGTTAAAGATGCTAATACTTCAATAAAATTTCACACTTTGTAAAAATAACTTTTTGAATTTGATTCATGTCAAAAATAAATTTTCAACTTACATAGGTTGGAATAATTCTTCTCTCTATTGGCTATTTAAATAAAAAATTTCTAAAGAAATAGATAATTCAATTTATGTTTGATTCCCCCCCCCCTTTTTTTATATCTCTAAGGATTAATACTTTCATGTTATTTAATAAATACTAAGTGCTTCACCTCTTGTGTAATATTGCAAAAAAAAATTTATTTGAATTAAGCTATGTGCATATTATACAAAATAATTGTTGTTCTTTAAGAAACATATTTTTTAAGGACAAGTCCATTAACATGAAGAGTTTCCTTCTTCCCTTGTAAGTCTTGCAAAAGAAAAGTTGATGGACCTATTTTTTCAATTATTTGCAAAGGGCCAAGCCAAAGATTTTGAAATTTAGTATGTTTTCCTTTATCTTCATGCACTTTATCCCATTTTAATACTAAATAACCGATCTCAAATTGTTTATCCTTGACTGTATTTGAATCAAACGAATTTTTTACCAACTGTTGATGAATACTATGTATCATTTTAGCCTTTTGTCTTTCTTCTTCTATTTTAATTATTTGGGACATTCTTAATTTCAATGAAGAGAAAGGTTGTTCATTAATAAATTGGACTAGGGACGTTGATGGGATAACTATATTTAAAGGTGAAACTGCCTCTTTTCCATATACTAATCGAAAAGGGGAATTTCCTATTGAAGATTTTTTAGTTATCCTATCTGCCCATAATGCAAAGGTTATGGCTTTGTGCCAATTCTTTTGATTTTGATCAATGCTTCGTTTAATTATTCTTATGAGGTTTTTGTTTGTTGATTCTACTAAGCCATTTCCTTGAGGGTAATAATTTTCAGAATAGTTTAATTTAAACATTTTTTTCAAAGCAAATTCAGTCATGGAATTTCCAGAGAAATAAGAATCATTGTCAAACACGAGAGCATTAGGAACACCAAACCTTGTGATAATGAATTGATCAATAAACTCAATAATTTTTTCGGAATTGGCGGTCATAAGAGGTACTTGTTCTACCCACTTCATAAAATAAACTGTAGTCGTCAATATATATTTATGTTTTTTTAAAAGAATGAGGAACGATATCACCTATTATGTCAAGTCCCCATCATTCGAAAGGTTGTTCCATATTGAATGATTGCAGTGGAATTGATGATTTTCTTTGTCTTCCTGCTGTGGTTTGAAATTTTTTACAATTTCTGACATAATTATGTGCATCTTTGAATAAAGTTGGCCAATAATATCTGGCATGTCAAATTTTCTGAGCTGTCGTGTCTCCACCAAAGTGTCCACCTGCTGGTCCATCATGGAGTTCCTGGAGCACATTGGGTATTTCAGTTTTCTTTAAGAATATTAGCAAGAAAAAACCATAATTCTTTCTGAATAACATATCATTGAATAATTGATATTGACTATCTTTCAGTCTTAATGCTCGTTTTCTTTTAAAATTCAAGTTTATTGGGGCATAACCATTTTTTAAATAGAAAATTAAATCAACATATTGAGATTGAGGGTCAATCGTGAATACCTCTGTGTTGGGTTGTATTAATCACTATTGAATGAATAAAACAGTACACATAAATTATTAATCTAGGGACATCTTTTTATTTCAATGACAGTTGCACTGTCTGTGCCGATACACCCAACCATACGCAATCCCAAATAAAATAAATCATTGTTGAAGTAAATGCTGGAAGTAAATCACTCATGCAGAAATAAAATGATCTACAAGATTGTAATCACACTTCAATTAATCTATTCTAGTGCGCCACACAACAATTATCTAGCTGGTGTCTCTAATCTCATATGTGTAACAACATACAAAATACTGAAATACATCAACAACAACACCTCTACTGATAGATAAACCAAAATAAAAACACATATACACTGCTACCTTAATCATTGCAATCCCTGCTAAGAAGGAGGGCCCTTCCTCCCTAGCAGGGTGCAGGTAGAGAAAGAACTTAACTGAACTAAATCAAATAACACATGTAACAACAATAACAAGATAATCTGTATTAATATGAGAAAAATTACAGAGCCAAAATAATGTTGTTCTTCGCTAACCTTTCGACCTATAGGGCTGAGAACTATATAGTGGTTACATCTCAGAAAATCGAGGGATAGATCAGTCATGAGAATCTTATGATTCTCATGCTGATCGAAATAGAGTACATATGGTTATAACCAATTCTTAATAAAATTCTGACTAGAAAATTATAGATTACAATAAAAACCACCCATAGGTTGTTATCAAAAAATACAATTCTTAATAACTCCTACAACTATCATAATAAACCACAGCTGTAGCGTAGCAGCTAGAGGATAGGTCAGCAATAGGAGTTGATGAGATCCATTCAGCGGTACAACTGTATCAATAGTTCACCAACAGGTCTGTAACAACAAAGTGTAATAGCAGTTTGCTAGTGGGTTTTTAATAGCAAAGTGTAACAACATCATGGTGTAAAAAGCTCGTTGTAACAACACACCTTTAATTTCTCATGTTTTTATGCGGAATTATGAATTACGGATAAATCATTCTTCCCTAGATAGGTGCTAATCTAGAACAACAGGTCAAAGAATTTACGACTATCTTTCCTAGCTTTAAACATACACACAAAATGAAATAAGGAACCCACTTGGGATCCAAGCGCTTCCAACGTCTGCTTCTATCGCTTTTGTTGTAGCTTCAAATTCTAGCCACCTATGCAAAATATTTCCTGCAAGAATGAACAATAAATATAAAGATATAGCAATAATACAGATGTATATTCAAGTTTTTTAGCTAAATCAATAGAGCATAAATCATATACATCAACTAAGAAATCATGATATTGAAAATCAAATCTTATACAGATGCATATATGGAAAAATAAGCAGTAATATTTATTGATGATAGAAGGGGACGTTACAACCCAGTGATTGTTTTAGTGTCACCATCTCTAGTAGCATCCCAGCCTCATCACAATGCAGATATCTCCAGCAATATGTCACTCAAATCAATCTCATAAATTGAAATTCCACCATCATTTCTCTACACAAATTCTTCCTTATCAAACACTAAGATTTGTGCTCAATTTATAGAGGAGCTGAAGATAGTTTTACAATCAATGAATTTCCAATAATAGGCAAGACATGTTCCCAATCTTGTAGATGTCAATTGGACACATGGATTTGAAGTTTGACACATGTGAACTCTTCTAGAAGGCACTGGCCAAGTGGAGATTCCCGAACAATGAGAATTTCGCTCCCAATGTGACCACCACACCCTTGGATGTCAGGAAGTGCTTTGCAGAGCATCCTTGCATAGGGATACATGCATATGAAACACACTTATTCCCTTTAGAGGAAGTGTTGATGAGCTCTCATATGATATATTATAAACTTCAAAATCTTGGAAACCTTTGCAGATGAAAGTCTTTGATTGATTTGTCTTGTTCTTTGTCTTAGGGCATATAGAAACTGAAATGATAGGGGATGATAGACCCTATTCACTGGTCCTGGAGATGATGCCCAATTAACTAGGTCATTGGGAATGGTGCCCAAATTGACATATAACAATTTCCCCCTAAAGCATGAAGTGAGAATAATAATAACATTATTTTGATTGAGATTCTTTACACTGTGATGGGCTGGAGATGAAGTAGAGTGGCGAACTGCATCAATATTACAATAAATTACATCATGATATATCCTCTTGATCATAATTGCTGAGGGTAGGCATTCCCCTGTTCAACACATAAAAAATCTAATAACGTACATAATTTAGAAAGTCGTCTACATTGGAATGTTTCCCAATACAAACATGCCTACAGATATAGGCCCATGTTCGGATGATGATCTGTATGTAAGGTCATCGTACAGATGATGTGTACAAAAATCCTGAAATCACAGCCTGGATGGCTAAAACTAGATCCGAGGTCTTCTTATCTCGTTCACTCGATCATTCGGGTACAAGTCTAGCCATGCGAATATATGATTTGTAGTCAAACATGGAAAGACATCATTTGATTACCAGCCAATGATGTGAGCTGTTAACAAACGCGAGAGAACCACCATTGATGTCAATGGCCCTCAAGGTACTGCACTACATTTCTTAAGGTGTGAATAGATGATTTGATGTCAAACACCAAACAAAATCTTTTGGTCAAAAGTCCAGAAGCGAGGATCTTGTTGATGTTGTAACAAGCCTCATGGTATTGGAATCTGATGTTTCTAAGTGAACTTCCTGGATAATGATTTGTTGTCAACAGGAAGTCACCTTATTGAGAGACGGGAGTTACTGATTTCGGAGACAAGGGTATGACTTGATATAGCAATTTTCAGGGATGAAGGTCATGAAAATGAAGGTTTATGAGTATTGTGGAAGGATGAGTTATTCACTGGTGACTTCTCTTGAACATATCGACGACACTGAGATGAGTTGGCAGCATTGACCCAAAACTGAAGTGAAGGTATGATGAACCATAGGTATGAATGAACCATCACGATGATTACCCAACCCAAACAGTCACGGACATGGAGTGAAGGCAGTGTCATGTTCAAGAGTGACTTGCTACCATAAAGAATTCTGCTCACTTTTCCCAAATTTTCCCCGGTCATTTGTTGACCAATACCTCTTTATTTTTTAACAAGCTTGAGGAGGATAAAATTTTCTTGATCTATAATTCAACCCTTCGGGCAAATAAAGTATCGCTATTTAATAATTTAATGAGTCTAGCGATGAATGAAACTTGATTCTTGCCACGATCGACAAGCCTGTCATTATTTTATGTTTTAACAAGCTTAACGACAGTGATAGCCCAATCCTTTTTCATACTTAGAGAGTTTGAAACGTTGGACGAAAGAAAACTCCATAAGTAATTTTTCATAAAGTTTTCGCTCAAATCTGAAAAAGTGTAAAATAATATCTAAGAGAACCTCTTTAGTCATGTTCAACCAAGGTATTCCTTTTTCGTAAATAGTCTATCTTAGTCCGGAAAAGGTTCAAACTTATACTAAGTAGATATCAATTCATTTACTTTTACGAGATCGAAAAGACAAGTGCTTGGCAATCTTTTCACATTATCGGAGTATGAAAAGAGATGAAAGAAGACTCCGGGGGTTCTTTTTTTTGCCGTTATCGAAGCTCTAAAAAGAGATAAAATTGTGCTTCAAATCCTTTTTCATTTTTAATAAAGCTCGGAAAATAAGGAGAAAAAGTATGCTTTGTAGTCAAATCATTCTTGAAATAAATATGCACGACTAATCTGTTCATTAGTTGTAAAACCTGCTCAGAACAACATCAAATGGATTAAAAATACATGTTTCATGATAAAAATACAATAAAACCATAGTCACAGCAATAAATATTCATTGCAAACAATTAAATGACTAAATAAAAAGAGTTTTACTGTTCATTTTTACCATTCCATAGTTACCATTTTCATTTTGGAGCTCTGAATCTAATTTTTCCCTCGAAGTTTAGTGATCGATTGCGTGTCATTGGTAAGAATGTTTTGAATGCCCTCTGCAAGAGCACATGTCGAATGCCTCCTCCAAGAGAAGATGCCCCCCAAGCTTCATTTCATTCACCTAAGTAGATTAATGGTTACTAATAGTTGGATGGAATGAAGGTTCATTTACGAGATCAGATGGAAGACTCGTCGTAATTAGGAGAGGATTTGTTTCATTTTTTAACGAGCTTGACATAGGAAAAGAACTATGCTCATCGCCTGTTTCATTTTTTAACGAGGTTGACAAAGTAAAAGAACTGTCCTCATGACTCTGTTTCATTTTTTAACGAGGTTGACACAGAAAAAGAACTATCCTCATAAGCACTTGTTTCATTTTTTAACGAGGTTGACACAAGAAAAAAGAACTATCCTCATAGGCACTTGTTTCATTTTTTAATGAGGTTGACACAATAAAAAAGAACTATCCTCATAAATCTGTTTCATTTTTTAACAAGGTTGACACAGCAAAAATAACCATCCTCATAACCTGTTTCATTTTTTAACGAGGTTGACACAATAAAAGAACCATCCTCATTGTGCAGTTGGACTAGTGAGTGTGTGCTGGAAAAGACGTAGTCTAATGGAGTCATAATTTAAGGATTTTTTTGAACACCACAAATGATAAGTTATAACATGCGTTGATGGGTCTTCTCCAAGGTTTCCATTGAATTTTGGAATTTTCAAGGGTAATTTATGTAGTATCACCGGTCACCAAGGAGAATAACTGATGGGATCAGCTTGATATTGCACTGAAGATGTGAATAAATGATTAATTAGTTCAGTACACATAAAGGAGGAACTAGATAGGATTCCAGATGATGACATGGGTGAAGTCAATGGACAAAACATCGAAGATGAAGCAGCAATAGATGTTGTTGCAGCTGAAATAAATGGTTTAGTCTGGGATGTTATCTCAACCATGGTCAAATGACCCAGTGTATACCCTATAGAATCTACGGGAACTCGAAGTGAAACAGGATCAAAAAAAGCAGAGGAAGGTGATTGAGGAGAAGACTCGTATAGGTAAAGCTCCTACCAAAAATGAGTTGGAGTTAAAGGTGTCTCATCCTGTGATATTTCTTCAATTGAAATCAAACCAGGTGGAAGAAATTTGTCGTCTGGCCCGAATTATATTTTAGGTGTTTGACCGCGCAATATGGGAGACTCAATGGCGACAACATATTGTGGAGTGACCAATACAGGAAAAAATTGCGGTTGTTCGACTTTGGGATCAAGATTTTCTCCACTTAGGGAATATAGCAACTGAAATATAAGGGGATGATAGACCCTATTTCATTGGTCCTAGGGATGATGTCCAGTTTGACCAATAAAATTTGCCCCCTAAAGCACAATGGGATCCAGATCAACTTCCAGTTGAACAACGTCACGTTCGGGAGGTATGGTCTCACAAATTGGATGGATCATGACCACGGGTAGCTATGAGGACTCCGTCTCGATAATAGTAGACAAACCAGGATGTGTAGAAACAACTTGTGCCAACTCTGGTATATGGGAATATGATGCTTCACTAGAAGTACTGATAGTACTGGTTTCGATAGAGTGATGTCGCCTTCACTGACCAGAAGTAACTTCTGATGGTAAAGGTGGTTTCAATGCTAATCTACGCGAACGACGGGGAAAAGGATTTTGTTCTTCCACGATGACTGATTTATTTTAACCAAAAACAAATTAAAAAAAAAATTGTATTACTAGGCAAAAGGTTTACCAAGAAATGTGAATTGCAGAATACCTCCTGGCGAACCAAGAAGTACGGGCAGGCAATCTCCCCGAATGCTGTGTTCAGTGTATCACAATTTACAAGGTGGCCGACTTGGTTCACTATGGATGGATAGCACCTAAAATTTGTCCTCCCAAATATACCCGAAGGTAAATGGAGGCCCAAGTCTGTATTAGCGCTATCTAATGCGAAACCACACAGTATGAGCACCCATTTATACTTTTCATACTGTAACACCGCCCAATATAATCAAAATTACATGGAAAAGCTACGATATACTTACGTACGTGGAGTGAGGTATCACACTCGGAATGTATCGCAGACAAGTTAACGACAACTGCTATGTTTTACGACACCAGAACACGTCTCTAGCCTAGACCTTCTAAATGTTATTGTTATGGTTCCAATGCTTTGTTAGTTAAATTGAGATTAATTTTATGTTGATATTATTTAACAATTTGCCTTTCAAAGGTTCACTGCGATGATGTATTGGAAATTCCTAAAATGCAAACTAAGAATGATAAGCAATCTTTCAATTTTAGTTTTTCAATGAAAATCCTAGCTACTAAAGGGAAAGAGCACTCAATTTGTGAGCAAACAAATCAAAGAACACAAACGAAATGCAGATTTCCTAATTATTCCTTATGCAAAACACACAAACCACTACATGCAAATGCATATTTTTCTTTTCAGTTCCTTTAATGTTATGAATGCAGAAAAGAAACTAAGTGCACCAAATCAACAAAAACAAATGCCTTTTACTTTTGAGAAATGAGGAATACAAACAACCATTTCTCTTTTGAAGGAAAAATGAGGAATGAAACAACAATTTCTCCTATCAGGAAACGAAGAATTTACGACAATTTCCTTTTTCAAAATCAAATGGTTCTAATGCGACAATAAAAATACTTTGAAATTAATTCGTCAATGATAAAGAAAAATTCTTTAAACAAACATTGAACAAATTTTCTTTCAAAGGAGGAAGAGGTAGATAAGTTCACCAGTCAATATGAGGCTCAGGCTTTTCAAAACATAGTAGAAAACAAACTAAAAAAAATTGCAAAGACAAATTCAAGGGAATTTGGATGGTTTCAGGAGGCAATGCAGTCTCTAAAGAGAGACAGTGCTTTGCAATGTGATGCAGGAGCATCAAGGCCAATTTTCATTTTTTAATTATGTAATAAAGGGGGTGTGACATTTTAATTGTTTTATTTATTAATTTGTTATTTTTAAATAAATTAAGAGAGAAATTATAAAGGTGAGGATTTTGTAAATATTCTTTTATTAATTAAAAGGATATGAGAGAAAATAGAATTAGGTAGAAAATTTAGGGAGTAGGAATTCTATGTACGGGACTTAGTTGAGCCCACACCTAAAATGAATCTAAATTAGATTTAGTTGAGGATTAGGTGGAGAGATTTTTGGAATGAATTAAATTCATTATTTATGTATAAATATGAGTGTTTTTGTGAGGAGGAAACACAGTGGAATAGTTGAGGAGCTGAGATAGTTGAAGAGTTGAGTAAGTTGAGGAGTGGTTTGAAGGGCCAAGAGCCAAGAGGCCGCCCAATGTAATATATGGCCAAAGAATTTTTATATTTAAATATGTAGTGGTTTTCATGGCTCTTTTCGCCTTCATGTAAATTTGAGCTAAATGTTTTTTTTTTCATGGTTTTGTTTTATAGAAAATTTTAGCATTATCAGAGTTGAGTGCGGAGTTGGATTCTTATATGCCAGGATTTTCTTTCTAGCAGAATTTTGGCATCATTTTGGTATTAGAGCTACACTATGAAATCTGTGTTTGCTATGATGGTTTGAGCACTGTATCTAAGTGCAGGCCTGCGCTAGCTCTGATCAATTTAGTTGTGCTACTTCGAGTTACTAGGAAGAAAAATGAATTTATGAAATCTATAATGTGTGGTGGAGAGATTACTCTTTTATGCGTATTAGTATCACAGATTGAATGATATTTTTTATGTGCTCATAGTGTTCGAGGAATTCTCAAGTATTAAGCTAGATTGACTTTCCTGAAATTATTCTTTTGATTTGATTGTATGATGCTGGAGAAATTTTTAGAAACCAGAGAAGAAGTTGAGTCAAGTCGAGGCTCCATCGGTTTGCTGAGATTCCTGAGATGTTGAGTCAGTTGCCCGAGCTTCAGTTTATGGGGATAACCAAGAGTTATATGAGCGGCCACATACTAGAGAGCCGAATTTGGTAATACACTTGAGCGCCGCATTTGTGGAACAAAGTATTGTAGAATGATATAGAAATGGATATGTATGGTGGAGGATTTATGCGTAGACATTAACGTGGGAGATATCATACTTTCAGTGATCAAATATTTGTAAGAAAATTCAAATGATGAATTTAGAGTTTGCAGGAACCATCAAAAGTGAAGTCCTCAGGCAATAAATTTTTCCAATGTTGACTCTGGCGGTGCAAAAAGTTCAAATTCTGGTGTTAATGAGGGGTGTCTAGAGAACACAGTGGTGCAAATTCTCAAAGACAGCGTGAGGAAGCTGCGAATGAAGATAAAAAAATCCCAGGTAACACATGTTAGAGTCTGTGTTCGATGGTTTGCTAACTGATTGTAAGCTGTAATGAAATAGTCGATGCCAAATTGTAGCGTTAGCATGAGTTTGTGTTGTAGCGTTAAGTGCAGTGCTAAGATCGATAAGAGTTTGTGTAGAGTTGTGGGGTTCGATTGGCAAGAATCGATACGATTCTGGCCTGAAAAGTTGCCAAACAAAGAATCTCTACTACTAATGAACCAGAGTCTTAATGCAGGAGTGGAATTTCCTTTGACGCAGTGAATTAATTCTCTGAATTTTGAAGATGTATTAAAACATATGTTTGTTGGAATCGAATTCCATTGAGACTCATTGCAACAATAATGAATCGGTGTTGAACTATGGTTGTTTAAATGGCATCAATTGGAATAAAAGTCTGTTGTGCTAATTCATATCATAGCATTGATGAAATTGCAGTCGATTCATTTTGTTGTTGATTCAGTCTTCATGCAGAAGTAGAATTATCTATTTGCCGAAATGATGTTTTGAATCAGTTTTAACGCAGAGGTGGATTTTAGTTTGAAGTGTGACTTTGAAGTTGAGTAATAGCGCTGGAAAAGGTATGAACCAGCGTCCTAAACAAATTGAAATTTGTTTAGTTTCGGAAGCTATTTGCTAGACAATGGATTCATGGACCAATTAAAAACAAACCCAACGTTTTTAAGCTTTTGTTCATCAAGTTATTTGGTTAACGTTCAAGCTTGAGGTTCAATGGTTAATATTGCAAGTCTAAAGTTCGATTTTGTTAAAGGGGTATAATATTAATATTATACTATGATGAAGATTACCTTTCTTTACAAATATCAAAGCATTAGGCCTCAAAAGGATTTTTTTAGCTTCCGCAGATTTGTAAGTTTTCCCAGGAAGTGGATTAAATGAAGTCCACACGTGAACAGATGCAGTTCACAAAGGAGGGGAAGATGACTGTTGATAGTCATTTTCAGAGATCTGATGAAGAGTACGAGCGGGAGAAGGCTGAGATAACAATTGACCTTGAATTGTTAAAAGAGTTGTTGCAAGAAAATGTGAGGAACCAGACACATGGTTGGGCCATGAGAAAGAAGGTGAAGTGGCAGAAGCTACACACAAAGAGGGAAAAGCAGGTAAACATACAGTTGATGGAGGAGCTGAGGAAGCTCAAGAAGATACTGAATTGTGAAGAACTCAGAGAGGCTGAGTTAAAAATGGATGTTTCCATTTGTGGCCCGGAACATGGAAAAATTCTGGGTGAAGAGATCAGTGAGGAAGATCTCATGAACTATTGGGATAGTTCAGAAGCATTTGAAGATGTGTTCATAAAAGAAGCAGGTGAGGCTATGAAACCTTGCAATTTTTCTCACAGTTTATGTATGTTTGCAGGATGTGCGAAAGACGGTGAACAGTATGATGGAACTGTCACAAAGGAGAATGAAATTCTTGAGGTAAAGTCTGGTAGAGAATTCCTTTCAGAGAAGGAATGTGATGATTGGTCAACAGCAAGTGAAGTTATGGAAAATTGTATAAAATTTCCAAGTTCTACTCCAGTTGAGATTGTTAGGTTATACATAAAGCTAGATCTTCAAAGAAGAGAGTTGGAAAAGCAGAGGACCTATTTTCAAGGAAAGTTATTGAAAGACACAAAACAGGGAAACATTTTTCAAACAGATGATGTGGAGGAGGGACTAACTGATAGTCTCACAGAGGAATTAAATCAACATACTAATGTGCTGATGGATGAGGGAATTTCAGAACAACATACTGAAATGTTTCTAGCAGCGGAAGGGGCACTGAAGCCTTATGTTTTTTATTCTAACAATTGTTTTCTGAGTACATGTTTTATTGCCGATGCTGGAGGAGATATATTGGATCGATAAATTGAACTAATTAGGAGGATAATGATGAAGATATCCCAGAAGAGGCCAGCAACAGTAAAACAAAGAAGAAGCAGCAAGAGAAAGACAATAGAAGATTGTGAAAGCATAGCTAGTGGGGCAATGCAACATAAAGTGTGGAGACCTGGAGAAGAACAACAGACAGGAGAAACAACAAGTGGGAAGTTGTAGCATAAGATATGGGATCTAGGCAGACACAGATCCGAACACATGATCAGGCGATCATGATTAATTTCAACCTTAGGAGTCTGATGCAGGAGCGTCAAGGCCAATTTTCATTTTTTAATTATGTAATAAAGGGGGGTGTGACATTTTAATTGTTTTATTTATTAATTTGTTATTTTTAAATAAATTAAGAGAGAAATTATAAAGGTGAGGATTTTGTAAATATTCTTTTATTAATTAAAAGGATATGAGAGAAAATAGAATTAGGTAGCAAATTTAGGGAGTAGGAATTCTATGTACGGGACTTAGTTAAGTCCACACCTAAAATGAATTTAAATTAAGTTTAGATGAGGATTAGGTGGAGAGATTTTTGGAATGAATTAAATTCATTATTTATGTATAAATATGAGTGTTTTTGTGAGGAGGAAACACGGTGGAATAGTTGAGGAGTTGAGATAGTTGAAGAGTTGAGTGAGTTGAGGAGGGGTTTGAAGGGCCAAGAGCCAAGAGGCCGCCCAATGTAATATATGGCTGGAGAATTTTTATATTTAAATATGTAGTGGTTTTCATGGCTCTTTTCGCCTTCATGTAAATTTGAGCTAATTTTTTTTTTTCATGGTTTCTAAAATTTGAGCATTATCAGAGTTGAGTGCAGAGTTGGATTCTTATATGCCAGGATCTACTTTCTAGCAGAGTTCCGCATCACAATGCAAGTCTGAAAGGTAGACAATGTTATGCAAAGCACTCTGTCCTGTACAAGAGTGCGTTGGGCACAGTGTAAAAGGAAAGACACGGTTTTTTAACACACTTCTTTTGCAATTTTGGATTTCAAAAAGCCTAATCTTTGTGAGTAACAACTACTGGGTGAATAAACAGAGAAAATTAGAGGCTAAAACACCTAGGATAAAGAGTAATTTCCCCAGTGGAGTCGCCAATTTATTATGCAGAATTATGAATTATAGATAAATAATTCTTCCCTAGAAAGATGCTAATCTAGAACAATAGGTCAAATAATTTACGACTATCTTTCCTAACTGTAAACAGACACATAGAATGAAATAAGGAACCTACTTGGGATCCAAGCGCTTCCAATGTCTCCTTCTGTTGCTTTTGCTATAGCTTCAAATTCCAGCCGGCTGTGCAAAATATTTCCTACAAGAATGAACACTAAATAGAAATAGATAGCAATAATACATATGTTTATTCAAGTTATTTAGCTAAATCAATAGAGCATAAACCATATACATCAACTAAGAAATCATGATATTTAAAATCAAAGCTTATATAGATGCATATGGGGAAACATAAGCAGTAATATTTGTTGATGATAGAAGGGGAGGTTACAACCCAGTGATTGATTTAGTGTCACCATCTCCAGCAGCATCCCAACCTCATCACAATGCAGATATCTCTAGCAATATGTCACTCAAATCAATCTCCTCAATTGAAATTCCACCAACATTTCTCTACACAAATTATTCCTTATCAAAAACTAAGATCTGTGCTTAATTTATAGAGGAGCTGAAGGTAATTTTACAATCAATGACTTTCCAATAATAGGCAAGACATGTTCCCAATCTTGTAGATGTCAAATGGACACATGGATTCGAAGTTTGACACATGTGAACTCTTCTAGAAGGCACTGGCCAAGTGGAGATTCTATAACAATGATAATTTCACTCCCAATGTGACCAACGCACCCTTGGATGCCAGGAAGTGCTTTGCAGAGTAGCCTTGCATAGGGCTACCTGCATATGCAACGCACTTAGTCCCTTTAGAGGCAATGTTGATGAGCTCTCTTATGATATATTATAAACTTCAAATCTTGGAAACCTTTGCAAATGAAAGTCTTTGATTGAATTTCCTTGTTCTTTGTCTTAGGGCATGTAGCAATTGAAATGATAGGGGATGATAGACCCTATTCATTGGTCCTGGAGATGATGCCCAGTTAACCAAGTCATTTGGAATGGTGCCCAAATTGAACTATAAGACCTGTATATCTCATGCTCAAGACCTTTAGTGCTACAAATGACATCTGGAAAGACAACACAAAGACCATATATATTCTCCAAACATTCATCCTCAATTAGTCATAAAAAAATTACGATATATCATAATAATTGATGAAATGGAAGAGTAATGAAAATAAGGTGAAACAATACAAGTTAGGATAGAAATTTAGGAAAAAGAGGCAAAGATAATCCCATTAGTTATAGTGATGAGGCAAAATAGGGAAAACAAATGTAGGAAAAGTGTGAAAAACTGGCACCCAACATCCCCCCCCAACTGAAACACTTGCATGTCCTCATGCAAACTCATCTCTCATGGTAATATATCCGGTGCAAGTTGGTGAGATCATAAGCACCAGTTGTATCTTCATCTGCAGACCTGTACCCCTGATTGGCCATAAGTTGTCGTACCCAGGACTTTGATTTATACTTGGTCAATTCATAATTACCCTGATAATCCTCAATTGGCAACTAAATCAAAGGAAATTTGAATCTCAATCCGAGCCACAAAGCACTAAGGGATTGTGCTATCTTTGCATACGTTGGTACATGTGTAACAACCACCACAAAATTTTGGAATGCAAATGGATCCCCTTTTAGTAGCTCAACGCTGCTAGCTTCTGTGTGTTTCAAGAACACATGTTCTCACAAATGATATTGTGTAAGAACAACTCACACAACAGGCTTTGTTTATCAAAGTCAGAGGCACGGAAAACATCTAAAATAGTGCGAGTGGAAGAACATAAATAGGGTCTGTCCTCCACAACGAATTTCATCTGGAACAGGAAGTAACGTTCCCATAGAAAAATAGGATAGGATGGGGAAGGCCACCTGCAACCCAACAAATTGAGGGCAAGATCATGAAGTTTTTGCTTGTCTATGGTAAGATCCTGAACCTGTTGCTGTAACAACAACAATTGTTCTTCTTGTTTCTTCAAGGCTTCCTTCTTCTTATAATTCTCCCATCCTTTCTTTAACTCTTCTTTCATCCATCTTTCATGTAGGGCATCTATCTCCCTCCAGTGTTCTTTCAGCGAAATCGTCCCCTCCCGAAGGGAGATTGCTTCCTGTTTCCACTTATGTAATTTAGAAATTAACAAGTTTTTCTTAGAACTCTATCCCGAGATGGGACCCAGCGTTCTTTTGCATTCAATATCAACATAAATAATGGGTGTAACAGCCTCTGTTGAATGGGGTTGTTCCACCTCTGCTACTGGTTCTTGTGTAAAAACAGCTTCCTCGGTGGGTTCTTGTGTATCAGCTCCTTCGTTTCCACCTAGAGTAGCCTCTGTGTTCATTGATGTTTCTTCTACAATAGGAGTGGCCTCCACAAGTTCTTGTGTGTTGGCTTCTAGGTCAATTATTACAGGAGACTCTGCTTTAACTATTGGTTCTTTTGTAACAATAATATCCTTAGCAGGTTCTTGTGTAACAACCTCCTGCCATTCTGTTTCTGTTTCCATTGGGTTTATGTTTTCCCCACGACCCTTATATCCCGCCACTGTTAGTTCTTGAAAACATGTCGTGCATATAGACACCAATATTTCCTTCCCCTCAGATAATATTCGCTTCAATTCTTCATTTTCCTTTGTTAGATTTTCGAGTTCTAAAAACAGGACATGAGTTTCGTCCTTACCTGATGAGGAGGGTTGCCTTTCTTCTTCCGATACTTCTGATTCTATCTACTTTCCAGTTGTAGGAAAAGGTTCTATGGGTATGCTAACTTTCACCCTCTATTTTGGTCGTCTATCCCCAATTGGTTCATCAGTAGGTTCTTTCCCAATTATGACTTTGGTAGGTCGAGTCTGGGTTTCTGCTTCTGCTTGACTTCCTCTTGAAGTCATGGTCTGTTTCCCCCAACTTGTCCTTGGCCTCTTTCGCTTGAATTATTTCCAAGTCTTTCCTTGCTGGCCTAGGGCATCCAACACGATCAATTTGATGATTTTGTGATTGGTCATGCATGCTTTTGGGTGTGTTGTTGTCTTTATTGTTGCTGCCATATGTTTGATGTTCCCTAATAAGTAGAATGGAAGATTAATCTTTTGTTGGTGCCGAAGGTGATTAAGTAGAGGAAAGTGATATTTAAACATTATCGTAGATATTCCCTTACAAGTCATATATTTGATTAAACCCAAGGAAACGTCTGCCCATGGCTAAGGGAGTGACAACCTGTCAATTCCTCTCCCTTTCTTCTCTAGTTTTTCTTCTTCTTCTAGTAAGTCTTCTTTCAAGGAGTGGTCATTGATTTTTCTGTTAAACCACCTCCGTCCCTCTACTGGAAATGTAGTTACTCGGGCAATTACCTCTTTAATCACCTCAACTTGCAGGCCCCTAACTCGGGTCTGATTGTTGTTCAAATTCTGAGCGAATTCGATTGCCACCACCTTGTCTGAGCCTTCTAGATTCTGGAAATACTCAATCGATTCGGCGTCTCTGAATATATGGTAGGATTCTGGAAAATTCTACAAGGCATCCATAGAATCGGGCTCGTTCCTGACCGCTGCTCCACCCATCCTGTTATTGTTTCTGAATTCATTTCTTATTTCTCAGCCCACTGTAATATCACTCCACTGCTTACTTCTTCTCGGCGTCTCTGCTTATCCCAATTGACGAGTTTTCAATGAGGATACAAGGCTTTAGTAGGGGAGGTTGATGGGAGGTGACATATTTTATGAATTACCGAATCATACCTCACACCACTCTTCATAAATGTCCAGTTATGGAAAGTAATGGGTTCTAGTACACACGCTCTTTCCAACCGGATTTAGTCATCGTTAGAATTTGTGATATTAATTGGATGCATGTGGATTTGATAGAGGTTTATGGCTACGACTTTATTTCAATGATTTCAAGATATATCCCCTCCCCCACCTTAATTGTGATGGCCGCCCATGGCCATCACGGGAATATCATTACTTTTTCTAATAATCACCAAATCATAAATGATTATGTTACCTTTTGAATGACATACCTGAGGTGACGTGGAGGAATATTTCAAATTAGCGGTGTACTGGTTGCAGCGCTCATGTTTTTGTGTTTGGCTGGCGCGATTATTTCTGTTATGGGATGAAAACATAAGAAACAATGTTTGTGGCTCTCGACTGTTACATGTGTAACAACAAAGACAACCCTTAGATTATTCTTAAAAAAAAACATAATAATTAGGATAAATTGGTACAAAAAGAAAATCAAATGAATACCATCATCCTATAAAATGGATTGGGAAGGGAAGATGATGTTTTTGGGAGAAAAATATGGGTGTAACAGCCGCCACAGGAGTGGTTTTCAGTTGTTACAAACTGTCCGACTGTGCCCTGGAAAGAGGTTTTCATAGTTAGATTTATTATTTTTGTTTTATTTCATTTTTGTTTATATATATATATATATATATATATATATATATATATATATATATACACATAGACACACATTTTTTAACAAGTGTAACAGCTGCCACAAGGGTGGTTTTGTTATATATATATTGTTATATATATATATATATATATATACACACACACACATTTTTTTTAACAGGTGTAATAGCTACCACAAGGGTGGTTTTCAGCTGCCGCACTTATTGGAATTTCAAATTTCAGGATGCACATGATAATGTTACCCTATTGTTGTAACATGAAGATCAGAGTCCGCGACAATGTTAACAAATGATTCTTTCGAAGCGGTTGATGATATAACCTTAGACGGTGCCCATTAAACAGTAACGGTGTCTTAGCACTGTCGATGGTGACCAATTGTACAGTTCCATTGTTGAAGACCGTGTCCACTTCGTAAGGACCTAACCATCTGGTGCACAGCTTGCCTTTGAGATCCTTGAACCTTGAATCATACAAAAGAGACCAATCTCCTTTCTAGAACTTTTTCTTCTTAATAAACCCATCATGCCATTTATCTCTTTGTTGCTGAATGATATATGTCTGTTGAATAACATCCAACCGTTTCTCTTCCAACTCATTGAGTTGGTTCAATTTTTGTGTCTGTGCTGTACTTAAGTCTAGATCGACCTACAATGCTATTATTAATGTCTTTATTTCAAACTCTATGGGGAATAGAGGATTCTTACCATACACCAATTCATATGGTGAGAAGCATGTAGTACTCCTCCATGTTTTCCTATAAGCCCACAATACCTCTGGAAGTTTCTCGGCCCAGTTTCTTCGATGGCTAGCTACTGTCTTTGTTAAGATTCCTTCTATGACTTTATTGGTGCTTTCCACTTGACCATTTGCTTGTGGGTGATACAGTGAAGTGATTCTGTGATGAATTCCATACTTTTCAACCAGGTTCTTGATCAAATGAGATTGGAACTAAGGCCCCCCATCTGTCATTATCTCTCTGGGTATCCCGAAGTGAACAAAAATATCTTCAAATAGGAAGTCTAAAATAGCCTACTTTGTTGCTCTAATTAGTGCCTTTACTTCAACCCACTTTGTGACATAATCGGTGCAGATCAATATGTATGATTTTTGCTGTGATGAAGGATTAATTGGCCCCAAAAATTCTAGGGCCCATTTCTCAAATGGTTCTATCACCATCTGAGGCTGTAACGACATCTCATATGATTTCAGAGGCTGGCCCATCCTTTGGCAGCTATCACATCCTTTCACAAACTTCTTGGCATCTTGGAATATATTTGGCTAGTAGTACCTTGTTGAGAGTACATTATATCTTGTCCTTTTGTCAGCGAATTTCCCTCCACAGGGTCCCTCATGACAAGCCTTCAAGATCTCAAATACCTCATCTTCTCTAACACAACACCTAATCTGAAAATATGGCCCGGTGTGATAGAGATTGCCTTCTATCCAGAAGTAGGTAGCACTCTGTTGTATAATCTTACTTCTTTCATTGGAACACAATTGGTGTGGGAATTTTCTTGCAACAAGGTAATTACCTATATCTACATACCATGGTGAGTGAGTAGAGATGGAAAAACGATATTCACCTGGAAAAGAATCCTCAGTGGCAGTGCAGTCATCACTTATAGTTAGTCTAGAAATAAAATCAGCAACTACATTATATTTTTCGGGTTTATCTAGAATAGTAATATCAAATTCTTGTAACAAAAATAACCATCGTGTAACTCTACCATTAGTAACAGGTTTGTTCATCAAAAATTGAATTTCATCATGGTCAGTGTGTACAAATACTTGATACCTGGTGATGTAGTGCCGAAATTTGTTGATAGCATGCACTACTGCTAGGAATGGCTTCTCAATAACAATGTAGTTGAGTTCTGATGGAGTTAATTTCTTACTGATATAATATATGGCCTAAGGTTTCTTCTCCTCCAACTTCCCCAAAACAACACCCACAGCTATGTCAGATGCGTCCGTAGCAATATGAAATGGAAATTCCCAGTTTGGTCCTTGTAAAACAGGTGCTGCTATTACACAATTTTTTAACTTTAAGAAGGCCTACTCACACTTCCTTTTCCACACAAATTCTGCATATTTCATGAGCAACGAAAACAGAGGAGATGCAATCTTTGAAAAATTCTCTATAAATCTTGTATATTATCCTACATGTCCCAAAAAACTACATACCTATTTTGGAGTCTTAGGGGTCAGGATTTTCGAGATTACCTCAATTTTTGCAGGATCTACCTTGATTCCATCTGTCGAAATGAAATGTCCCATCACAATTCCCTCGGTCATCATCATGTGGCATTTCTCCATGCTCAGAGCAACATTAGTTTGTTCACAACATTCCAACACTTTTTCCAAATTAGCTAATGTTGTCTCAAAGGTATCCCCCTAGGGTGTAAAATCATCCATAAATATTTCAAGGCAGTCATTAAGAAGATCAGAAAAAATACCCAATATTTCCCTCAGAAAGGTTGTTGATGCATTATAGAAGCTAAAAGGAAGGACTTTGTATGCAAAAGTACCCCATGGGCAAGTGAAGGTTGTCATTTCCTAGTCTTCCAGGGCAATCTATATTTGATTATAGCCACTAAACTCGTCTAGGAATGAAAATAAATTTTTCCTAGAGAGAGTATCCAAGACCTGATCAATGAATGGTAAGGGAAAATGGTCATTTTGAGTGGCCTTGTTAAGCTCTCTATAGTCAACACAGACTCTCCATTTGTCATTCTTTTTCATAACTATGACAAGCGGAGACACCCACTGGCTGTCAGAAATGGGGTAGATGAAATTAGCATTAAGGATTTTCTGCAATTCTTGTTTCACTATCTCCTTAACTGCAGGGTTCATTCGGCGTTGGGGTTGTCTAATTGGTTTGCGGTCCTCTTTAAGGTAAATGAGGTGAGTGCATAGGCCATGATGGATTCCTTTAACATCCGTATAGTCCCATGAAAATACCTTTTTGTATTTCTATAATAGCTATATCAACAATCTATTTTGTTCAGCAGTCAGGTTAGGATTGATGTTTAAACATTTCACAGGTTCAATTTCAATGGGGATGCTGATAGTATGCGGAGTTGTTTTCAAATGTTCAATAATTGCATCATCTACCTCATCTTCTTCCCCCGTATCTCCAATGGAGGAAACAAAGAGTGAATTACTAATAAAACCATTAATGATATCGTCCTTTGTTTCATCTTTAAAGTATTGTGCTTTTCCAAGCATGAGAAGAGGTAGGGAAATATCAGATTTAGGTGTAAATTCATCTCACCAGGGACTACTCAAATCCATATGAGGTTTTGCTGGGGGATAAAGATTCATGTTTTGAGTGGCCTATCCATCTGAGATCACCATAGATCTGGAACTACATCTGATATATGCGTCTGTTGTGGCTAGCCACGGTCTTCCCAGTATTAAAGGATGAGCCCCAGGTTGGATTTGGTTTCTAAAAAGAGAAAATCAGTTGGATAATTCCAAGAAGCCACGGTGATAACCATATATTATATCATTGCCTCGGGCTTGACATGGGACCTATCTACTAATTCAAGCATTGTGGGTGTAGGTCTAAGTCCATGAAGTCCTAGGAAGATGAAGAGGTCTTTAATCATGACATTAATGGCTTCCCCTAGATCAATCAAAGTATTGGTTATAGGTTGATTGTCAATATGGACAGTCACTGTAAGGTTCCCTGGGTTATTATATTTAGTCAACAAAGGCTGATCAATCATGAGATTGGAAAATTTCCCTATGACATGGATAGTAGCAGGGTTTTTAGGTTTTCTTCCAGGATTTTTGATGCATAGATCCCTCACTTTTTTCGCATAGATAGGTACTTTCTTAAGAGCTTGTAACAGCAGAATTTTCACATACAAATTTTTCAGTTCCTTGAGAAATTCATATTCAGGTTGTGAGAGCAGCCTAGTTTCATTTAATCGTTGAGGGTATGGAGGATTCTGAATGCTAACAGCTAAGTTAGCTATCACAGATGCAACAACCTTGCTCGGATTGGCTGTTGTAGAAAAAACAGATCCTCCCGAGATGGCTGCTATAGATGTAACATTAGGTGCTGTATCAGCTGGTACATGTGTAATAGCTGCCTCAGAATCACCATGTAACATCTGCCTTAGAACCACCCATATACTTTCTAGGTGACTCACATTCTTCGGTAATAATGGGAGTATGCTCAGATTTGATGACTTTCCCTGATCGAAGTTGAACCTCGTTAAGTCCAATAGGAGTAATAAGATAAGTCTAGAGGGTAACCGGAGCATCCATACTCTGGGATGCCTTATTATTTGGATTGGGGTTAGGTTGCACAGGTAATTGGGGTTGGACATAAGGTGTAGGATTTTGAATAGAAGGAAGTTGTAACTGTTGCTGTTGTATTGGTATTGGAGGGGGTACTGGACCTTGGCCATTACTTCTCCAGTTCTAACCCCAAGGATTGGGTTGTGATGGAGGATATTGCATTGGTGGAAGAGACAACCACTAGTTCCATGGTGAAGGAAATTGGGTTCAGGAAGGAGTAGGATACTGCCATGGATATTTCTAACTATTATAAACATTATTCCAAGGATAAAAAGAGGAAAAATATGAAGGCATACCTGTAGGTCGTGGCTGCCATGGTCTCTTTGATCTGATGAAATAAGAAGATTGGACATCCTCACTTGATTCTTGAAGTACTGCCTTCAGTTTGGGAAATTGATGACATTGATTCGTAGAATGAGGCAACTCACAGATGTTACATATATTGACACTATTCAGTCCACATTCTCTTTCCAAATGTTTCTTATTGCTTTAGGGACATAATATTGCTAAGGTTTCTTTAGCTTCTACTTGTGATTTCTTAACTTGTACCATAGTGAACTGGGCAGAGAGAGTGCTAAGGAGGTCGGTTTTAAAATCCTTAAATAAATTTTTGATCTCTGCTCTGGTTACTCCTCCACTCGTGGACTTATGTATCCACACTGAAGGATCTCGAACTAAAACTTTTCCTTTGACTGATCCTCTTGAGATATGCAGGCAAAGCTTCATTATTTCGTCAAGCGGTTCTTGTGATATGTCTCCTTTTCCCAATAGGTTCAAATGATCCAGACAATCATCTCTTATACCTCTTAAGAATATTGGCTTTATAATTTCTGGGTCTAAGTTACTGAACTTAGACCTTTGTAAATTATAGTGAAATCGCTCCATATAGTCTTCTAGGCTCTCCTCCTCCTTCTGTGCAATTCTGAAAATATCATCCTTCAAATCCCTGGTTCAACAGTAATCCTGATACTTATAGAGGAAGGCCTCCCTCATGTCATTCCAGTTCCGAATCGTGCCGGCACCCAGTCTCATGAACCATCTTAATGCTACTCCTTTCAGAGTAGCAGAGAATAATTTCAGTTTCTGGGTGTCTGAAGTGTAGTCATAACCTCTATACAGCACATCGAATTCGAACAGAAAGGTATCAGGGTCTTCAACAACCATTCCTTGAAATGATGGTAGGCATGATAAAGGAATATTCTTCATAGAAGCCTCATCCCATGTTACTACTATTGGGAATTCAAAAGTAATAGACCTATATGTCTTGACATTCTCGTTCCCCATGGATGATTCTTCCTGATGGGATGAACTGACCTCGAAGTGTAATGGAGATTGAAAAATAAAAGGATCAGGCTGTTGCAGGACCAACTGTTTAACAACACTACCAGCATCCAAATGATGATCAATTAAATGTTTTTCCTCAGGTCCCTGATGCTCCCCACTGGTCTCTCTGTGTCCTTCGATTCTCAGATCCTGATCAATGATTTTCCACTGCTGTTTTGAATCTAGAGTCTTGATATCAGGAGTGGATATGTTGTTCGAAAGGTGGTGAGGTCTAGACACGGAAGACACCGATGGCCCATGCTTTGATATGGTAGATGCTTTCTATGGTCCTGTCTTCCTATTATCTCTGTATGATGTAGACTGTTCCTTTTTAGCCCTTGAGATCAGATCTCCAAAGAATGTCTTTCTTCCCAAATCTACACTCTTCTTTTCCTTCTTACGACCCATCTTTCCTGTAGTCAATAGAGTGGGGGGTGTTTGTAGATGTTTAAGTCATCCCACCGGCACACATGAGCCCTATGTGTATCAATTCACCCTATAAGTGCTTCAGTTTCTACAGTAGTGAGCCTGCTCAAGCTCGTTAGAGCGATGCGCAGGTTCTTACCTCTCGTCTTACCGCCTAGCAACTGTATAGTTGAAGACACCCTAGAAGAACACCCAAAAATTCGTACTTCTAAGTGTCCCAACAAGACATTAGTGAGCCCGCTCAAGTCCGTTAGAGCGATGTGCAGGTTCTTACCTCTCGTCTTACTGCCCAGCAATTGTGTCGCTGGAGACACTCTAAAAAAAATAGAATGCCCAAAAATTCGCTTTCCTAAGTGTCCCAACAAGACATTGGTGAGCCCACTCAAGTTTGTTAGAGCATTGCACAGGTTCTTACCTCTTTTCTTACTACCCGGAAATCGTGTCACTGGAGACACTCTAAAAAAAAAAATGCTCAGAAATTCACACTCCTAAGTGTCCCAGCAAAACATTGGTGAGCCCTATCAAGTTCATTAATGCACTGCATAGGTTCTTACCTCTCGTCTTACTGCCTAGAAATTGTGTCGCTGGAGACACTCTAAAAACACACATAAATTGCACCTTTAAGAAACAAATCTGATTGATTGGGTCGTCACTTCAATCCCCAGAAATAAGCCAAAATGTTGGGTTGTATTAATCATTATTGAATGACTAAAAAAGTACACTTAAATTATCAATCCATGGATGTCTTTTATTTCAATGACAGTTGCACTTTCTGTGCCGATACACCCAACCAGAAGCAATCCCAAATAAAAGAAACCGTTGCTGAAGTAAATGCTGGAAGTAAATCACTCAGGCATAAATAAAATGATCTACAATATTGTAATCACACTTCAATTAATCTGTTCTAGCGCACCACGCAACAATTATCCAGCTAGTGTCTCTAATCTCATATGTGTAATAGCATACAAAATACTGAAATTGAAGCAGATATATTCACAGTTGAGTAGCAGAAACAACACCTCTACTGATACATATACCAAAATACAAACACATATAAACAAATACCTTAATCATTGCAATCCCTGCTAAGAAGGAGGGCCCTTCCTCCCTAGCAGGGTGCAGGTAGAGAAAGAACTTAACGGAAACTAAATCAAATAATGCATGTAACAACAATAACATGATAATCTGTATTAATATGAGCAAAATTACAAAGCCAAAATAATGTTTTTCTCCACTAACCTTTCAACCTCTAGGGCCAAGAACTATATAGTGGTTACATCTCAGAAAATCGAGAGATAGATCAGTCATGATAATCTTATGATTCTCATGATGATTAAAATAGAGTACACATAGCTATAACCACTTATTAATAAAAGTATGACTAGAAAATTATAGATTACAATCAAAACTGCCCATAGGTTGTTATCCAAAAATACAATGCTTAATAACTCCTACAGCTATCACGATAAACCACAGTTGTGGCGTAAGAGCTGGAGGATAGGTCAGCAACAGGAGTTGACGATATCCAGTTAGCAATACAACTGTATCAATATTTCACTAGCAGGTCTGTAACAACAAAGTGTAACAACAGTTTTCCAACAGGTCTTTAATAGCAAAGTATAACAGCATCATGGTGTAAAAGGCTTGATGTAATAACACACCTTTAACTGCTCCTGTATATCTTGTTCTCGGGATCTTTGGTGCTACAAATGACATCTGGAAAGACAACAAAAAGTCCATAGATCTTCTCCAAACATTCATCCTCAATTAGTCATAAAAAAGGTATGATATATCATAATAATTGATGAAATGGCTGAGTAATGAAAATAAGGTGAAACAACACAAGTTAGGATAGAACGGCAGGAAGAAGAGGCAAATATAGTCCCATTGGTTATAGTCATGAGGAAAAATAGGGAAAACAAATGTAGGAAAAGTGTGCAAAACTGGCACCCAAAACTTTGTAAATTGTTCAATACTAGTTGTTACCTCATCATGTGGTGTGTGATTCATTCCTGTATTCAACTTGCAAAAACCTTGACCTCTTACAATTTTAGTTGTCTTATTTCTAAGTTATATTCTTGCATTTTTGTTACCCAATTGGCTCTCTTTTCACCTAGTTCCTTTTGAATGAATATTTGTCTAACTGTTGAGAAAGGAACTATCACTTTGACATGAGCTTTTAAGAGAAAAGGTTGAAATTGTTTAGCTGCCTTATAAACTACAAATTCTTGTTTTTCAGCTCCTGTGTAGTTCAATTTTGCTCCTTGAAAATTATAACTAAAGAATGCAATTGGGGTTTTGAGTTGTTTATCATCAGGTTGAGTTAACACTGTTGCACATGACATATCAGAGGAAAAAGTAGATAGAATGAAACTATTGGAAAAATTAGGAGTTGAAAGAGAAGGAGCGTCAACAATTGATTGTTTGATGATTTGAAATGCTTCATTTTCTTCTTCTCCCCATTTAAAAAATGAATCTTTCTTTATCATCTTTTGTAATGGAAGAACAATATGTGAAAAATCTAGAACGAATCTTTTGAAATTTTTTATCTTCCCTAAAAATGATTACATTGATTTTTTGTTATAGGGTAGTGGAATTTAGTAAATTGTTTTAATCTTGTTTGGATGGATACAAACTCCATTCTTTGAGACAATAAAACCTAAGATTTTTTCTTTTTTAAAGCAAATACTGACCTCTTTGGGTTAAGAGAAATTCCAAATTTCCTACATATTTCAAATATTTTCTTTAAGTCCTGCAAGTGATTGGTTTTCTCTTTTGAGTATATATGGTTATATCATCGAGATATTTTACCATTGTTTTATTTATCATTCCTTGAAATGAAATATCCATGGCTCTCTGAAAGGTGGCTCTTGAATTCATTAGTCCAAAGGACATCTTTTGGTATGCGTAAGTTCCCCATTTTGTTTGGAATGTATTTTTCAAACGATCTTCAGGATGAACCAAAATTTAATTATATCCTAAAAATCCATCTAAAAAGAACATTAACCCAGACCCTGAAACTGATTGTAAAACTTGTTCCATTGATGGTAAAAGAAAATTCTCTTTTTGACATGCCTTATTCAAGTTTCTGAAGTCAATACAAATTCAAATATTTCCATTCTTTTTCCTAAATAGTACCAGATTAGAAACCCATTTCGAATGTCTAACAGGAAAAATGATCTTGGCTCTCAATAGTTTATTTAACTCATATTTTATTTGTGTTTCCAAGTTTGGATGAATTTTCCTGAGATTTTTTTGGATAGGTTTAACTTCAGACAACATAGGAATAATATGTTGAATGACAGAAGGGTTAAATTTTTTAAGATCTTGGTAATTCCATGCAAAAATGTATTTGTAGTTCTTCAATAGTGAAACAAATGCATTTCTTTTTTCAAATGAAAGGCTAAGCCCTAAATTTATTTCTTGAAGTAGATCGTCAAATCCTAGGTTGACTAATTCAAACTTTAGAGTAGAACTCTACAGTTTGCAATTGTTGATTTTCTTGAATTTGTCTTTCAAATCATATAAATCTTCAAGTTTAACCACATATTTTGGTAAAATGTTTTTATCATTTTGCTGTTTGATTTGATTATTATGTTCATATTCGTCCATAATTTGATCATCATATAATTTCTTGGAATGAAGAAAACTTAAGATGTCACTATCATCATTAAAAAAATTTCAACTAGTAACATTATCTGGTATAGATGGTCAAAAAATCAATTTGATAGAGAATCTGTGGGGACTAAAATATTCTGGAGGAATAAACTTATAAGCAACATTAGCTAAAACGTCGGTGTTGGAATTTTGTAATCTAGTAATAGGAGAGATATTTAATTCCACAAAATGAGATATAAGGTCTTGAACCAGAGATTGGTAATGTTTCAAATGATTTGAGAGACAATGAATAGTATTTCTTGCTTGTCTTATAACAATCTCTGAATCTCCAAACACCCGAATATATTTGATATCAAGACTAATTGCTTTACGAAGGCCTTGAACCAATGCTTCGTATTCATCAATATTATTAGTCCATTCCAATTCTAACCTACAAGCTACCATGGTTTTTTCGCCTTTTGGGCTAATGAGTAGGCATACTGCTCCTGCACCATCATTGGATCTTGATCCATCAAAATAAAGTTTCCAAAACGAAGATTGGATTATAGTTTCTTCTTCAAAATTGAAGTATCTAATGGAATCCTTCTGAGAGTAACTTTCCACTTGTGAATTAACAAAGTTAATTGGAAAAGGTGATGTTTGTGCATTTAAATTGCTTAAAAATGATTCTGCAGAGTAATTTCCCAAAATATTGTTGTTAAATTCTATAGGATCATTTTCTTCTGCAAGGTCTGTGATTGAGTATTTCATATTATTTTCACGGTCAAATATAATTTTATTAGGCTTTCCATTATAAGGAAGCCACATGAGAGACCATTTTGTTGCAAAATATCCATGTAATTTTTGAGACCAATCTCTGCTAAGAACTGAACCATAAAATTCAGGAATGTCTGGAATTAGTATATCAATGATTTGAGTGACTTTTTAATTTGATGACAATCTAATACTTACCGAATTGATCTCTCCTAAGACTTTGACCTTTGTTCTATCCAATTGAACTATATTAACTGATGACTTCTAGGGTGAGATATTTAATTTGTCGTAGATTGAATATGGCATTATATTGGACGAGGCCCCAAAATCATTTAAACATTTATAAAAATTCTTATTGTAGATCTCATAGGTCAAAAGAAAAGGAGGTGTATGAGAATTAGATCTATCACCAATCAATAAATCCCATTCCATTAGTAGCTTTAGTTATAATAGTTGAAGGAAGAGGAGATGTTGTGAATGCATTCAACTCTTTCAATAAAATATTCTATTGTTGCTTTAATTTGCTAAGTTCATGGAGAGAAATATTGGCCTTAATCTTCTTCACATCCTCAATTGTGCTATATTCAATAGTATCATATACTACTAAAGTTTGAGACCGAGGATCGAATGTAGATTTGATTAGCTGAGAATCAGACGTGACCTGCTAAGATGAATTTATGGGAGACTTTTCTTAATAGGTTTCTCTTTAGCAATAAAATTTGGTGTTTCCTGTTTCTGATTTATTTGAATAGGTTCTACAGAATTTATACTTCTTGTGCTAACTGGCACGACTTCGGTTTCTGATTCTTCATCAGAGGAAGGTAAAACAAAATCCCATAATCCATTTAATTCAACTACTTCTTCCTCTTGTGATTCATTGGTAGAAGTTGTTGTTTCCTCTTCCTCTTCCTCTTGGTCAGATTCTGCGTTAGAAATAACATTAGGAGGTTGAGAGATAGACGATTGATTTTTTCTAAATTATCTAAAATGCTTCTTGGAGGAGGTTTCAACCACCTGCTTCCGAATTTCAACCATAGCATTGGACATAGCTTTGAAAACATTTTGCAATCCTTCAATATCAAAAGGATCTTTAAGAGATTTATTTTTTTTATTCATCTTTGGATGTTTTTTTTGGATTTATTGTCTTCTACCTCTGTCTTATTTTCTAAAGAAATAATTCTTCTTTCAACAGACAAAGCTTCTTTCATGTTTTCTACAAGGGTAGCCTTATTGGATCTATCTACAAAAATTTCTATATTAGAGGGGAGGGAGGATATGTATCACTCTATTTGTACATCCACTCCAAGCATAGAAGTGGTTGGGATTTTATTTAATAACTTGTTAAATCTGGAATTCAAGTCTTTGATATTTTCATTTGAATTATCTTTTATATTACAAATATCATTGATCAATGATGCAATTGTCCTGTCATCACCAAATTTAGCAAGAAATAGTTCCTGGAAGGTATCCCAATCTCCTATTGAGCTTGATGGGAGAGAAAAGTGCTAGGATCCCGCAGATCCCTAGAAGGTATATGGAAAAAATATAACTACAACATCTTCATGTACAACACCATTGAGATTCATGGCAAACATAAAATTATTGAGATGTTCCTCAGCGGGAAGACCATCATCAGGATTATATTTAGGTAGGAATTTTTCTGTATGCGCTGGGATAGGATTTAAATTTGCCACTTGAATAGCGCCATCATTAGTCCATGGTAAGTTAGCCATTACTTGCCTTGTTTTTTGTGAGGATGAGATAGTAAGTCTAGAAGCAGATGTGGATGGAGAAGAACTTACTACTAGACCAGTACTACTTATAGTAACACTAATTGTTTGAGTAGAAATGGATATGTAAGAAGGTATGGGTTGAGAAGAGAAGAATGTAGAAGTGAATGGAAGTGAAGATGATGTGATCTCACTGATATTTGATTGAAATGTTGATGTAGTATTTTTTTTCGATGTGAATAAATAGGAAACTCGAAAGGAGTTATCCCAAACTTTTCACTTTGTGATCGGGTTAATACACCAATACCTCTAAATAGAGATGCAAAACTTTCTTCAGAAGTTTCGGGATTAATATGATTATCTGGAGATATGGTTATTTGTTCTAATTTCTCAATCATAGACTGAACTTTAGGAGATTCAGGAATATAATCTGAAAAATGTACATGAGGTAATAGTTTAGGAGATGAGAAAGGTGGTTCTACAACTTTAGACTTTTGATTTCGAGATGATGAATGAGATCTAAAATATGTAGAATTTTTGGAGGGGGATTGAGTCTTATGATGGATTTTTTATTGAGCCATCACCTTATATGCTATACATAATCATATGGCCCTCCTTCTAGTGCCAAAAATTTTTAAGGCTAGAAGGTGATTGCCTCAACATCAGGGATTCCACCCGGTCGGGAGCTTAAAGCAACTCCTATTCTGTTGAAATGATGGGTCCAATTGGGGATATAGGGATCATTTTCCCATATTAAAAGAGTTTATATGAGTAAAAAAAGGGAATAGAATAAACACAAACGGGGTGATTTATTTCTAATGATAACATAATTAAATCTAACTACTTCCCGGGATCAAACTCTTTTATATGATTATAAATCAAGATTTCACAAGCATGAAACAATATATATCATTGCTTACTTAATGAATATAAGCACATATAAGAAACTAAATCAATGTAATTGATTTAGTTGATTAAGAACATCAATCACATAAAAGACTTCTTAGTTTCACATCTAACAACATATCGTTCAATACATTATATCAATAGTAATAAGAACATATATCACTTCAATGCTTATCAGAAGGAAACTAGTAGACAGAAATAAGTTTGTTATAAATCTCAAAAACATAAAACAATTAATACACATATAACAGTACCCACTACATCATAGCTTTAGATCCAAAAAAGATAGCTTCTGGGTTCAGATTTCCAATTAGATAACTTTTTTTCCACAATAGTACAAGTTCCAAAAGCAGTCTTCTCAAAATTATGGAACCCTTTCTAAATGCATGAAAGGGGTTTAAATACTAATTAATATTACAAAATAGAAGACTTGTGAAACAAGTCTCTAAAACTATTACTCTAAAACTATATAACTAAAAACTAGGAAAATAAATTGCATTGGCTGGAACAGTTTCATGACTATTTCACAGATTCATTCTCTCATTGATCCTTGAGTTGGCATGCTTTCACCATATGTTCGAGTTGGGGTGGACGAATTGGTTGCATTCTCATCTTCCCCATGAATATTGCATCCTTTAATGCTAGAAGAAGTCGATCTGCTGCATTGGAGAGAGATCTCAACATTAGCCATTGACTATGTGGTTTAATAAAAAAATACCAGTAACTTTCCATATTTGGTCTGGTCAGGCTTTGAATGTCAAGAGATTTTCTCCTTGATGTTTCTTTCCAAGATTGCCTTAGGAATTTGATATCTGGTAAAGTTTCCTTTGGAGAACCCTAGATTAGGCTGACTTGCAAAAGAGAATATTTTATGTACTCAGAAATGATGGAAGACAGATTCTTATCTCTGATAATAGCTAATTCAACACTTTTCATTTTAATGTCCCAGTCTCCAAATATTGTATTTTTGATTGATTATTAAAGACGAGGGAGATCAACCGCTCTACCCTATGCAGTTTCCTTCCAATCTATATACTTAGACACTTTATCATCAATATCATCATAATAAGTCCTCAGATCAGATATCTAAGTGACTAATTGATCACTAGTTTTAACCAGCTCTTGGACTTGATTTAGCTTATGATAGAAAGTTGTTTGTTGCTTCGACAGTGATGCCTCTAACTCTCATGCTTCCTTCTTAACTACATTGAGTTATGGATTCTCCTAGAAATTCATAATTTTCTGATTTAATTGATGGATCAGTTGATCCTTTTCATTAAGATCATTTCTAAGTTTGAGTTTAAGAGCTTCAAACTCTTGCTAAAGAGTAGTGACATTTAATTGCAACTCTTGTTCAATATTTTATTTTTCATTTAAGAAACTTCCTCCGTCTGAGTAGTTTTTTGGTCATTTTATTTTATTGTTGATTGAATTTCAGCTGCTTTATGTATAGTTTCATCTCCTTAAGCACTTGCAAATTGATACAGTTAATGAATTTCTTATTTTGGAGCTGATTGAGTCTCTTTCCTAAGGACTTTCATTGGTGTTATGTTTGGAGTTAGTTCTGGAGATTTCTCCACCCTTCAACTCTTCTTTGATTTGGTCATGATATCTTTATGTTTTGGACTATAGAATATGTCCAATGGAGGTATTTCCTCAATGTTGAGGATTATTTCATCAATAGGAAAGGCTGGGATGATTTCCATGTCTTGGGAGGATGTAGCTTCTCTATTTTCTTCCATATCATTATTTATTTGGCTTTCACTTTGCTCAACACCTTTTGTAGAAACCTTTGTAGTGAATGAGATTTCTTTATTTTCTTCTTGACTCTTCATATTATCATTATCAATAGGCATGTGTTGTGTACTTGGTTATTCTGTAGAATCTACTGAATTTACAGTATCAAGAATAAGTGCAACATCTAATTGAATAGGATCATGATTGATTGGAATACCAGTTGTAGATAGTACTTTGTCAAACTTGTCCCAGTCTTGGGTGAGTTTTTCATTCTTCTCAATATTTTCAATTTCTGTCTCTAGAATTAGTACCTGAGATGAAGACATTGAAACTGCAATATTTTCTGTTTCTGGTGCTGGTCTTTGGAACAAAAATTTCATCAAATGAGCATTTCTTTGTTCTCGATATTTTTTTAATCTCAACAAGTCTTCATGACTAAGTATTTCTTCTCCTATTTTTTGAACTCTAGAAAATTTGGAAACTTACTTGAAGATATCATCAAATCTATTAGGCTCGCCTTGGAATGATCAAAGTTTGACCTGATTTTTATTTCTCTAGCAACACCATAGGTATCATAATTTCTAGTGGGAAAAACTGGGAATTTGAATGGTTTTATTCGATCAATTTCAATATAGGCATGCTTGAAATTGTTCAATGCGTACGAGCCACATGAAAAAGGGAAGGTTGGCCAAATGGTCTTTTTAGAATCTTTCAATACTTTTGTCAAACCATTGCCAACGGTCCGATAGGAAATTTCTTTAGCCAATAATTTATCTGGTACGTACAGAGGTGTGATATGTGGAGGGGCATATCTTCCAAAAACATAGATTTACGTAAAGTACTCTTGACCAAACCACCTGTTAGTGTCAGTCTAGTCATACTTCCATCAATGATCAAAACTGCTCTTTTGCATTTTCATATTAGGTGTCTCATACCGAATAAATTTCACCATTCCGCTAGGTCATGGATTCATTGATGGTAGTAATTTTTTATCAGTTTTCCCTCATGATATACTTCCTGATTTTCCTTCCTATGGTCCTTAGTCATTAGTCACTTTCATACTCAAAATCATATCAGTAGGTCATAGGATGGGTCTCATTAGTTTCTAGGGTCTCCCCATTGTCAAATTAATGAGTCAAAGGTCAATAATATCAGCAAGGTCATGAGGAAGTCAATAAATTCAAAGTCACATCACCTGGAAAAATCAAAACCATGTTTTGAGGGGAAAACATGATATTTTTCCTTTATTATTATTCATTATATAATTTTATATCATCATATGTAATAAGTCACAATTCAGAAGTTGTTATCTCCACAAAGTGATGTCCCTGCTTTCAGAGAATTTTTTTCGTAGCATGTTCGGCGCCAAATCATCCTCTAAACAAATCCATCAGAAAGAGCCCGGAAAGAGCTTTCCAACGGTATACTACACTCTCAAAATTGACTTCTGGATTGAATTCTATGCTTAAGTGAAGTAAAAGTCTCCTATTCCCTAAACCTCCCCTATTTCCCATGTTCCCCTTAAACTTTATGTTTAAAGTTTAATATCTTTTCTTATAAACCCTTTTTCCCCCTTTCCGATTATAAAATCGCATTATAAAATAATTTAAAAAATATGCGATGTATTCCATAAACCACTTCCCCTTCATGCCTTTAAACCTTATATCAAAGTTCAAAACTTTATATTATAATAAACCCCATCGTTCCTAAACCACTTCCCCACCATACGTTGTGATGAAACTTTATTATAAAGTTTTATATTATAACAAAACCTGCATAACCCAAGTCCCTTCCCCTTTCAATAGCATCGCATGTTTTATTTGTATGTCCCAATCGGCCCATCGCGAAAGTTTCTGATGAGATTGCCCCGATAGCTTACCCCCGATGGAAAACCCCCCAATCAATGTCTCCACCGTCAATCTCTTGGTCCGATCTGACGACCCATAGCTAATCAGGCCATCGGCAATCGTCACTTCCATAAAGTCCCCCTCCGATTGACCCATCGCAAACCTTTCCCCCCGATCGCATCGCAAAGTTTATTTGAATGCTCCGATCCACCAATCGCACCATCCTCCGATCCAATCAATCGCAAGTCCCTCCCTCCAATTACCCGATCCGCTCCTCCGATCGCAACAACCCCCGATTGATCTCCCCACCGTCAATTTTCCTTGCCGATCGGACAACCCATAGCTAATCGAGCCATCGCAATCGGCATTCCCATATATGTTACACTCCGCTCCCCTCTGATTTCCGATTGCGATTAATCCCCAGGCCCACCATACAGTACTTTCACCCGCGCATTATAAAGGGACTTCCCCTTTGTTAAAATAAAATTTTGGTTTCATTTCATTTATATGAAAGACCTCCCCCAATCGCATCGACGATTTCATATAAATCACTCCGCCCCACTCCCGAGCTTGATTGCGATTGCGATTAATCCCAGGGCCCACCATTTAAAATCCTCCGTCATTCATTACAAAACCCATTTTTTCTTTGTAAAGGTTAAAAATTCATCCGTTCGGTTTATTACAAAGGCCTTCCTCCCCATCGCATCACAATATTTGTAATATGTTACTCCCCTCTCCCGATTCTGATTCCGATTGCGATGGCACCGCCAATTGTTATATTACGACTGTTTTATTAATATGATATCCCTCCACCCGGCTCACTCCGATTGCGATTGTAATGTGGGTCCCGCCTCCTCTCCCTTCCTTCCTATTCATTATTTTCCCTTCACTAAAGGCAAAGTTTCATTTCAAAGGCATGCTATTTAAAAAATCAGTTTTCTTCAGAATTAGAAATAGTAGAAAGCAAGGAAACAGTCAAAGGGCCGAGAGCTTATTTAAAAAAGATTGTTACAGTAAGCAGCAAAATAGGAAATCTGTTCATTGGATTAACTATTTTCTTTCATACAGCCTAACAACAAAATCTCCAAGTAGTCAAACGCAATGATGTCCCTTATTTTCAGGGGCAGATTGTTGGATCTCTTTTCTATGATTGGATTTCAGTTCTTCAGCTGTTAAAACAACTCCCTTTTCTTGTGGATCTATGTTCCCACATTTCAGCCTATTTAATGTAATTGTAAATCATTTTTAAAGCGGTCGGATTAGTTTGTAACTCAGAAAGTAGGGGAAAAGTGTGGAAGAACATCTCTGCGCTACATTGTACAGTTTGACAAGAATTAATAAGAGATGTAGCTCTGATTTGTGGGATCCATGTGGCATGAGATATAGCATTTGTTTTTCTCCTTTGTTTCATATGTGAATTGTTATGTGTTCCATTCATCCATAAACATTTTCTTTTGAATGCTTTCAAGACAGAAAGGTAGAATCCATTTTATATGCTCTCCCTTGGGAAATCATTCATACTCTGTATTTTTCTTCTGTTTGAAAAGGATCCATTTATTGTGCCCTTTTCAGCTCTGCACCAGTCTCTCCATCCCATCCTCGTTAAATTTTAATTGCTATTTTTCCTGCCTATATAGCCCCATGAAATACCCTGTGTCCTGATTTAATTCTCGGTTTCAACTGTCCCTTTTTATCCCACACGTCCCTGAAAAATTCATTTATTTTATTAAACCTTTTTCCCATCATTTTATCTAGCCTAATATCAGTCCATTTATTGTATTCCTTTTAATATTATTTTATGAAGAGAGCCCTCTCCTGTCCTTGTAGGGCTAGCGACAAGGCTGAGCGTGGTTTAGTTGTTACCCTGATTTGCCTTTTGCAGCCTGGGGTCCAATTCAGGTGCTAACATCTCTGGCGACCATACAGGGGAATAGTTCAGGATTGTTTGTTTGTTAGTGTTATTTGTTTTCTAAACTACAGACGGAGCCTGAAGTTATGCCAGGTAGCCTTCGAACTGCACATTGCTTTGCAAGTGCATAAGTAGATAAATGTTGCTTCAGTAAATCTCCGGTCTAGCTTTATAAACATAACATCTGACTTGCAAGATTTGCCCCAGTACATCAAATAATTCTAGACTTTTGAAAGATGATGTTCAGATTTTGCTAGGCTGCAAATAAAATTCTTGTAGAATAGAAATTCGACCACACTGGCTTCAAGAGGATACACCAGGGCTAATCCAGATCCAAATCCTCCCCCTGTGTTTGAAAATCCGAACCTTATCCCAAGAATTGTTAGAAGACAAGAAGGATCATTAAGCCCCAGACCCGTCTTTAGATCCTATACTTGGCCCAGTGAATGGTTTTTTGTAGAAGACCTTTCCTTTGACGAGAATTTTGAGTATTCTTTATTTAGGAATAAGTCTGAAAATGACATTGATGATACAGTTTTAGATCCTGACTTCCTTGTAGATATTGAAGTCCAAAGAGAAAATACCTCCATTGACGATTACATTTTGAATTCTCCTCAGTCCATCACTGTAACTAATATCCCTGAGCCTTCAGAATCATCAGAAATAGTCCTTCCTCCTCCCAATTCATCAGCATTCCCATCAGTTAATTCCCAATTTTCATCTCCTCCATTAACACCTCCCTCAATTCCTGTTGTAAATCCACTAAGAGTTATGGCTGCCAGGTATGCACCCCTGGTCTTACCCCAGGTCCTCAATGATATGCCGGCTGACTACCAAAGCAAAATTCCTATTTTTGATGCCACTCAGAGCATCACGGCTCAGCAACATGTTGATAAAATGAATTAATTTTTTGACTTGCATGAGGTAGAAGCAGAGAATGTAACGACAAGGATGTTTGTTCAAAGTTTCGAAGGCGAAGTCAGAAAGTGGTTTAGAGCCCTATCTCCAGGCACAATTCGCACTTTGTAGGAGTTGCACACTCAGTTCCTGGACCGGTGGGAGGTAAAAAAGAACCCACTCCAAATTTTGTCTGAGTATGAGAACATTAAAAGAAATGTGGGTGAAACCGTGCAGGATTATTGTTTAAGGTTCAATGTTGTATACAATGCTATTCCAGCTAATTTGAAGCCTCCTGTGGGACTAGCATTGGTGAAATTTCCTGACGGTTTTGATGCCGACATGGCATATCAGCTGCGTGAAAGAGATCCGTCTTCACTTGAAGACATGCAGAAGATAGCGGTAAATGTTGAAGCTAATCTGCTGGCTTAAAGAGAAAGAGCCAGAGCTGAGAAAAGAGTCACAATAAAAGAGGAGGCCTCTACTTCAGACAGTAAAATGGACACTCTGATCAGAACAGTGGAAAAAATGGTTGATAGGTTAACCATTGCAGATAGACCTGAGCCTCAAATAAGAAATCCCAATTTCAGAGGGCAGCAGCCGCAATTTAGAATTAAACAGAGAGAGCAAAGAACGTAGGACCAAATTACGCCACCACAGCAGCAGATTAAAACTCCTTTGCAACAGAACTATGTGCAAGGGACAGATTCAGATGACAATGATCTTGTGATTGAGGCTAATCACTTTTTCACAGCGGACGATGCACCCATTTTCCTTACAGAAGACGAAGAATACACAGTGGCGACTCCAGACATTCAAAAAGACCAAAATTTCATTTTGGCCAATGATACAGTACTGGAAGAGGAGTCTGATGACTATCAGAGAGGGTATATGAATGCTCTGTGGGCTCAGCAAAGGTAGTACTCTTTAAGGAACAGAGAGGTTACAGTCAGCCCCATTCAAAAGAGAAAGGAATTCCAAATGAAAAATGATACACAGAAGAAAGCTAAGGAGCTGGCTGATCCTTCCTTTGGAAAAGCACCTGTAGTTGCTAATACAGCAAACGAAAAGAACCAGCAGAACACAGTAAAGGAGCCAACAGAAAAGAAAGACCCGCCCATTAAAGAGGTAGAAAAAGCTCCCTCCTTTAATCTCTAAATTAAAAGTGTCTATGCCCCTCACAGAGTTGGTAAAGAATAGTGTGTATAAAACTCAGGTGTCCAAAGTATTCCAAATAGATTCTGTCTTTGATATGGTCAATGTAGATGACGACTACCTTGAACTTATTTTCGGTCCAACCATAGAAGAATCTGAAGAAAATGAAGTCCCTCCTTTTTACTTGAGTCTTAGAGTACATGAGTTTATCCTGCATAATGCTATGTTGGACTCCGGGGCCTCACATAATTTGATGCCCAAAGCTGTCATGGAGAAGCTAGGCCTTGACATCACTCATAAATATCATGACTTGTATTCCTTCGACTCAAGTAGGGTCCACTGTATTGGTTTAATTAAAGATTTGGTAGTGTCTTTAGATCAGATTCCAGCAAAGAATGTCTTGATGGATGTAGTTGTTGCTGATGTCCCACAAAGGTTTGGAATGCTCCTATCTAGGTCTTGGGGTGCTAAACTCAAAGGAACTATGCAGCTTGACTTCTCTTATGCCACTATCCCTGTATTTGGCCAGTTGAGAAAGATATATAGGGAAAAGAAGATGAAATATATGATCACCAGCAAAGACAAGCCTGTAAATCATCCCATTAATGCTGTCCATACAGATTTAGAGTCTTTTGTCTTGTATTCTGATGGTGGTTTAAATGATGAGAATGTTCAATTGGTACAAGTGGATGAAATACCTGAAATTTCATAGAATTTCATAGAAGTCCTCAAACAGGAAAACGACAAAGCAGAAAACACTTTTGAACCTCCTACCTGCCAGCAGCAAAGGGACAATGAACAGCCAGAAATCAGCCAAGGTAAAGAAGAGAAAGAAACAAATTTACAGCATCTTCAAGAAGAAGAAGAAGGCCTGTGGAGTATGGATTTTGATGGAGCTGTTGGTAAGGATAGAGCTGGCATTGGAATATGGATTAGGAGCCCTGTTTTTCAACTTGAGAAGGTTCCGAGTAATGTTAGAGTTTGTGCCTATAAGTTAGCTTTTGATTGCTCTAACAATGAAGCATAATATGAGGCTTTGATTGCAGGTCTCAAAATTTTGAAGAAGTTGAATGCAAAAAGGATTTCTGTGTATGGCGACTCCGAACTGATAATCAAACAGGTGAAGGGAGAGTATCAAGAAAAAAAATCCAAGATTGAGGGCATACAGAAATGCAGTCCTGGACATTTTGAAAACATTCCCAGAGTATACTTTAACAATAGTGCCCCGGATGTAGAATTTGATTGTCGATTCCCTGGCCACTACTGTAAGTAACTTGAAGATTCCGATGAACTCCAGCAATAAGTTTGAAATCTATGTCAAACATAGGCCTGTTGTTCCGAACAATTTAAGGTATTGGCAAGTATTTTGGGATGATAATGAGATTAATGCATTTTTGCAGGGTGATGGAAAATTCAAAGATACTCCAATAGAGGGTGAGTATGAGGTTGATGATCAGGAGTTGGAAGAAAACTAGATGGTCATATTGCAGTTAAAGGATAATGTAATTCCTAGAGGTCTCATACATCTGGAGAAGCTTTTTGATCAGGATGATGTCACAAAGAAACCAAGCTTGGTGCCCACAGAGAAAGGAGTTGAATATGTGAATATTGGAATAGCTGATCAGCCCAAGTTTGTCAAATTTTCAAAGGCATTATCCCCTGAGGTAAAGGAGAAGTATGTTAAATTGCTTTCTGAATTTTCTGATGTATTTGCATGGGATTATTCAGATTTGAAATTGTATTATAAGAACATAATTCAGCATACAATTCCTATCAAGCCGGATCAGAAGCCTTTCAGACAGAAGCTGAGAAGAATCAATCCAAAGCTGCTGCCATCAATTGAAAAGGAGATAAACAGGTTGTACAAAGCAGGAATCATAGTTCCTATTAGATTTTCTGATTGGATTTCGAATTTGGTCCAAGTGCGTAAGAAGACTGGAGAAATCAAACTGTGTATTGACTTTCAGAACTTGAATAAGGCATCCTTAAAGGATAATTACCCACTTCCGAAAATGGACCATATTCTGCAGAGATTAGTTGGAGCATATAGGATGTCACTACTTGATGGCTACTCAGGGTATAACCAGATCTTGGTGCATGAGAAGGACCAAGATAAAACTGCCTTCACAACACCCTGGGGAACCTTCCAATATGCTAAGATGCCCTTTGGACTGAAGAACGCTGGAGCCACCTTCCAGCGTGCAATGGACATTGATTTTGAAAATGAAAAATATTTTTTTCTTGTTGTTTATTTGGATGATTTGACAGTGTTTTCAGGTTCAGATGATGAGCATTTGCACCATCTAAGAGTGGTTTTTCAGCGTTGCAGAAATTTTGGGATTTCTCTCAATCCCAAAAAGAGCCTTTTTGCCATGGATGAGGGCAAATTTCTCGGGCATATCATCTCTAAAGATGGCATCTGCATAGATCTAGCCAGAGTGGAGGCAATTCAGCTCATAGATCTTCCACGGAACAAGAAAGAGATTCAGGCCTTCAATGGTAAGATGATTTTTTTACGCAGATTTATACCTAATCTGGCTGAGCATTTGAGAGAAATGACCAATATGTTGAAGAAAGACAGGACTATTAAGTGGAGTGAAGAAGCTATCAAGTCATTCAATCTGGTAAAGTTTGCTTTGTCTAATGCCCCAGTTCTGATCAGTCCCGACTATACTCAAGATTTTATTATATTTTCATTTGCATTTGAGCATACTATGGCTGCTATTTTAATGCAAAAGAGAGATGAAGTAGAAAGGCCAATTTCCTTTTTTAGTAGGACTATTAGAGATGATGCTCTAAGATATAATATTATTAAAAAGTAGGCGTTGGCCCTTATCAAGGCATTGAAATATTTTAGGGTCTATATTCTGCATTCACACACTATAGCATATGTCCCCAACGCAGCAGTCAAGTATGTACTCATGCAAACTGATCCAGAAGGTTGAAGAGGCAAATGGATAGTAGCTATGTTGGAGTACAATCTGTAGATCAAGCCTACGAAGTTGATCAAAGGCCAAGGGTTGGTGAAATTGATGGCCCAATCAAATCTGCGTGCTTTAGATATAAACCTCATTACAACGATGTCAGAAGAGGAAGATGAAGGTTTGTTGGTTCCTATTTCAGATATTTTTCTGCAGTCCCCTTGGTATTCAGATATTGTGTATGTTCTTCAGCATCTGTCACCTCCTCCAGGCATGTCTAAGAGTAAAGGTAGATCTTTGAAGCTTAAATCTGAAAAATATTTCATTTTGAACAGTGCTCTATTTTGGAAGGATCCGGGAGGCATTTTGCTAAATTTCCTGGTTGAAGAAGAAGCTCAGAAGGTTATGCACAAATTTCATAAAGGTGACTGTGGTGGTCACTTGTTTTGGAAAACTACAGCAAACAAGGTATTGAGAGTCGGGTATTATTGGCCCACATTATTTTTTGATTTATATAAAATAGTGATGAATTGTCATGAATGTCAAATTTTCCAAGGGAAGAAGAAATTGCTTCCACTTCCTTTGAAACCTGTTTCAGTGAACGCGCCCTTTCAGTAGTGGGGGCTCAATTTATAGGAGAAATTCATCCTGTGTCCTCAGCGCAGCATCGATGGATATTGACTGGGACAGATTACTTTACGAAATGGATCGAGGCCATCCCTGCCAGGAAAGTGACTGACACGGTAATTATTCAATTCCTGTAATCAAATATTTTATCCTGTTTTGGTTTCCCATGTAAAATTGTGACAGATAATGCAGCCGCGTTCAGATCAAAGAAAATGATCGATTTCTGTGATAGATACAACATCATGCTGGGCCATTCAATAGCGTATTATCCACAAGGAAACGACCTGGTAGAGTCATCCAACAAGTCGCTGATTAATATAATTAAGAAAATGTTGGAGGCAAACAAAAGAAATTGGCACCGGAAGCTTATCAACGCACTTTGGGCAAACAGAGTCAGCAGTAAAAAATCGATAGGTATGTCACCCTTTGAGCTGGTTTATGGTATTGATGATGTCTTTCCTACTTCTCTTACGGTTCCAGTTATGATATTATTACAAGAATTTGGCAGTGAAGATGATGATAACCAGCGAAGAATCAACCAGATGATCCACCTTCAACAAACAAGAGAAGAAGTGTCACAGAAAATGAGTCAGTTGCAGGACAAGATTAAAAAGATCTATGACAGGAAGACTAAAGAAGAAAAGTTTCAGTTGGATGATTTAGTGTTGAAATGGGATGCAAGAAATGAAGACAAAGCGAAGCACGATAAATTTGACAACCTTTGGAAGGGACCATACAGAATTACAGCATAGAGGGGTCAGAATGCCTTCTTGCTTTCAGAAATGGATGGCCAGGATTGTCCTGGAGGAGCAGTAAATGGTAGGCTATTGAAGCACTACCATTGTTGAAGACATGGATTAGAATCTATCTCATCATCATTGTATATACCATTTTATTTTTATAAAATCAAAGTTCAAAATGCACAGTCATTCAAGTTTGGGGTCCGAGGTGAAGGCTATAAAACTTGGATGATATGCGTATGGTTTGGTTTCATTTCAGTTTTCAGTCTTAGTCTAGAGTCACAGTCAGTTTTCATTTGTGTCTTAGAGTCAGACTCAGTTTACATTTTTGACTCCATGCCCAAATGGATAAGGCTACTTGGTCTATGGTGTTCTTGGCACCTCCAAGGAGCTACCATCCCCATTGGAGCCAATGTTAGTGTCAGTCTAGTCATACTGCCATCAGCGATCAAAACTGCTCCTTTGCATTTGCATATTAGGTGTCTCATACCGAATAAATTTCACCATTCCGCTAGGTCATGGATTAATTGATGGTAGTAATTTTTTATCAGTTTTCCCTCATGAGGTACTTGCTGATTTTCCTTCCTATGGTCTTTAGTCATTAGTCACTTTCATCCTCAAAATCATATCAGTAGGTCATAGGATGGGTCTCATTAGTTTCTAGGGTCTCCCCATTGTCAAATTAATGAGTCAAAGGTCAATAATATCAGCAAGGTCATGAGGAAGTCAATAAATTCAAAGTCACATCACCTGGAAAAATCAAAGAGATATTTTTATTCAACTTGATGTAATTTTCACCTCAAAACCATGTTTTGAGGGGAAAACATGATATTTTTCTTTATTATTATTCATTATATAATATTATATCATCATATGTAATAAGTCACAATTCAGAAGTTGTTATCTCCACAAAGTGATGTCCCTGATTTCAGAGAAGTTTTCTGCAGCATGTTCGGCACCAAATCATCCTCTAAGCAGATCCATCAGAAAGAGCCCAGAAAGAGCTTTCCAACGGTATACTACACTCTCAAAACTGACTTCTGGATTGAATTCTATGCCTAAGTGAAGTAAAAGTCTCATATTCCCTAAACCTCCCCTATTTCCCATGTTCCCCTTAAACTTTATGTTTAAAGTTTAATATCTTTTCTTATAAACCCTTTTTCCCCCTTTTCGATTATAAAATCGCATTATAAAATAATTTAACAAATATGCGATGTATTCCATAAACCACTTCCCCTTCATGCCTTTAAACCTTATATCAAAGTTCAAAACTTTATATTATAATAAACCCCCGTCGTTCCCAAACCACTTCCCCACCATACGTTGTGATGAAAATTTATTATAAAGTTTTATATTATAACAAAACCTACATAACGCAAGTCCCTTCCCCTTTCAATCGCATCGCATGTTTTATTTGTATGTCTCGATCGACCCATCGCGAAAGTTTCCGATGCGATTTCCCCGATAGCTTACCCCCGATCAATGTCTCCACCGTCGATCTCTTGGTTCGATCCAACGGCCCACAGCTAATTGGGACATCGGCAATCGACACTTCCATAAATTCCCCCTCCACTTGACCCATCGCAAACCTTTCCCCCCAATCGAATTGCAAAGTTTATTTGAATGTTCCGATAAGCCAATCGCACCATCCTCCGATCCGATCAATCGCAAGTCCCTCCCTCTGATTACCCGATCCGCTCCTCTGATCGCAACAACCCCTAATTGATCTCCCCACCGTCGATTTTCCTTACTGATCAGACGGCCCACAGCTAATCGGGCCATCGCAATCAGCATTCCCATATATGTTACACTCCGCTCCCCTCCGATTTCTGATTACGATTAATCCTCGGGCCCACCATACAGTACTTCCGCCCGCGCATTATAAAAGGCCTTCCCCTTTGTTAAAAGAAAATTTTGGTTTCATTTCATTTATATGAAAGACCTCCCCCAATCGCATCGACGATTTCATATAAATCACTCCGCCCCACTCCCGAGCGCGATTGCGATTGTGATTAATCCTGGGGCCCACCATTTAAAACCCTCTGCCATTCATTACAAAACCCCTTTTTCCTTTGTAAAGGTTAAAAATTCATCCATTTGGTTTATTACAAAGGCCTTCCTCCCCATTGCATCGCAATATTTGTAATATGTTACTCCCCTCTCCCGATTCTGATTCTGATTGAGATGGCACCGTCGATTGTTATATTACGACTGTTTTATTAATATGATATCCCTCCGCCCGGCTCACTTCGATTACGATTGTAATGCGGGTCCCGCCTCCTCTCCCTTCCTTCCTATTCGTTATTTTCCCTTCACTAAAGGAAAAGTTTCATTTCAAAGGCATGCTATTTAAAAAATCAGTTTTCTTCAGAATTAGAAATAGTAGAAAGAAAGGAAACAGTCAAAGGGCCGAGAGCTTATTTAAAAAAGATTGTTACATCAAGCAGCAAAATAGGAAATCTATTCATCGGATTAACTATTTTCTTTCATACAGCCTAACAGCAAAATCTCCAAGTAGTCAAACGCAATGTTGTCCCTTATTTTCAGGGGCAGATTGTTGGATCTCTTTTCTATGATTGGATTTCAGCTCTTCAGTTGTTAAAACAACTCCCTTTTCTTGTGGATCTATGTTCCCACATTTCAGCCTATTTAATGTAATTGTAAATCATTTGTAAAGCGGTCAGAATAGTCTGTAACTCATAAAGTAGGGGAAAAGTGTGAAAGAACATCTCTGCGCTACATTGTACAGTTTGACAGGAATTAATAAGAGATGCAGCTCTGATTTGTGGGATCCATGTGGTATGATATTTAGCATTTGCTTTTCTCCTTTGTTTCATATATGAATTGTTATGTGTTCCATTCATCCATAAACATTTCCTTTTGAATTCTTTCAAGACAGAGAGGTAGAATCCATTTTATATGCTCTGCCTTGGGAAATCATTCATACTTTGTATTTTTCTTTTGTTTGAAAAGGATCCATTTATTGTGCCCTTTTCAGCTCTACACCAGTCTTTCCATCCCATCCTCATTAAATTTTAATTGCTAATTTTCCTGCCTATCTTGCCCCATGAAATACCCTATGTCTTGATTTAATTCCCGGTTTCAACTGTCCCTTTTTATCCCACATGTCCCTGAAAAATTCATTTATTTTATTAAACCTTTTTCCCATCATTTTATCTAGCCTAATATCAGTCCATTTATTGTATTCCTTTGAATTTTCTGTTACGGAGAGAGCCCTCTCTTGTCCTTGTAGGGCTAGCTACAAGGCTGAGCGTGGTTTAGTTGTTACCCTGATTTGCCTTTTGCAGCCTAGGGTCCAATTCAGGTGCTAACATCTCTGGAGACCATACAGGGGAATAGTTCAAGATTGTTTGTTTGTTAGTGTTATTTGTTTTCTAAACTATAGACAGAGCCTGAAGTTTTGCCAGGTAGCCTTCGAACTGCACATTGCTTTTCAAGTGCATAAGTAGATAAATGTTGCTTCAGTCAATCTCCGATCTAGCTTTATAAACATAACATCTGACTTGCAAGATTTTCCCCAGTACATAAAATAATTCCATACTTTTGAAAGATGATGTTCAGATTTTTCTAGGCTGCAAATAAAATTCTTGTAGAATAGAAATTCAACCACACTGGCTTCAAGAAGATACACCAGGGCTAATCCAAATCCAAATCCTCCCCCTGTGTTTGAAAATCTGAACCTTATCCCAAGAATTGTTAGAAGACAAGAAGGATCATTAAGCCCTAGACCCGTCTTCAGATCCTATACTTGGCCCAGTGAATGGTTTTTTGTAGAAGACCTTTCCTTTGACGAGAATTTTGAGCTTTCTTTATTTAGGAATAAGTCTGAAAATGACATTGATGATACAGTTTTAGATCCTGACTTCCTTGTAGATATTGAAGTCCAAAGAGAAAATACCTCCATTGACAATTACATTTTGAATTCTCCTCAGTCCATCACTATAACTAATATCCCTGAGCCTTCAGAATCATCAGAAACAGTCCTTCCTCCTCCCAATTCATCAGCATTCCCATCAGTTAATTCCCAATTGTTATCTCCTCCATTAATACCTCCCTCAAATCCTGTTGTAAATCCACCCAGAGTTATGGCTGCCAGGTATGCACCCCTAGTCTTACCCCAGGTCCTCAATGATATGCTAGCTGACTACCAAAGCAAAATTCCTATTTTTGATGCCACTCAGAGCATCACGGCTCAGCAACATGTTGATAAAATGAATGAATTTTTTGACTTGCATGAGGTAGAAGCGGAGAATGTAATGACAAGGATGTTTGTTCAAAGTTTCGGAGGCGAAGTCAGAAAGTGGTTTAGAGCCCTACCGCCAGGCACAATTCCCACTTTGCAGGAGTTGCACACTCAGTTCCTGGACCGGTGGGAGGTAAAAAAGAACCCACTCCAAATTCAGTCTGAGTATGAGAACACTAAAAGAAATGTGGGTGAAACCGTGTAGGATTATTGTTTAAGGTTCAATGTTGTATACAATGCTATTCCAGCTAATTTGAAGCCTCTGTGGGACTAGCATTGCTGAAATTTCCTGACGGTTTTGATGCCGACATGGCATATTAGCTGTGTGAAAGAGATTCGTCTTCACTTGAAGACATGCAGAAGATATCGGTAAACATTGAAGCTAATCTGTTGGCTAAAAGAGCAAGAGCCAGAGCCGAGAAAAGAGTCACAAAAAAAGAGGAGGCCTCTACTTCAGACAGTAAAATGGACACTCTGATCAGAACAATGGAAAAAATGGTTGATAGGTTAACCATTGCAGATAGACCTGAGCCTCAAATAAGAAATCCCAATTTCAGAGGGCAGCAGCCACAATTTAGAAATAAACAGAGAAAGCACATAACGCAGGACCAAATTACGCCACCACAAAAACAGATTAAAACTTCTTTGCAACAGAACTACATGCAAGGGACAGATTCAGATGACGATGATCTAGTGATTGAGGTGTTGACGAGAAAATTTGTCCGGCCAACATTAGGGGATCTCCCCAGTAGAAAGTCCCAATTAGACCTTGAAACGTTTGGAGTAGGGATCCCGTCCGGGGTGTGGGTCTCGCTACTGCTTAAGACACCTTCTCTTCGGTCTCAAAAGAACCTGATTGAACCTGCGGACACACACTTATTCACATGATACAGAATATAGGATTGATGCATTAAACACGAATCAAACACTATGCGTAGCAAGATTATAAATAAAGCATGTACACCTCAGGAGATGTCATTAGCAACACATCTTTGGGGGTAATGCTTATAAGGTAGTCTGACCACAAAAGAAATATTTCTTTATGGTGAGATATCCCTTTACTTTCGGAAAGATAAAACGAAATGCTAACAAAATAGTTCATTAACATTCATTAATAGAGAAGATGATAAATTGAACATAATTGATACAACACAGATAGCCATGACGCATAAATGATGACAAGAAGAGTGCAGCTTCATTAATCATAGGATGTTCTGAAACTGTACAAGGAATACACACAGTGTTCGCACCGCAAAACACATCATAACCATAGGGTGTTTTAACAAGAATCTGTATTCAAATGTACAAGAGTATAATCTTTCAATACAATGCCATGTAGCTCTTGAGTTTCCAAAAGAAAATTCCCTTTTACAAGCTCCCGAAGGAGTATTTATAATCTGAAAATTGCCCTTTGGGCTTCCTTGACTTTTCATCTTCTTGACCGTTGGGCTGCCTTGTGACCCAGTCTTTTCTGCGACCTGCGACCTGAGCTGTTGATGCGACCAGCAACTTGAGCTGTTGTTGCGACCTGCGACCTTAGCTGTTGTTGCGACCTGCGACTTGACTGGGTTGCGGGGTCGCAAATTGTAAGAAAACATCCAAAGTGCGACCTTGCAACCTTGCGACGAGGTCGCTGGGTCGCGAGGTCGCGAATCGTGAAAACAGATGCACATGCGACCTTGTGACCTTGCGACTAGGTCGCTGGGTCGCAGGGTCGCAAAAGGCAGAAAAACCGAAGATGTGCAACCTGCGACCTTGCGGCTAGGTCGCTGGGTCACAGGGTCGCAAAAGGTGAAAAAACCGAAGATGTGTGACCTGCGACCTTGCGACTAGGTCGCTGGGTCGCAGGGTCGCAAAAGGTAAAAAACCGAAGATGTGCGACCTGCGACCTTGCGACTAGGTCGCTGGGTCGCAGGGTCGCAAAAGGTGAAAAAACCGAAGATGTGCGACCTGCGACCTTGCGACTAGGTCGCTGGGTCACAAGGTCGCAAAAGGTAAAAAACAGAAGATGTGCGACCTGCGACCTCGCCAGATCTGTGAGTTCTTTGGAGTTTCACCAGTATCTACTTGTTCTGAAAATGTCCCCTTGTTTGCTAAGGAAAACTCTAGCTCGTTGTGCAGACTGCAAGGTTCTTCCTGCAATAAAATAACGTAGGTCACATATCTCCATGTTTGAAGCAATAATGATGCTAAAGGCATTTCAATTAATTTGCAAGAGCGAAGAACAATAAATTAAGACCCCTGTGTGGTCAAGACTTTGTTATCAGAGCCGCAAGTGGAGGTTGAGTCGCATTCTCCGAGTCTGCAAAGAGTTGTGACTATGCGACCCAAGACATTTGACATGGTGACAATTGCTCTATTCTCATCCCCTTCTAAACACCAAACAACAACGTAGTCAAAGTGCCCAACAAGACATGCGCAAGTCCCGTGGTAGTGACACTGGATAACAAAGGATTATATCGCATGCTTCAATTGCTAGGGAGCATTCCCTGGGAAATCTATGTGATTCATGTTCCTGCTATCGATCTTGGCAATCGAACCATATGCTTTCGCTGATAGGAAAATAATCGCTTATGGTATGCTAGTTTTAATGCCTTTGGACAGAGAAAAACGCTTCAGAGATTAAAACGACCATATGTTCATTTTGCTGATATCCGTTCACAGTTTTACGACATAACGTGTTGACCCTATCGCATTTTAATATCACTATTCATCATAGAAAGATCCTCAACACAATTTGTTAGATGATGAATATGCCTGAAATTCAGACTTTTATGAACGACCCTGTTCTGATGCGAAGCTCGATTATGAGTAATCTGTAGATGCGAGAAATTATTGACAGGAACTCAGACCTTGCGCACATACTCAGTGATCCTGGAACTCTTAGACAGACTTTGGATGCAGCACGGAATCCTTAACTCATGCGAGCGATGATGAGAAGTACTAACGGGGCCATGAGCAACATTGAATCATCTGTTAAGACTTTAACACGCTCCGTCGTATGTATGAAACAGTTCAAGAGACATTCCTCAATGCTGCGTTTCTGAAGGGGTCGCATGGTCATAGAATTTCCTTGAGTCGCAGCTTTCAATGGGTACCTCGTTCTGTGACCCTGCGACCTGGGCAAACGCGCAACCATGCAAATAAAATTGCAAAACAGCATTCGAAAATATGTCAAGTTTTGTTTTATTCTCCCTGACCAGTGACTATGGATTCGAGGGCGTTGTAAGGCTTGCATGCGTTGTAAAACTCAGTGGAAATCAATACTTCGAATGGAGGACATTCTAATACTGGATCTGCGCTGGATAATGACTACCACTGCCAGCCTCTGCTAGGAAAACTAACCAGTGACAGGAGACGTTCATATGGACAGTTACTAAATGTCATTAACGTATTCCTGGGAAGTGCTGAACGCAACTTTGGGCTTTGGAAACTTTCCTCCGAGGTGAAAAATGCTTGCGTTGTTCAAAATGGGTCAGCATATCTTTGACATGTGGCGGAGAGCCAGCAATCACGCCGTGTGCTCCCTCTTGCGCGCTGCAGCAGGAAGAAACCTTTTATGCAAGGCTTTAATTGAGGATAGAACAGGCGTGTGAACAACTGGTAAAGATCAAAATTGGTGCTGACGAGAACAACGAACCCGCTCCACCTCAGCCTCAAGTAAAGAGGAGACCTGGTTCAAATGCAGACGTTGAAAATATCACCAACATTGTTGTCAAGCCTTCTATTCATAGCTTTGGATGGCCTTGGCAATTATCGCACCGGAGTTATCATGACCATGCGTTGTAACGCGTCCATTCATTAACGTGGCATTGAACGTTTAACTCTTCGTAACGTGTCCATGCATGTCTTGCCACGTTTCTAACGCACCAAGGTTTGACTGCTATATATGTATATATCCGCACCAAGCATGGTTGAATATTTTCATACGTTGCGCCATTATAATATTCGCAGCCACGTTTTAAACATAAGGTTTGATCATAAAATATCTCCGCTCTAAAACTCCGCCATCGAGCCTTTGCACTCACTTATATAATTCTGATTCATGTCTAAGTTATGAAATTGGACCGTTGTTTGTGTATATGTGCTCTTAAATATTTATCATAAGTCAAAAACCTACTATCACGCTCATGCAACATGTCATGCGCTCCGCCCATGTTTGAGTTGAAGAAAACTCGACCTCCAAGTATATATATATCCACCTTACGTTTGTGTCCATGCAATGTGAATGTTGCACGTTGGTTCCATGCAACGACTTTGGACCGTTGAACATGTACATATACATCTGCCTCAAACGTTTAACGTAAATCGTAGCATGCCATAGGATGTTTGACTCCATGCAACGTGCGCGTGTATTTTGGTTGCACCATCTCACGTGGCCTTACACTTCTAAAACATGACTGCAAATGGTCATACATGCGCCATAGTGTTTTATAATATTCGCTGCCATGTTTGAAACATCAGTTTCGACCATAATATATCTGCTCACGTTGTTTTACCATCAGTGCAAACTCCACCAAAGAAATATTTTAGCTCGATTAATGCATTTGATAGAGTTTTGATCCGCACTCTTATATGATTGTAAAACCATACGTTGGCGCCTTGTCTTGGGTATATGGATGTGCCCCCACTCATAAAGTTTTTCACATAGTGCCATCATATGATTTGATTAATATATCTGCTCAACAGGTTTTAAACCTATTGGAAATGTGTCTTTATATGATCCATGATCCGTGCATCTCATATGGTATTAAAACCATATGTTTCTGTCCTTTTGTGCCTTAGTTTTAATGACATTTGCTTTTCCTCTGATTGCTAGCGCAACTAGATAACAATCTTTTATGCCACGGCCACCATCTCATAACATGAATGTTTTTGTTTTGCAAGGTCGAGAGTTGAAATCTGCTACTCAAAATGCATGATGACCGCTTTTAATGTTGACACTTTCTACTTTGAGGTTCCAGAGACTCTCTGTGCAGATACATCCATGGGCCTAGCTACCAAAAGGCGTGTGCATTTAAACATGACCTTTTGGGTTCAATTTGAGGTTCCCCATCTCTTGTGGTCTCACATAGACAATCTTTATGGATATGAAAGAGCAAGGAGACTAGGGTTTTAATGCCATTTCCTTGCTTCACGTTGTACTCCTTGCAACATTAATAATTGCGCACCATGTAGCTTAGGATTCATAAATGTTGCTTTCGAAAGATGCGCTCACATATTTGAAAACTCTGCCTTGGGCTTGCCACACCAACATGTGTGCTTTCGCACTGCTACCTGGCACGGGAACGCCTCAAATGAGATGGTCATTATCTAGAGAAAACTTCTGAGTCTGCTTTGTTCATCGGGCTATACTAGACTCATCGAAGTGGCGAAATACGTTTCTTTGCGTGCACCCATCGACATTGAGATGGTATTATGCAAGATCTGGACATTTCCAAGGGAGCGCTTTAAGCATCTGGTGCGCACTAGTGAAGAAAGCTTTTTGCATCAGTGACATAGAAGGTTCTCTCCGATGATCATGTATCACACTATCCTCCTTTAACGGTACTGGTCGCTTTCTCCTCCTCCTCCCTTGTTTCACAACTTGGCTTTGTCTTTGAGCCCAATTTTATTACCCTTGATGTCGCGACACGACTTAGGAGTTTGTTGCCCATGAGTTCGACCTGTGTGGAACATTACGACATCATAATTATTCTTTGATAATGATGACCCTAGACAAAACATATAAGACTAACAAGCTTAAGAGAAGGAAATCAAACAACATGCTTAATGGCCCACGGCGAGGAGGCCTTTAATCGTTAAAACAAAAGATTTCCATTCAAACGTATGTATGGCAATCTCATTCCACATGGCGCGACTGCGTTACGAATGTTCGAGCGTACGTTAGATGATCCTTCCCACATATGGCATGATTGCAACAACGACATCTGATCATGATGGCGAGATAACTCGTGAGGGGTTGGGGATAGGTCGGTGGGATGTAGTTGATTGCAGGTCGGGTGGAAGACTTTAACGCCTAAGTGAGCAGAGGGGGAACCCGAAATTTTAAATATACCCAAAATTTTGGGTGGTGTTGTAGCAGCTACAACAAATGGTGAACCACTGGTAGAATCCAGCATATCTGTCAATATCACCACAATAATCTGAGTCCGGATAATGATGCAAGGGAATATTGAACCAGTTCTGTGGGTACCCTTTGTATTACTTTGGCCCTTAATAGGTATGCCTAATCCTTGTGCCTCAACTAAGTCCCGCTAATCAGAAACACATAAAAGAGAAAGCTCATAGACACCAGTAGCTTGATGATGATGTGAAGAGCAAGGCACTGGGTTTATTATTCTCAAGATTTTTAAAGTAAGCTTCTGGTGTTGCTCCGCTGCCAGTAGGCCTGGACAGTACCCCGGCAGAGTCACTTCAAGAAATCACAAACGTTGCTCCGCTGCCAGCAAGCCTGGTCAGTACCCCGGCGGAGTCGTTGCATTACCTCTCTGCGCAGGAAGCCTTTCTCGATCCTTTACCCTTATTTGTTTCATGTGCTCATGGCACTTATTTTCATGTGCTCATGGCACTTATTTTTCATGGGCGGATGAGGGATCCCGACTTATTTTATGAGCAAGAGAGGTTGTTTCTCGTGTTACAAAAACTGAAAGATATCCTGATTTGGGTTTGCCCTTGTGCCGAACCTTCACATCCCATATACCACAATAGGTGAAGCGAGCAAAACATATCATTAAGATGTCCAAGACTATGCTGGGCACAAGGCTTAGGCTACGGGTAGGGGTCATTCGAACTCATTAGGTCTCCCATAAGCAATCGGCTCGTATCTCCCTAGCTAAATGAGTTTAGACTCATAGGCATCCTATTGAGAAAGCGACTTCAATGGATCGTCCTAAGAGAAAGCTGCCTCTTGAGATTGCCACCACCACTTCATGCCAAAACAATGGAGTTACTGCTTCAGCAATAGGGGCAAAACAAGACTGCAAGGTGATAGGGTTGTAATGAGGGCTCGTGCAGTGGCAGGCGACATGACAGAACTGATGTGAGGAAGAGAGAATACGACGCAATGTAAAAGGTGAGGCTCAGGATGCGATGCAATGCCATGTGCGAGAACGATCAACCAGTTGTAGGTGGCATAGAGGCGCAATACAAGCAATGATTATTTATGCAACAACAAGCAACTGAAAAGGAAATGAAAGAAAATACATGTAACATGATGATACCTAAAACATTAATCGTAAACAAAAATAGCAAACATGATTTTAAATCATAAAGTAAAAATTTGGCCAGTAAACCTAATTAAATTCGAACTAAAATTTTATTAACAATTCCTAGCTAGCCTACACTTAATCCCTAGTTTAACCAATGATGCGGTGGGGTTATGTAAAATCAGCTTTCCAGTGCAGCCACCGCATTAGTTCCTGACCTGCAAGAACAATAATGATCAGGATCAGAGCTAGTATCCAAAAAAGTGCAGCAGCAACAAAAATTACCTGAGGAGCAGGTGCAGCGTCAAGATGATCATAGATACTTACCAAAAAACATGCCAGAACAGATTGTGCAAGCTGAATCCCACTCTCATCTTGATACACAGCAATCTGTTCTTGAAACTCAACATTATTTATAAATGACACAAAATCATTCACGCACGATCCTGGATCTAAGGGGTGATGGGTAAGCCAACTCCTATTTTCAAGCACATTCACTAGATGGGGTTGGTCGAACAAACCAGCATGCTCATTATGGTAGTGAGGATCATCAGTTTTATGGAATGGAAATAATAAGCAAGTTCCAGGCGAATTATAGATGCATGCGCATCCAAGCGTAGAAACCCTAGTTTCGAAAACCCTAGTTCAGGGTCGCTCTTGGATTTGGTCAAGGATTTGAGGATCCGAACCCACTTTTAGTGGGGGCTGCAATTCCTTTCCGTTTTGAACAAAATCCATACCTTCGAGCGGGGGGTTTCCCAACGTCGATTGCTTGGCGAGATAAACAGGCGAATGGGCGTGATCATCAATTGTAGTGATTGGAAAGATGTCAGTGGGCTTTGTATCAATTTGGTCGAATGTTTGCGCACTGACAGATTGATAATCCAAAATGTCGGATTCTCCAGATTTGCCAGGATGGGGTGAATTCGACGCATTTATGTTGGAAGGAGAATGGTACTAGGGAATTGTCATTTCAGAACGTTCGGCGGAAGCTGACGCGTTTCGATTTTCTGGTGGGTACTTGAATCTTCCCAAAGCGGATCATCAAATTCAGGTGTCTTCGTATGGTCAAAAAAGAGATTTGAGTTACGGTCGTCAGCGGTATGATTGAATATGTTTTCAGATAAAGAGTGATCGCTGCAACCATCGGTTTGGTCAAGTTCGGTACCTGGAAAGTTAGGCTCCCTGGGGTTTACCAACTGGGATGGATCGATAACGGGGACATCTTGAAGTTGCCCATATAGGAAATCACTCCCATGGTTGTCTAAAGATTCTGAGTGAGACAGATCAGATTTAAAAGATTCATCGATTTTAGACTGTGATTGTGAAACACCACCTGCGTGCTTATGATTTTTGCCAATACCAGTATAAGAAAACTTTGAATGTCTAGACAAATTTACTGGTGTGGAAGGATCAAGAAACAAACTAGGGAACAATGAACGAAAATATTGAGTCGCAGAGGCATTAACCCTACAAGGATTTTCAACACGTGCATTCAAAGGACACAAATATCTAGCAGACCTAGAAAGGGAATCAACTTTATGCGGGGTAGGAGTCGATTCATAATCCGTATGTGAACCAGATTCATAGTCCGAATGTGAACCATATTCATCATCCGAATCTGAACCAGATTCGTAATCCAAATATGAACTAGATTCATAATCCGAAGGTGAACCAGATTCATAATCCGAATGTGAACCAGATTCATCATCCGAATGTGAATCTGATTCATAATTCAAATGTGAACTAGATTTAGGACTAAGCCCAGGGAGACATCGAGTGGGCTCGGGGTAGGTTTCATGAGCCAAAAGAGATAATGAGCCACTGGGGTGTTCAGATTCGACATGGTACGTGAAAGACTCAAAGTCAGAACGATCGTTGACCTGCGGGTTGTCATAGGGAACACTAGGCTCAGGTCGGGTTGCTAACTGAAATGATTCAAGGGAAACAAGAATTGCATACGCGAACTGCTCTCTTAACAACCTCCAATCGACATCCTTTTCAGGGAACTCAAAACAATAATGAACGAATCTGATAGAGAACTCATCTAAAGATTCCTGAGGTTCCATTCTGATGTCATTTATCTTTAGTAAAACGTTATGAAAATCATACCTGTGAAAAGCTTGTTGTAATTCACTGGTGAGTTGTTCAAATGAATGGATGGAAGATTCTGGTAAAGTGCAGCACCATTGCTTAGCGCGACCTTCGAGGGTGAGGAAGAAAAGCAAACAAAACAAACCCTCATTGTCAATTTCATAGCACTCACCAAAGTCACAAAAATCTGAACAGTGTTGGGTTATGGACACCCCATTTTCACCATCAAATTTTAACTGGGACAAGTGATACATAAGTTCATCATAGATGTAGTATCCAGGCTCATAAAACTCTGAAAACCATCTCGGGAGAATGATTTGGGAATGAGCCATTACAGATATGAGATTAACTGCAGGCTCTAATGGCTTAGCTTGTCATCTGGACCCCCTTCTTGTTAACCATATGGTCGGAGGTTCAAGCCCTCCTTCTAGCGCCAAATCTGTTGACGGGAAAATATGTCCGTGCGCCATTGTCCGATCTCCGGTAGAAAGTCCCAATTAGACCTTGAACCATTTGGAGTAGGGATCCCGTCCGGGGTGTGCGTCCGGCTACCGCTTAAGACGCCTTCCCTTCGGTCTCAAAAGAACCTGATTGAACCTGCAGACATACACTTATTCACATGATACAGAATACAGGATTGATGCATTAAACACGAATCAAACACTATGCGTAGCAAGATCACAAATAAAGCATGTACACCTCAGGAGATGTCATTAGCAACACATCTTTGGGGGGTAATGCTTATAAGGTAGTCTAAACACAAAATAAATAGTTCTTTATGGTGAGATATCCCTTTACTTTCTGAAAGATAAAACGAAATGCTAACAAAATAGTTCATTAACATTCATTAATAGAGCAGATGATAAATTGAACATCATTGATACAACACGGATAGCCATGATGCATAAATGATGACATGAAGAGTGCAGCTTCATTAATCATAGGATGTTCTGAAACTGTACAAGGAATACACACAGTTTTCGCACAGCAAAACACATCATAACCATAGGGTGTTTTAACAAGAATCTGTATTCATATGCACAAGAGTATAATATTTCAATACAATGCCATGTAGCTCTTGAGTTTCCCAAAATAAAAAGCCCCTTACATTTTCCCCGTAGGGAGTTTTATAGCACAAAACTTGCCCTTTGGGCTTCCTGAATTTTCGCCTTCCTGCGTGTTGAGTTGCCTCGTGACCTTGAAGAGGTTGTGACCTGCGACACGAAATTTGTTGATGCGACACACCTTTGTTGTTGTTGCAACCTACGACACAATTTGTTGTTGCGACTGTGCGGCCCGGGCGGGTCGCGGGGGTGGGAGGTAGCAGAAACGTCGAAGTGCGACCTTGCGACCTTGCGACTAGGTCGCTGGGTCGCGAGGTTGCGAATCGTGAAAACAGATGAACATGCGACCTCGCGACCTTGCGACTAGGTCGCTGGGTTGCAGGGTCGCAAAAGGCGGAAAAACCGAAGATGTGCGACCTGCGACCTTACGACTAGGTCGCTGGGTCGCAGGGTCACAAAAGGTGAAAAAACCCGAAGATGTGTGACCTGCGACCTTGTGACTAGGTCGCTGGGTCGCAGGGTCGCAAAAGGTGAAAAAAACCGAAGATGTGCGACCTGCGACCTTGCGACTAGGTCGCTGGGTCGCAGGGTCGCAAAAGGTAAAAAACCGAAGATGTGCGACCTGCGACCTCGCCATATCTGTGAGTTCTTTGGAGTTTCGCCAACATCTACTTGTTCTAAAAATGTCCCCTTGCTTGCTAAGGAAAACTCTGGCTCGTTGTGCAGACTGCAAGGTTCTTCCTGCAATAAAATAACGTAGGTCACATCTCTCCATGTTTGAAACAATAATAATGCTAAAGGTATTTCAATTAATTTGCAAGAGCGAAGAAAAATAAATTAAGACCCCTGTGTGGTCAAGACTTTGTCATCAGAGCCGCAAGTGGAGGTTGAGTCGCATTCTCCGAGTCTGCAAAGAGTTGTGACTATGCGACCCAAGACATTTGACATGGTGACAATTGCTCTATTCTCATCCCCTTCTAAACACCAAACAACAACGTAGTCCAAGTGCCCAACAAGACATGCGCAAGTCCCGTGGTAGTGACACCGGATAACAAAGGATTATATCGCATGCTGCAATTGCTAGGGAGCATTCCCTGGGCAATCTATGTGATTCACGTTCCTGCTATCGATCTTGGCAATCAAACCATATGCTTTCGCTGACAGGAAAATAATCGCTTATGGTATGCCAGTTTTTAATGCCTTTGGATAGAGAAAAACGCTTCAGAGATTAAAACGACCATATGCTCATTTCGCTGATATCCATTCACAGTTTTACGACATAACGTGTTGACCCTATCACATTTTAATATCACTATTCATCATAGACAGATCCTCAACACAATTTGTTAGATGATGAATATTCCTGAAATTCAGACTTTTATGAACGACCCTGTTCTGATGCGAAGCTCGATTATGAGTAATCTGCAGATGCGGGAAATTATTGACAGGAACTCAGACCTTGCGCACATACTCAGTGATCCTGGAACTCTTAGACAGACTTTGGATGCAGCACGGAATCCTTAGCTCATTCGAGCGATGATGAGAAATACTAACGGGGCCATGAGCAACATTGAATCATCTGCTAAGACTTTAACACGCTCCTTCGTATGTATGAAACAGTTCAAGAGACATTCCTCAATGCTGTGTTGCTGAAGGGGTCGCATGGTCGCAGAATTTCCTTGAGTCGCAGCTTTCAATGGGTACCTCGTTCTGCGACCCTGCGACCTGGGCAAACGCACAACCATGCAAAGAAAATTGCAAAATAGCATTCGAAAATATGTCAAGTTTTTTTTTATTCTCCCCGACCAGTGCCTATGGATTCGAGGGCGTTGTAAGGCTTGCATGCATTGTAAAACTCAGTGGAAATCACTACTTCGAATGGAGGACATTCTAATACTGGATCTGCGCTGGATAATGACTACCACTGCCAGCCTCTGCTAGGAAAACTAACCAGTGACAGGAGACGTTCATATGGACAGTTACTAAATGTCATTAATGCATTCCTGGGAAGTGCTGAACGCAACTTTGGGCTTTGGAAACTTTCCTCCAGGGTGAAAAACGCTGGCGTTGTTCAAACTGGATCAACATATCTTTGACACGTGGCAGAGAGCCAGCAATCATGCCGTGTACCCCCTCTTGTGCGCTGCAGCATGAAGAAACCCTTCATGCAAGGCTTTAATTGAGGACAGAACAGGCGTGTGAACAACTGGTAAAGATCGAAATTGGTGCTGATGAGAACAACGAACCGCTCCACCTCAGCCTCAAGTAAAGAGGAGACCTGGTTCAAATGCAGACGTTGCAAATATTACCAACATCGCTGTTACACCTTCTATTCATAGCTTTGGATGGCCTTGGGTATTATCGCACCGGAGTTATCATGACCATGCGTTGTAGCGCGTCCATTCATTAACGTGGCATTGAACGTTTACTCTGTGTAATGTGTCCATGCATGTCTTGCCACGTTTCTAACACACCAAGGTTTGACCGCTATATATGTATATATCCGCGCCAAGCATGGCTGAAGATTTTCATACGTTGCACCATTATAATATTTTCAGCCACGTTTTAAATATAGGTTTTGATCATAAAATATCTCCGCTCTAAAACTCCGCCATCGAGCCTTTGCACTCACTTATATAGTCTGATTCATGTCTAAGTTGTAAAATTGGACGGTTGTTTGTGTATATGTGCTCTTAAATATTTATCATAAGTCAAAAACCTACTATCACGCTCATGCAACATGTCATGCGCTGCGCCCATGTTTGAGTTGAAGAAAACTCGACCGCCAAGTATATATATATCCACCTTACGTTTGTGTTCATGCAATGTGAATGTTGCACGTTGGTTCCATGCAACGACTTTGGACCGTTGAACACGTACATATACATCTGCCTCAAACGTTTAACGTAAATCGAAGCATGCCATAGGATGTTTGACTCCATGCAACGTGCGTGTGTATTTTGGTCGCACCATCTCACGTGGCCTTACACTTCTAAAACATGACTGCAAATGGTCATACATGCGCCATAGTGTTTTATAATATTTGCTGCCATGTTTGAAACATCAATTTCGACCATAATATATCTTCTCACGTTGTTTTACCATCAGTCCAAACTCCACCAAAGAAATATTTTAGCTCGATTAATGTATTTGATAGAGTTTTGATCCGCGCTCTTATATGATTGTAAAACCATACGTTGGCGCCTTGTCTTGGGTATATGGATGTGCCCCCACTCATAAAGTTTTTCACATAGTGCCATCATATGATTTGATTAATATATCTGCTCAACAGGTTTTAAACCTATTGGAAATGTGTCTTTATATGATCCATGATCCGTGCATCTCATATGGTATTAAAACCATATGTTTCTGTCCTTTTGTGCCTTAGTTTTAATGACATTTGCTTTTCCTCCGATTGCTAGCGCAACTAGATAACAATATTTTATGCCACGACCACCATCTCATAACATGAATGTTTTTGTTTTGCAACGTCGAGAGTTGAAATCTGCTACTCAAAACGCATGATGACCGCTTTTAATGTTGACCCTTTCTACTTTGAGGTTCCAGAGACTCTCTGTGCAGATACATCCATGGGCCTAGCTACCAAAAGGTGTGTGCATTTAAACATGAACTTTTGGGTTCAATTTGAGGTTCCCCATCTCTTGTGGTCTCACATAGACAATCTTTATGGATATGAAAGAGCAAGGAGACTAGGGTTTTAATGCCATTTCCTTGCTTCACGTTGTACTCCTTGCAGCATTAATAATTGCGTACCATGTAGCTTAGGATTCATAAATGTTGCTTTTGAAAGATGCGCTCACATATTTGAAAACTCTGCCTTGGGCTTGCCACACCAACATGTGTGCTTTCGCACTGCTACCTAGTACGGGAACACCTCAAACGAGATGGTCATTATCTAGAGAAAAATTTTGAGTCCGCTTTGTTCACCGGGCTATACTAGACTCATCGAAGTGGCGAAATACGTTTCTTTGCGTGCGCCGATCGACATTGAGATGGTATTATGCAGGATCTGGACATTTCCAAGGGAGCGCTTTAAGCATCTAGTGCGCACTAGTGAAGAAAGCTTTTTGCATCAGTGACATAGAAGGTTCTCTCCGATCACCATGTATCACATTATCCTCCTTTAACGGTACTGGTCGCTTTCTCCTCCTCCTCCCTTGTTTCACAACTTGGCTTTGTCTTTGAGCCCAATTTTATTACCCTTGATGTCGCGACATGACTGAGGAGTTTGTTGCCCGTGAGGTCGACCTGTGTGGAACATTACGACATCATAATTATTCTTTGATAATGATGACCCTAGACAAAACATATAAGACTAACAAGCTTAAGAGAAGGAAATCAAACAACATGGTTAATGGCCCACGGCGAGGAGGCCTTTAATCGTTAAAACAAAAGATTTCCATTCAAACGTATGTATGGCAATCTCATTCCACATGGCGCGACTGCGTTACGAATGTTCGAGCATACGTTAGATGATCCTCCCCACATATGGCATGATTGCAACAACGACATCTGATCATGATGGCGAGATAACTCGTGAGGGGTTGGGGATAGGTCGGCGGGATGTAGTTGATTGCAGGTCGGGTGGAAGACTTTAACGCCTAAGTGAGCAGAGGGGGAACCCGAAATTTTAAATATACCCAAAATTTTGGGTGGTGCTGTAGCAGCTAAAACATGAGGCTAATCACTTTTTCACAGTGGATGGTGCGCCCATTTTCCTTACAGAAGACGAAGAATACACAGTGGTGACTCCAGACATTCAAAAAGACCAAAATTTCATTTTGGCCAATGATACAGTACTGGAAGACCAGTCTGATGACTATCAGAGAGGGTATATGAATGCTCTGTTGGCTCAGTAAAGGCAGTACTCTTTAAGGAACAGAGAGGTTACAGTCAGCCCCATTCAAAAGAGAAAGGAACTCCAAATGAAAAACGATGCACAAAATAAAGCTAAGGAGCCGGCTGATCCTTCCTCTAGCAAAGCACCTGCAGTTGCTAATACAACAAACGAAAAGAACCAGCAAAACACAGTAAAGGAGCCAACAGAGAAGAAAGACTCGCCCATTAAAGAGGTAGAAAAAGCTCCCTCCTTTAATCTCTAAATTAAAAGTGTCTATGCCCCTCACAGAGTTGGTAAAGAATAGTGTGTATAAAAATCAAGTGTCCAAAGTCTTGCAAACAGATTCTATCTCCGATATGGTCAATGTAGAAGACGACTACCCTGAACTTATTTTCGGTCCAGCCACAGAAGAATCTAAAGAAAATGAAGTCCCTCCTTTTTACTTGAGTCTTAGAGTACATGAGTTTATCCTGCATAATGCTATGTTGGACTCCGGGGCCTCACATAATTTGATGCCCAAAGCTGTCATGGAGAAGCTAGGCCTTGACATCACTCGTAAATATCATGACTTGTATTCCTTCGACTCAAGTAGGGTCCACTATATTGGTTTAATTAAAGATTTGGTAGTGTCTTTAGATCAGATTCCAGCAAAGAATGTCTTGATGGATGTAGTTGTTGCTGATGTCCCACCAAGGTTTGGAATGCTCCTATCTAGGTCTTGGGGTGCTAAACTCAAAGGAACTATGCAGCTTGACTTCTCTTATGCCACTATCCCTGTATTTGGCCAGTTGAGGAAGTTATATAGGGAAAATAAAATGAAATATATGATTACCAGCAAAGACAAGCCTGTAAATCATCCCATTAATGCTGTCCATACAGACTTAGAGTCTTTTGTCTTGTATTCTGATGGTGGTTTAAATGATGAGAATGTTCAATTGGTACAAGTGGATGAAATACCTGAGATTTCAGAGAATTTCAGAGAGGTCCTCAGACAGGAAAAGGAAAAAGAAGCAAACACTTCTGAACCTCCTGCCTACCAGCAGCAAAGGGACAATGAACAGCCAGGAATCAACCAAGGTAAAGAAGAGAAAGAAACAAATTTCCAACATCTTCAAGAAGAAGAAGAAGGCCTGTGGAGTATGGATTTTAATGGAGCTATTGGTAAGGATGGAGCTGGCATTGGAATATGGATTAGGAGCCCTGTTTTTCAACCTGAGAAGGTTCCAAGTAATGTTAGAGTTTGTGCTTATAAGCTAGCTTTTGATTTCTCTAACAATGAAGCAGAATATGAGGCTTTGATTGTAGGCCTCAAAATTTTGAAGAAGTTGAATGCAAAAAGGATTTCTGTATATGGTGACTCCGAATTGATAATTAAACAGGTGAAGGGAGAATACCAAGCCAAACATCCAAGATTGAGGGCATACAGAAATGCAGTCTTGGACATTTTGAAAATATTCCCAGAGTATACTTTGACAGCAGTGCCCAGGATGCAGAACATTATTGCTGATTCTCTTGCCACTACTGCAAGTAACTTGAAGATTCCGATGAACTCCAGCAATAAGTTTGAAATCTATGTAAAACATAGGCCTGTTGTTCCGGACAATTTAAGGTATTGGCAAGTATTTTGGGATGATAATGAGATCAATGCATTTTTGCAGGGTGATGGAAAATTCAAAGATACTCCAATAGAGGGTGAGTATGAGGTTGATGATCAGGAGTTGGAAGCAAACCAAATGGACATATTGCAGTTAAAGGATAATGTAATTCCTAGAGGTCTCATACCTCTGGAGGAGCTTTTTGATCAGGATGATGTCGCAAAGAAACCAAGCTTGGTGCCCATAGATAAAGGAGTTGAAGATGTGAATATTGGAACAGCTGATCAGCCCAAGTTTGTCAAATTTTCAAAGGCATTATCCCCTGAGGTAAAGGAGAAGTATGTTAAATTTCTTTCTGAATTTTCTGATGTATTTGCATGGGATTATTCAGATTTGAAAGTGTATGATAAGAAAATAATTAAGCATACAATTCCTATCAAGCCGGATCAGAAGCCTTTCAGACAGAAACTGAGAAGAATCAATCCAAAGTTGCTGCCCTCAATTGAAAAGGAGGTAAACAGGTTGTACAAAGCAGGAATCATAGTTCCTATTAGATTTTTTGATTGGATTTCGAATTTGGTCCCAGTGCGTAAGAAGACTGGAGAAATCAGACTGTGTATTGACTTTCTGAACTTGAATAAGGCATCCTTAAAGGATAATTACCCACTTTCGAAAATGGACCATATTCTACAGAGAGTAGTTGGAGCATCTAGGATGTCACTACTTTATGGCTACTTAGGGTATAACTAGATTTTGGTGCATGAGAAGGACCAAGATAAAACTGCCTTCACAACACCCTGGTGAACCTTCCAATATGCTAAGATGCCCTTTGGACTGAAGAACGCTGGAGCCACCTTCCAGCGTGCAATGGACATTGCTTTTTCAAATGAAAAAGATGTTTTTCTTGTTGTTTATTTGGATGATTTGACAGTGTTTTCAGGTTCAGATGATGAGCATTTGCACCATCTAAGAGTGGTTTTTCAGCATTGCAGAAAGTTTGGGATTTCTCTCAATCCCAAAAAGAGCCTTTTTTCCATGGATGAGGGCAAATTGCTCAGGCATATCATCTCTAAAGATGGCATCTGCATAGATCCAACCAGAGTGGAGGCAATTCAGCTCATAGATCTTCCACGGAACAAGAAAGAGATTCATGCCTTCAATGGTAAGATGATTTTTTTACGCAGATTTATACCTAATCTGGCTGAGCATTTGAGAGAAATGACCAATATGTTGAAGAAATACAACACTGTTAAGTGGAGTGAAGAAGCTATCAAGTCATTCAATCTGATAAAGTTTGCTTTGTCTAATGCCCTAGTTCTGATCAGTCCCGAATATACTCAAGATTTTATTATATTTTCGCTTGCATCTGAGCATACTATGGCTGTTGTTTTAATGCAAAAGAGAGATGAAGTAGAAAGGCCAATTTCCTTTCTCAGTAGGACTATTAGAGATGCTTCTCTAAGATATAATATTATTGAAAAGCAGGCGTTGGCCCTTATCAAGGCATTGAAAGATTTTAGGGTCTATATTCTGCATTCACACACTATAGCATATGTCCCCAACGCAACAGTCACGGATGTACTCATGCAAACTGATCCAAAAGGTCGAAGAGTCAAATGGATAGCAGCTATGTTGGAGTACGATATGGAGATCAAGCCTACGAAGTTGATCAAAGGCCAAGGGTTGGTGAAATTGATGGCCCAATCAAATCTGTGTGCTTTAGATATAAACCTCATTACAACGATATCAGAAGAGGAAGATGAAGGTTTGCTGGTTCCTATTTCAGATATTTTTCTGCAGTCCCCTTGGTATTCAGATATTGTGTATGTTCTTCAGCATCTGTCACCTCCTCCAGGCATGTCGAAGAGTAAAGGTAGATCTTTGAAGCTTAAAGCTGCAAAATATTGCATTTTGAACAGCGCTTTGTTTTGGAAGGATCCGGGAGGCGTTTTGCTAAATTTCCTGCTCGAAGAAGAAGCTCAGAAGGTTATGCACGATTTTCATAAAGGTGACTGTGGTGGTCACTTGTTTTGGAAAACTACAGCGAACAAGGTATTGAGAGCCGGGTATTATTGGCCCACATTATTTTCTGATTTATATAAAACAGTGATGAATTGTCATGAATGTCAAATTTTCCAAGGGAAGAAGAAATTTCTTCCACTTCCTTTGAAACTTGTTTCAGTGAACGTGCCCTTTCAGTAGTGGGGGCTCGATTTTATAGGAGAAATTCATCCCGCGTCCTCAGCACAACAACGATGGATATTGACTGGGACAGATTACTTTACGAAATGGATCGAGGCCATCCTTGCCAGGCAAGTGACTGACACGGTAATTATTCAATTCCTGGAATCAAATATTTTATCCCGTTTTGGTTGCCCATGTAAAATTGTGACAGATAAAGCAGCCGCGTTCAGATCAAGGAAAATGATCAATCTCTGTGATAAATACAAAATCATGCTGGGCCATTCAACAACGTATTATCCACAAGGCAATGGCCTGGCGAAGTCATCCAACAAGTTGCTGATGAATATAATTAAGAAAATTTTGGAGGCAAACAAAAGAAATTGGCACCGGAAGCTTATCAACGCACTGTCGGCAAACAGAGTCAGCAGTAAAAAATCAATAGGTATGTCACCCTTTGAGCTGGTTTATGGTACTGATGTTGTCTTTCCTACTTCTCTTACGGTTCCAGTTATGAGATTATTACAAGAAGTTGGAAGTGAAGATGATGACAACCAGCGAAGAATCAACCAGATGATCCACCTTCAACAAACAAGAGAAGAAGTGTCACAGAAAATGAGTTAGTTGCAGGACAAGATTAAAAAGATCTATGACAGGAAGACTAAAGCAGAAAAGTTTCAGTTGGATGATTTAGTGTTGAAATGGGATGCAAGAAATGAAGACAAAGGGAAGCACGGTAAATTTGACAACCTTTGGAAGGGACCATACAGAATTACAACATATAGGGGTCAGAATTCCTTCTTGCTTTCAGAAATGGATGGCCAGGATTGTCCCGGAGGAGTAGTAAATGGTAGGCTATTGAAGCACTACCATTGTTGAAGACATGGATCAGAATATATCTCATCATCATTGTATATACCATTTTATTTTTATAAAATCAAAGTTCAAAATGCACAGTCATTCAAGTTTGGAGCCCGAGGTGAACGCTATAAAACTTGGAAGCTATTATCTCCACAAAGTGATGTCCCTGATTTTTTAGAATTTTTCCGTAGCATGTTCGGTGCCAAATCATCCTCTAAGCAGATCCATCAGAAAGAGCCCAGAAAGAGCTTTCCAACGGTATACTACACTCTCAAAACTTACTTCTGGATTGAATTCTATGCCCAAGTGAAGTAAAAGTCTCATATTTCCTAAACCTCCCCTATTTCCCATGTTCCCCTTAAACTTTATGTTTAAAGTTATAAACCATTTTTCCCCCTTTCCGATTATAAAATCGCATTATAAAATAATTTAACAAATATGCGATGTATTCCATAAACCACTTCCCCTTTATGCTTTTAAACCTTATATCAAAGTTCAAAACTTTATATTATAATAAACCCCCATCGTTCCCAAACCACTTCCCCACCATACGTTGTGATGAAAATTTATTATAAAGTTTTATATTATAACAAAACCCGCATAACCCAAGTCCCTTCCCCTTTCAATCGCATCGCATGTTTTATTTGTATGTCCCGATCGGCCCATCGCGAAATTTTCCGATGCGATTGCCCCGATAGCTTACCCCCAATGGAAAACCCCCCAATCAATGTCTCCACTGTTGATCTCTTGGTTCGATCCAACAACCCACAGCTAATCGGGCCATCAGAAATCAACACTTCCATAAAGTCCCCCTCCGATTGACCCATCGCAAACCTTTCCCTCTGATCGCATCACAAAGTTTATTTGAATGCTCTGATCCGCCAATCGCACCATCCTCCGATCCGATCAATCGCAAGTCCCTCCCTCTGATTACCCGATCTGCTCCTCCGATCGCAACAACCCCCGATTGATCTCCCCATCGTCTATTTTCCCTGCTGATCGGACGGCCCACAGCTAATCAGGCCATCGCAATCAACATTCCCATATATGTTACACTCCACTCCACTCCGATTTTCGATTGCGATTAATCCCTGGTCCCACCATACAATACTTCCTCCCGCGCATTATAAAGGGATTTCCCCTTTGTTAAAATCAAATTTTGGTTTCATTTCATTTATGTGAAAGACCTCCCACAATCGCATCGGCGATTTCATATAAATCACTCCGCCCCACTCCCGAGCCCGATTGCGATTGCGATTAATCTCGGGGCCCACCATTTAAAACCCTCCACCATTCATTACAAAACCCCTTTTTCATTTGTAAAGGTTAAAAATTCATCCATTTGGTTTATTACAAAGGCCTTCCTCCCCATCGCATTGCAATATTTGTAATATTTTACTCCCCTCTCCCGATTCCGATTCCGATTGCGATGGCACCGCCGATTGTTATATTACGACTGTTTTATTAATATGATATCCCTCCGCCCAGCTCACTCCGATTGCGATTGTAATGCGGGTCCCGCCTCCTCTCTCTTCCTTCCTATTCATTATTTTCCCTTCACTAAAGGAAAAGTTTCATTTCAAAGGCATGCTATTTAAAAAATCAGTTTTCTTCAGAATTAGAAATAGTAGAAAGCAAGGAAACAGTCAAAGGGCCGAGAGTTTATTTAAAAAAGATTGTTACAGCAAGTAGCAAAATAGGAAATCTGTTCATCGAATTAAATATTTTCTTTCATACAGCCTAATAGCAAAATCTCCAAGTAGTCAAACGCAATGCTGTCCCTTATTTTCAGGGGCAGATTGTTGGATCTCTTTTCTATGATTGGATTTCAGTTCTTCAACTGTTAAAACAACGCCCTTTTCTTGTGGATCTATGTTCCCACATTTCAGCCTATTTAATGTAATTGTAAATCATTTGTAAAGCGGTCGTAATAGTCGGTAACTCAGAAAGTAGGGGAAAAGTGTGGAAGAACATCTATGCGCTACATTGTACAGTTTGACAGGAATTAATCAGAGATGCAGCTCTGATTTGTGGGATCCATGTGGTATGAGATTTAACATTTGTTTTTCTTTTTTGTTTCATATGTGAATTTTTATGTGTTCCATTCATCCATAAACATTTCCTTTTGAATTCTTTCAAGACAGAAAGGTAGAATCCATTTTATATGCTCTGCCTTGGGAAATCATTCATACTCTGTATTTTTCTCCTGTTTGAAAAGGATCCATTTATTGTGCCCTTTTCAGCTCCGCACCAGTCTTTCCATCCCATCCTCATTAAATTTTAATTGCTAATTTTCCTGCCTATCTTGCCCCATGAAATACCCTGTGTCCTGATTGAATTCCCGGTTTCAACTATCCCTTTTTATCCCACACGTCCCTGAAAAATTCATTTATTTTATTAAACCTTTTTCCCATCATTTTATCTAGCCTAATATCAGTCCATTTATTGTATTCCTTTGAATCTTCTTTTATGGAGAGAGCCCTCTCCTGTCCTTGTAGGGCTAGCTACAAGGCTGAGCGTGGTTTAGTTGTTACCCTGATTTTCCTTTTGCAGCCTGGGGTCCAATTCAGGTGCTAACACCACCTACCTATATACTTCAGAATTTTATCAGCTTAAGGGGTAATTCTAGGGATCTTAACTTCAAAAATGACTTGGTAGATAGGGAGCATGATTTCATTATAGATTTTGAACATATGAGAGTAATATTTTGATTCCCACAAGAAATCTAACTGGACAAGGATGGGCGTTACTACTTCCTCGGTCCACTTTTATCCAAAGGAGGGGAATTCGTAGGAAAAACAAACTGCATCCATGATATAAGTGCTCATGTAAAAAGGTGGGGTTGTATTGGTTTTAACATTTCGATTTTCCCTATAGGATGTGATGAGTCTAATCAAATTATCAGAAATAATGATTTCCCAATTTAGGATATACCCATCAGAGTTTGCTTCTATCAAGGGTGTCTAATTCTCTTTAAACTTACTAGTGTTTACAAACCCAAACATACGACACATCATTGCAGCAATTTGAGAGTAAGGAACTTTAAGAGAAGCGACTGTATACATACCCTTATCATCAGCTTATTCCGGTTCAGGTAATTTCTCCACTCTTTAATTACTGCTGCAGGATTTTCTTTCTCTTGCATTAATTTTTGAATGAATTGTGAATCATATCTCTTCTGCAACTCTGGTAATTTATACATCATAGTTAAATTAGATGGCCTGAGAGAACCAATGATAGTTCTGTTCTTGGTAACAAATTGTCTATCCCTCATATCCACATTTTCTAACACCCATCTCACTAAGTCAATGTATGTAAGTATTTTGGGACGAGCAAAAATTCTATAAAGAAAGGACTTAGCCGCGTCTGACCGGGATTCTGAATCATTATAAGAAGCTTAATTAGCTATGGCTTGCCCGTCTAAAATTACCTGAGGTTTCTCATTCTCAAAGAGTTGGTATAACCCTTCTTAGCCTGATAAAAAAATGCTTGGATTGCATGTAGTATCACAGATTAAGAGATCCATTTCGTTGTTCTCCTCTTGCTGCATAAATAATTGTGGTGGGCTGGCGGATTTCCTTCATGCTTTAATCAATCGTGACATGCTTTTATGCCTTGTGTTTTAGAATTATCCTGTTCAAACAAACTAGAGATGATAAGCTCAATTCACTTCGAAACGCTATTAACAATCTTATCAATTGAATTTATTTGTAATGGGAATCCTTCGCAATTTAATTTTGAAACTAAAAATCAATTGAAAACCTTGAGATTACAAACACGTATGAATGAACATTAAATTCGAAATTATGGATCCACGTGATTCTGATAAGTGTCATTATATTGGGATGTTACATCGGCGATTTAATAGACGACATGCTTTAGTGTTTTTTAGAGCTCTGCAAAATGTGAAACTACGAAACTATGAATGTGCGATAGCTATAAACAGAATGTGATATCGATACATGTTAGTTGACGAGATGTGATATCGGTGTCTGTTAGATAACAAATTTCAGTATTTTAGTAGTGTAGGAATTCACTTACTTCGTAATTTGGTGATTCGGCATTTCGACTATTCGTGCGTTTGCAATTTGATATTTCGCTTATTCGCTTCATCGCAACTTTTTTCCAGTTATATGCATTTTTCTTTTAAAGTTTTAGTTTTTTAAGCGTTTTTTAGTGAATTTCTTATTTATAAAGGGGAAATTAAAATCTTAACTTAAAAAATAAGTAATTTGGGTTTTATTTCTAAGAATTGAATATTAATTCTAAAATTTTTAAGGGTCCCCATTATTCTTTCTAAGTTATTATTTAGGATAATGGGGAGTTGTTGTAATACTACAACAATTGGCGACACACTGGATGAATCTAAAATCTTTGACAAATATTAATACTTATATATATATATATATATATATATTTAGGAAATTTATAAGTAATTGAAATCTGTTTTTTGATATAGATAAATTTTAATTTAAATAACCTCATTGTACTTAAAAAACTTCCCCATACTTCTGCAAATGAAATTTATCTTTAAATAAATCAAATCTAAATAAGTTGAAAAGCTGAGTAGAAATTTATTTGAAGTTTGGCTATTAGATAAACTTATTAGTCACTAGTAGAGCCACTACTACCAGCAGGCATTCATAGCCTTGACAAGGTTACTATTTAACCAAAAATGAACCAGTATCTCATTCATAACATAATAAATATCTTCATAGGTAACATAATAACTTGTTTTATGATTTTTAAGAATTTTTTCCTTTTTTGTTACTTTAAAATCATTATCCTAGTTTGGTAGCCAATTGATAATGTCAATTTTATTATGAACATGATGAGTCGACTCGTGATGAGACCTCTCAATTTTAGAGTTTCTTATATTTTTGAATTACACTCTGAAGAGTATCTAATACATAAATGAATGGGGAGGTTGTCATTTTTCTCTTTATGAGCTTTTGGGTGTCCATTTGAGTTAAATATGCTAATACTTCAATAAAATTTCCCACTTTGTATAAATAACTTTTTGAATTTGATTCATGTCAAAAATCATTTTTCAACTTACATAGTTTGGAATAATTCTTCTTTCTATTGGCTATTTAAATCAAAAATTTCTAAAGAAATGGAGAATTCAATTTATATTTTATTTCCATTTTTTTATATATCTCTAAGGATTAATACGTTCATGTTCTTTAATAAATACGAAGTGCTTCACCTCTTGCGTGATATTGCAAACACCTTTTTATTTGAATTAACCTATATACATAATATACAGAAGCACTGTTGTTCTTTAAGAAAAATATTTTTTAAGGATAATTCCATTAACAGGATGAGTTTCCTTCTTCCCTTGTAAGTCTTGCAAAAGAAAATTTGATGGACCTATTTTTTCAATTATTTGAAAACAGCCAAGACAAAGCTTTTGAAAGTTAGTATGTTTTCCTTTATCTTCATGCATTTTATCCAATTTTAATACTAAATCTATGATCTAAAATTGTTTATCCTTGATTGTATTTGAATCAAACGAAGTTTTGACCAACTATTGATGATGACTATGTACCATTTTATCCTTTTCTCTTTCTTCTTCCATTTTAATTATTTGGGACATTCTTATTTTCAATGAAGAGAAATGTTTCTTATTAATAAATTGGACTAGGGTTGTTGATGGGATAACTATATTTAAAGGTAAAACTACCTCTTTTCCATATACTAATCGAAAAGGGGAAGTTCCTATTGAAGCTTTTTTAGTTATCCTATCTGCCCATAATGAAAAGGTTAAGGCTTTGTGCCAATTCTTTTGATTTTGATCAATAGTTCGTTTAATTATTCTAATGAGGTTTTTGTTTGTTGATTCTGCTCAGACATTTCCTTGAGGGTAATAATTTGCAGAATATTTTAATTTAAACCCTCTTTTCAAAGAAAATTTATTCATGGCATTTCCAGAGAAATAAGAAGCATTGTCAAACACGAGAGCGTTAGGAGCACCAAACATTGTGATAATGAATTGATCAATAAAATCAATAATGTTTTCTGAATTGGCAGTCTTAAGAGTTATTTCTTCTACCCACTTCCTAAAATAATATGTATCATTCAATATATATTTATGTTGTTTAGAAGAATTAGGAACTATGTCACCTATTATGTCAATTCCCCATTGTTCGAAAGGTTGTTCCATATTGACTGGTTGCAGTGTCATTGATGCTTTTCTCTGTCTTCCTACTGTTGTTTGGCATATTTTACAATTTCTGACATAATTATGTGCATCTTTGAATAAAGTTGGCCAATAATATCCAAAATGTAAAATTTTATGAGTTGTAGTGTCTCCACCAAAGTGTCCACCTGCTGGTCCATCATGGAGTTCCTGGAGCACATTGGGTATTTCAGTTTTCTCTAAGAATTTTAGTAAGACAGAATCATAATTATTTTTCAATAACGCATCATTGACCAACTGATATTGAATAACTTTCAATCTTAATTCTCATTTTCTTTTAAAATCCAAGTTTATTGGAGCATAACCATTTTTTGAATAGAAAATTAAATCAACGTATTGAGATTGAGGGTCAATCATGAATACCTCTGTAAACTATTCAATACTAGTTGTTACCTCATCAGGTGGTGTGTCATTCATTCCTGTAATCAACCTGCAAAAACCTTGACCTCTTATAATTTCAGCAGGCCTTATTTCTAAGTCATATTCTTGCATTGTTGTTACCCAATTGGCTCTCTTTTCACCTAGTTCCTTTTGAATGAGTATTTTTCTGACTGTTGATAAAGGAACTATCACTTTGACATGAGCTTTTAAGAGAAAGGTCGAAAGTGTTTAACTGCCTTATGCACTACAAATGGTTGTTTTTTAGCTCCTATGTAGTTAAATTTTGATCCTTGAAAATGAGAACTAAAGAATGCAATTGGGGTTTTGAGTTTTTTATCATCAGGTTGAGTTAACACTACTGCATATGACAGATCTTAAGAAAAAGTATATGGAATGAAACTATTGGAAAAATTAGGAGTTTAAAGAGAAGGAGCGTCAACAATTGATTGTTTGATGATTTCAAATGCTTCATTTTCTTCTTCTCCCCATTTAAATAATGAATATTTCTTGATCATATTTTGTAATGGAAGAACAGTATGGGAAAAATCTGGAACGAATATTTTGCCAAATTTTATCTGCCCTAAAAATGATTGCATTGATTTTTTGTTATAGGGTAGTGGAATTTCAAAAATTGTTTTAATCTCGTCTAGATCGATACAAATTCCATTGTTTGACACAATAAAACATAAGAGTTTTCCTTTGTTTTAATCAAAGACTGGCTTCTTTGGGTTAAGAGAAATCCAAATTTCTTGCATCTTTCAAAGATTTTCTTTAAGTCCTGCAAGTGATTGTTTTTCTCTTTTGAGTATATGGTTATATCATCAAGATATACTACCACTGTTTCATTTATCAGTCCTTTAAATGCAATATCCATGGCTCTCTAAAAGGTGGCTCCTGCATTCATTAGTCCAAAGGGCATCTTTTGGTATACATAAGTTCCCCATTTTTTTGGGAATGTAGTTTTCAAACAATCTTCAGGATGAAACAAAATTTGATTATATCTTGAAAATCCATCTAAAAATGACATTAACTCAGAGTTTGAAACTGATTGTAAAACTTGTTCCATTGATGGTAAAGGAAAATTATTTTTTTTACATGCCTTATTCAAGTTTCTGAAGTCAATACAAATTCAAATATCTCCATTCTTTTTCCTAACTGGTACCAGATTAGAAACCCATTTCGAATGTCTAACAAGAAAAATGATCTTGGCTCTCAATAGTTTATTTAACTCATATTTTATTTTTGTTTCCAATTTTGCATGAATTTTCCTAAGCTTTTGCTGGATAGGTTTAACTTTAGGCAACATAGGAATAGTATGTTGAATGATATAAGGGTTAAAAGTTTTAAGATCTTGGTAATTCCATGTGAAATTGTATTTGCAGTTCTTCAATAATGAAATGAATGCATTTATTTCTTCAGATGAAAGGCTAAGCCCTAAATTTATTTCTTGATGTAGATTGTCAGATCCTAGGTTGACTAATTCAAACTTTAGAGTAGAACTCTACAGTTTGCAATTGTTGATTTTCTTGAATCTGTCTTTCAAATCATATAAATCTTCAAGTTTAACCACATATTTTGGTAAAATATTTTTATCAGTTTGTTGTTTTATTTGATTATCATGTTCATCTTCATCCTTAATTTGATCATCATATGATTTCTCGGAATTAATAAAACTTAAGATATCAATATCATCATTAAAAACTTGCCAACTGGTAACATTATCTGGTATAGGTGGTTGAAAAATAAATTCGATAGAGAATCTGTCGAGACTAAAATATTTTGGAGGAATAAGATTGGAAGAAACATTATCTAAAAGGTTAGCGTTGGTATTTTGTAATCTAGGAATAGGAGAGATATTGACTGCTAAAAAATGAGATATAAGGTCTTGAACTGGAGATTGGTAATGTTTTAAGTGATTTGAGAGACAATGAATAGTATTTCTTACTTGTCTGATAACAATCTCTGAATCTGCAAACACTCGAATATATTTTATATCAAGACTAATTTCTTTACGAAGGCCTTCAACCAATTCTTCGTATTCAACAATATTATTAGTGCATTCAAATTCTAAACTACAAGGAAGCATGTTTTTTCGCTTTTTGGGCTAATGAGTACACATCCTGCTCCTGCACCGTCATTGGATCTTGATCCATCAAAATCAAGTTTCCAAAATGGAGATTGGATTACAGTTTCTTCTTCAAAATTGAAGCATCTAATGGAATCCGTCTTAGAGTAATTTTCCACTTGTGAATTAACATAGTTAATTGGAAAAGGTGATGTTTGTGCATTGAAATTGCTTTAAAATGATTCTACAGAGTAATTGCCCCGAATATTGTTGTTAGATGCTATAAGCTCATTTTCTTCCCCAAGGTCTGTGACAGAGTATTTCATATTCTTTTCACGGTCAAATCCAATTTGATTAGGCTTTCCATTATATGGAAGCCACATGTGATACCAGTCCATTGCAAAATATCCATGTAATTTTTCAGACCAATCTCTGCTAAGAACTAAACCATAAAATTCAGGAATGTCTGGAATTTTGAATTTGACAATAATATAATACTTACTGAATTGATCTCTCCTAATAATTTGACCTTTGCTCTATCCAATTGAATTATATTAATTGAGGACTTCTAGGGTGCGATATTTAATTTTTTCGCAGATTGAATATGGAATTATATTAGATGAGGCCCCAGAATCAATTAAACAGTTATAAACATTCTTATTGTAGATCTCATAAGTCAAAAGAAAAGGAGGTGTATGAGAATTTGATCTATCACCAATCAAGATAGAATCTGAAGCATTAACTTTGTTGGAATGATTAATAGAAGGTTTTTCCATTCCATTAGTAACTTTAGCTATAATAGTTGAAGGAAGAGGAGATGTTGTGAATGCATTCAACTCTTTCAATAAAATATTTTGTTTTTTCTTTAACTTGCTAAGTTCATGGAAATAAATATTGGCCCTAATATTCTTCATATCCTCAATTATGTTATATTCAATAGTATCAGATACTACTAAAGTTTTAGATTTAGGATCGGATGTAGATTTGATTGGCTGAGAATCGGATGTGACCTGCTGAGATGATTTGACAAGATGCTTTTTGTTAATAGGTTTTTTTTAGCAATATAAGTTGGTGTTTTCTGTTTATGATTTATTTGAATAGGTTCTACATTATTTCAACTTCTTGTGCTAACTGGCACGGCTTCGGTTTCTGATTCTTCATCAAAGGAAGGTAAAATAAAATCCCATAATCCATTTAATTCGGCCACTTTTTCCTCTTGGGATTCATCGACAGAAGTTGTTGTTTCCTCTTCTTCTTTTTCTTGGTCAGATTTTGCGTTAGAAATAACATTAGGAGGTTGAGACATAGACAATTGATTTTTTCTAAATGATCTAAAAGGCTTCTTGGAGGAGGTTTCAGCCACCTGCTTCCTAATTTCGACCATATCATTGGACATAGCTTTGAGAACCTTTTGCAATCCTTCAAGATTAAAAGGATGTTTAAGAGCTTTTTTTTTTATTCATCTTTGAATGTTACTTTTTTGGATTTCTTGTCTTCTACCTCTGTCTTATTTTCTAAAGCAACAATTATTTTCTAATAATTGAATATTAATTCTAAAAATTTTAAGGGTCCCCACTATTCTTTCTAAGTTATTATTTAGGATAATGGGGATTTGGTGTAATACTACAACATGTAGTCAGAGAAGGAGCATTGATGATGGCTTGCCTGATTAGATCAAAAGCTTCTCTTTCATTATGTCCCCATTTGAAGAGTGCATTTTTCTTAATCATCACTTTCAATGGTAAAACAATTTGGGAAAAAATTGGTACAAATCTCTTGACAAAAAATTTTTGTCCTAAAAAGGACTACATGGGTTTCTTGTTATGGGGATGAGAGAGTTCATAAATTTCCTTTATCCTTTCTGGATCTATGCAAATTCCTTCTTTTGAGACAATAAATCCTAAAATTTTTCCTTCATTTAGAGCAAAATAAGACTTCTTTGGATTTAAAGAAATTCAATATTTTAAACAGTGTTCAAGGATTTGCTTAAGATCATGATAATGGTCACTTTTTTTCTTGGAGTAAATGGCTATATAGTCTAAATATACAACCACATTTTTTTTTATCAATCCTCTAAAAGAAATGTCCATTTCTCTTTGAAAATTTTCTCCTGCATTGATTAGACCGAAGGGCATTTTTTGGTAGGCATAAGTCCCCCATTTATTTCAAAATGTAGTCTTTAATCTATCTTCAGGATGAACCAAAACTTGATTGTAGCCTGAAAATCCATCAAGGAAAGACATTAATTCAGAACCAACAACTGATTACAAAATTTGTTCCATCGGTGGTAATGGGAAATTGTCTTTTAAGAAAGCTTTGTTTAAATTCCTAAAATCAATACAAATACGAATATCGCCATTCTTTTTCCTAACATGGAATAAGTGTGAGACCCACTTTGAATGCCTAACATGGAAGATAATCCTGGCCTTAAGGAGTTTCTTGAGTTCATTTTTCATTTGACTTTTAAGATCAAGGTGAATTTTACTTAACTTTTCTTGTATAGGCTTTTCAGTGTATATCATTTGAATAGTATGCTGGATGATGGAGGTATCATAAGTTTTGAGATCTTCATATTTCCATGTAAGTGAATGAAGGCTAATATTTCATCATAGGAAAGACCAAGTCCTATGTTAATGTTTTGATGATTAAGATCTGTGCCCAAATTTACTAGTTTAAACCTCAAAGTTGAACTTTGTAGTTTAGAATTAGTAACCTTTTTGAATCTATCTTTGAGATCATAGAGATCTTCAAGCTTAAACATAGACTTAGGTATGTCATTTTATTCATGTTTCTGTGTCAATTACCTTTCATGTTAATCTTCATCAATTAATTGATCATCATATGACCCTTCTGATGTAAGAAAAGTTATAACATATTGTTAATTTTGGACAACTAGGTCCAAACTCCATGTTCTGATGCTCAGATGAAGATGCCAATATTTTTATTAGATTCCTATTTCGGAGAGGTGCAAGATCAATCTAAAGATCATCTTGATCTAAGGATCAGAACGTTTATTTTGAATTTATTCAAAATATGTGCAGGTTGGCCTGAAATGAAATGTAGGCTTGAAGCCCCAGCAGTTGTGTCACAAACCCTCACTGATGGATATAAATAGGTCAACGTTGGAGGTAATTTTCACTCATCCATCACATCACATTATCTCTCCTCATCTAATTGGTTCAATCATCTATTGGAGTCTAGTCTTCACTCACATGTGGGAAAAAGCAGCAACTAGGGTTTTAGACTGTCTAGGGTTTCTAGCGCAGAAATTGACCAGCATTGACTTTGGTCAACGCTTGGTCAAAATGACCTGAACCTCTCCCAAAATTTTGATTTCCTCAATCAGTATTTTTTGGCACAAAAACCAAGGCTAGACGTTGAATTTCTTACTGCTTCTGTTTGCATTGACCATTGATTGGGACAACGTTGACTTTCGTTGACTTTGGGTTGAATGATTTGGCTGTTCATGAGGGTTGTGTGACACTTCTGGTTGGCTGACCATATTGAGACTTTGTTGGTTGAAGCATCCTACTGAATATCGTAATGCACCAACACACATATATATTTTTGGCTTGTCTTCTGCCGATCTACTGGTATGTTCTATCTGCATTTTACTTTCTTGTTTATGTGATTACTGACTGATATTGGGGATAAAAAGTAAAGTTGGTTCAAGCATAGAAAATATACAAAAATTTACACATCTTCATCATCATTGAATACTCTCCAATTAGTGACATTATAAGGAATAGATGGGTGAAAAATCAACTCTATAGCTTTTTGGTTGTGAAAGCTATATGGATGTCTCGTTGATAAATAGTGGTGCCTCTAGACACATCACTGGGTTCAAGGAAGCACTTTCTGACATGGTTGAGAGGAATGTTAATCTGAATATTATCCTTGGAGATAATGCCACATATCCCATTAAAGGGACAGGGACTGTGACCCTCCACTTGTCTCAAGGTCAAGTCCTCCACTTGCAGGATGTACTCTATGTATGTAATTTGAAGAAGAACCTTGTGTTTATTTCAGCCATGGAATACAAAGGTTTCAATGTGGCATTCATTGATGGGAAGGTGCGTATCTGGAAGAAGAGTTTCAAGGAAGCTATCACGATTATGTTTAGAGTTGATAGACTCTACCAGGTTGGAGGAAGTCCACTGGGAGTGATGACATGTTATACTCTCCGACAGGTTGAACTATGGCACCAGAGGTTTGGAAACCTTCAATACAAAGCCCTTCCTAAAGCAAGGAAGGTGGTGATGGGCATGCCCGAGTTCACAAATGATCATGAAAGTGTGTGTAATTGTTTTGCCGAAGGAAAGCATACAAGGGGACCTTTCCCCTCAAGTGTCACAAAGACATCTGATGTCTTGCAATTAGTAAATTTTGATCTGTCTAGTATGCTTCCCGTGACATCCCTAGGAGGATGTACTTATTATATGATGTTCATAGATGACTTCTCTCGCAAAACATGGATATACTTCTTGAAAAATAAGGATGAGGCTTTCATGTCGTTCCGTACCTTCAAAGCCTTGGTGGAAAATTCAACAGGGAAGAAGATCAAGATATTAAGGACCGATAATGGCATTGAATATGAGACGAATGAATTCAAGAAATTTTGCAGAGAAGTTGGCATCAAGAGGGAGACCACAACTGTCTGTACTCCAGAATAGAATGGAATTTCTGAAAGAAATAATAGAACCATTGTGGAAGCTTCCCATGCCATGCTATGTGACCAAGGTCTATCAAAGTTTATGTGGGGATAAGTTGCGAACACTGTTCTGTACATATAAAACTGATGCTTGCATTCTGCTCTGGACTCCAAAACTCCCGAAGAGGTTTTCTTTGGTGAGAAACCTGACGTCTCACATTTTAGAGTTTTTGGATGTCTTGTTTATTTTCATGTACCGAAAGTGAAGAGGAGAAAACTGTATGCTTCTGGAAAGAAGGGAATGTTTGTGGGCTATAGAAAAACTTCGAAGGCCTATAGAGTCTATGTGCCTGGTCAAAGGGAAGTGGAGATATGCCACGATGTTACCCTTGATGAAGATGCTTCCCTGAGGAAAGTTATCAATATTTCGATATTTGAGGAAGATCATGAAGCAAGGCTTGGAAATCAAGAAGAACTGAAGGATGAGACGGTGCCTGATGTTGAAGGAGCGATGGACCCTATTTATCCACTTCCTTCAATGAGGAAGAGACCATCATGGCTCAGGGACACTCTCGAGGATTTCAAGGGACAAATGACCCCAAGGGGGACATTCTGTGAAAGCAAGAAGCCGAATAGATACCAAGGGTATCTAGTAGCCATGAGTACAATCGTACAATCTGAGCCTGGATCTATTGAGGAAGCCATAAAGCATCAAGTCTGGAAGGATGGTATGCATGAAGAATATGAGTCCATTATGAAGAATGATGTCTGGGATGTGGTTCCAAGACTGGAGGACAAAGTAGTTGTCACCTCGAAATGGTTCTATAAGATCAAGCATGGATCTGATGGAAGTTCTAACAATTTCAAGGTAAGATTCATTGCCCGTGGCTTCTCTCAAAAGGAAGGCGTAAACTATGATGACATATTTTCACCTGTAGCCCGATATACCACTATCTGATCTATCATAGCCCTTGCTGCTACGCAAGGATGGAGTCTTCATCAGATGGATGTGAAGACCACATTTCTGCATGGTGCGATAAAGGAAGAGGTGTATGTGGAGCATCCTATGGGGTTCGAAGTCCAGGATTGGGACACCCATGTCTGTAGGTTGAAGAAAGCCCTCTATGGGTTGAATTAAGCACCCAGAGCTTAGTACGAGAGGATAGATAGCTACCTTATGAATCTGGGCTTCACGCGTAGTAATGTTGCTCCAAACCTTTACTTTAAGGTTGATAGGGAGAAGCCTCTCATTCTGGTGTTTTATTTGGACGACCTCTTCCTGACAGGTGCTGACCCTCTCATTCATCAGTTAAAGAGAGAGCTTGCTGCTGAGTTCGAGATGAAGGACCTAGGACTGATGCATTACTTCCTAGGCTTGGAGGTTTGGTAGAGACCTTCTCAAGGAAAATATATTGTGAAGCTTCTGGAAAGATTCGGAATGGTGGAATGTAAGTCTGTGTCAACACCGATGGAGCTCAACTTTAAGAAGTTGAGTGGCAGCGCTGCTGGGTCTGTGCTAGAAAATCCTACTGAGTATTGTCAACTCATAGGGGCCCTGATGTTCTTAGTGAACACCCGTTTAGACATATGTTTTACAGTGAACACTTTGAGTCAACATATGGTTGAGCCTCATCACTTTCACTGGATTGGTGACAAGAATCTGTTGAGATATCTTCGGGACACGATAAACCATGGGCTGAGATACACTGTCGGGAGCATGACACTCCATGGATATACTGATGTCGATTGGGCTAGCAGTGTGGTGGATCGTAAGAGCACATCGGGATGTTGCTTCACACTTCGTTTTTATTCGATGTCATGGATGAGTAGGAAGCAGAATCCAATGGATTTGAGCACCGCAGAGGCCAAATACATTACAGCAAGTATGGCCTGTTGTGAAACAGTTTGGTTGCGAAATCTCTTCAGTGAGTTGTTCAGGCATGTGCTAGATACCACCGTGATACTCTGTGATAACCAGAGTGGGATTTGATTGTCCAATAATCCCGTGTTCCACGATCGATCCAAGCATATTGATATCAAGTACCACTTTATTCGGGATATGGTACAGCGAGGCGCTGTAAGGCTTGATCATATAGGAACTGATGAGAAAGTCACAGATATTCTCACAAAGCCCTTGGGGAAGGTCAAGTTCCTAACCTTTCATGAGAATCTTGGTATCATGGAATGACCCTATGCTGAGGGTCTTGTTAGACGATGAGCTATTGGAACTCTGGGGGGGCTTTAGGGATAGCTTCTCGGAGCTATAAGCACACACGAGGCTAGGCTTAACGAAACTTGTGGTGCTTCTGCCCCACCGTTATGATGATTGATTTGGTTCACCTCTCATGACCTGTGCCCCATATGTATCCTACCCATTTGAGTCCCATAATCATGGGAAGTGCCTCTCATTTGGCTAGTGAGGTGGGAAAAGCTAGAGACTAGTAGAAAAGAGAGATGGATGCATCAGAGATTGTCATAATCTCTATGTCTAGGATGGCACGGTCCAACCACTTGATCTAGGATCAATTCTAGTGAGGTTCCAGACCTCCTACAGACTTCGAGTCAAATAAATCAACTTCGGGTTGGTATGTGACTCTTTGAGTCCTATAGAGGTTTCGGACCTCTGGGCTGAATTTTTCAGTTGGGGATGATGTGTTTGTGAGTGACCCACTTCTGTTCTGAAATAAAGAAGCCATAAAAGCAAGCTACAGCAGGATGACGCATGATGTTTGGATGGCACAAGTGGATGGAGTTCTCCCTAGTTGAGAGGGAGTGTTAATTTTGGACAACTAGGTCCAAACTCCATGTTGTGATGCTCAGATGAAGATTCCAATATTTTTATTGGATTCCTCTTTCAGATAGGTGCAAGATAGATCTAAATATCATCTTAATCCAATGAGAAAAACATTTATTTTGAATTTATTCAAAATATGTGAAGGTCGGCCTGAAATGAAATGTAGGCTTGAAGCCCCAGAAATTGTGTCACACACCCTCACTGATGGATATAAATAGGTCAACGTTGGAGGTCATTTTCACTCATCCATCACATCACATTCTCTCTCCTCATCTGATTGGTTCGATCATCTATTGGATTCTCTTCTTCACTCACGCGTGGGAAAAAGAAGCAACTAGGGTTTCAAACTGTCTAGGGTTTCGAGCATAGAAATTGACTAGTGTTGACTTTGGTCAACGCTTGGTCAAATTTACTCGAACCTCTCCCAAAATTTCGATTTCCTCAATATGCATTTTTTGGCACAAAAACCAAGGTTGGACGTTGACTTTGACTTGGATGCATTGACTTTCTTGTTGCTACTGTTTGCATTGACCGTTGACTGGGACAACATTGACTTTCGTTGACTTTGGGTTCACTAATCTGGTTTTCCGTGAGGATTGTGTGACACTTCTAGTTGGTTGGCCATATTGAGACTTTGTTGGTTGAAGCATCCTGCTGACCACCGTAACGCACCAACACACATATATATTTTTGGCTTGTCTTATGTCGATCTACTGGTATGTTCTATTTTCATTTTACTTTCTTGTTTATGTGATTGATGACTAATATTGGGGATAAAAAGTAAAGTTGCTTCAAGCATAGAACATCTACAAAATTTAACACATCTTCATCATCGTTGAATACTCTCCAATTAGTGACATTATAAGGAATAGATGGGCGAAAAATCAACTCTATAGAAAATCTATCTGAACTATAATATTTTGAAGGAATAAGTTTGGATGTTACATTAGCTAGAAGGTCTACTCTTGCATTCTGAATTCTTAGAACATATGAGATATTGAATGCTAAAAAATGAGAGGTAAGAGATTTTACTAATGACTGGGAATGTTTAAGATGACCAGAAATATAACGTATGGTATTTCTTAGCTATTTCAAAATTATTTCAAAATCACCATATACCCAGAGATATTTGACACCAATATCAATTGCTTTGTATAAGCCTTGGACTAGTGCCTCATATTCTGCAGTGTTATTTGTGCATTCAAATTCAAGCCTGCATACTAGCATTGTTTTTTCACCTTTCAGATTGATTAATATACAACCAGCTCTTGTACCTTCACCGAATTTTGATCCATAAAAGTATAATGTGCAGAACAAAGTATTAATACAAGGTTTATCTATGATATTTATACAATTGGAAGAATTTGTCTGAGAAATTTTTTTTATTTGAGAATTAACTGAGTTGGTGAGAAATGAATATTTTTTAGCATTAAAATTCCCCAAAAAGGATTCAATAGAGTAATTGCCAAGAATGTTATTAGTAAAACCCATGGGTTCATTCTCATTGTCGAATTCGTCCATTAAGTATTTCATGTGTTTTTCACGGTCTACTCGGATTTGATTTGGTTTACCATTATAGGGAAGCCAAATATGAGACCAATCAGTGGAAAAATAACCATGAAGCTTTTCTGACCAGTCTCTACTTAGGATTAAACCATATTAAAAGTCAGGGATATCAACAACTAAAATATCAATTACTTGATGAAATTTTGAATTGGATGCTATTCTGATAAGGACTGAATTCATTTATCCTAATACCTTAACCTTTGTTCTGTCTAATTGCACAATGTGTATTGCATAATTTCGAGGAGATATATTTAAATTCAAACAAATAGAATATGGCATGATGTTTGAAGTGGCTCCAGAGTCAATTAGACAATTATGAACATTTTTGTTGAATACTTCAAAAGTTAAAAGGATGGGAGGAGTACGTGAATTAGATCTGTCAATGATTTTTTTTTGTAAAGTTCAAACTATTCTATTATTGTACAAAAAATATATTACAGGCTAGGTGACTAGAGAATTTAGTGGGGCCAATGAGGATCTACCCTTGGCACAATCAAAATCAAGGTTTGATTGGCGTTGGTGGGCTACCCAACAGAGGGAAACCAACCCACCAGTCGCAGCATGTTCAAAAGCATAGCTAAAAACCAAAAAAACAGACAAAGAGTCCTGTTTAAAAGAGAAAAAAAACAGACTTGAGATTCTGCCAACTTGACAGACAAACACCAAAAAGCATAAAAAAATTAGGGAGGTAATTCCTCCAGAATCCAACAGGCATAGGGGCTGGAGGGAGTATAGTCCATATGAGTGAATCGTTCTTGTCTTCAAAGAATCTGATTAAGTCATTGTAATTCCAATATGGGTCATACTTTTGTTTCCAGAATTGAGCATAGAGAGAGGAGGGTTGGGTGATCCATTTCCACTATATTTTCACCGCCAGGGAGGAGTTGTTTGGTTCTGGATCCCGGAGTCCAAGTCCTCCCCGAGATTCCGAGATGCAGAGACTGTCCCAATTAACCATAGCCCATTTTTTCTTTTTGTTGTCTCCTCCCCAAATAAAGTTGCGTTGGAGGTTCTGAATGGATTTGAGAACCCATTTGAGCTCTGCCAGAATGGAGAACAAGTAAAAAGGCATATATTGGAGGAAAAATTTGACAAGGATCAGATGGTCGACCAGGTTGAGAGAACGAAAGGTCCATGAATCAAGATTTCTTATTAATTTCTTTAGAAGTTCATGCCAGGAGGAGTGCTTAACAGCATAGTTAGTAAGCGGGGCTCCCAAATATTTGGAAGGGAGGGAGGCGATGGATATGCCCAAAATTCTGGCGATGTTTTGCTGGGTTACATTCGGGGTGTTGAAAAAGAAGAGTTGGGATTTTTCCAGTTTGATGGTGGTGCCCGAGGCATCATAGAAGGTGGTCAAAATTGAATGGATGCTGCGAGCTTCTTGAACCGAGAGGTGCCCCCTAATCATATTGTCATCAACGAATTGTTGGTGGGTGAGAGGCCTGCAATTATGAACCTAGAGACCACGAAGGTTACCTTGCAGAGCAGAAACTTTTAATGCCCAACTAAGGCCTTCTGCCATGAAGACAAATAAGAAGGGGGAGAGTGGATCCCCTTGACGAGTGCCTCGAAAGGGACAAAAGTTTTATGACAGAGAGCCATTAACCAAGATGGAAAAGAAATCTGAGGAGGTGAGGGAGACAATCCAGTTAATCCACTCTTGGCAGAAGCCAAAAGCCTACAGGACAAACTTGATATACTCCCAGCTCAGTTTGTCAAAATATTTCGAGAGTTCCAACTTGAGAATCATTCTAGGACTTTTGGTAACTTTTAGGGAGTGAATGATTTCATGGGCCATAATAATTCCGTCAAGAATTTTCTTTCCTTCCACATAGACGGTTTGCTCAGGAGATATGAGGATGGGAAAGAGAGGCTTTAGACGATTGGACACCACTTTGGAAATGATTTTGTAGACGACATTGCATAAAGAGATGGGACGGTACTTACTGGGCGAAGCGACATTGTCTTCCTTGGGTATGAGAGTGAGAAAAGTGGCGTTTAGAGCTAGAAGGACCCATTTCTTGACGCGAGACTTTTCAATAACTTCCCAAATCTCATGCTTGATCAGGTCCCAAAAAAAATGAAAGAAGTTGGTTGTGAAGCCATCAGGTCCCAGAGCTTTGCCATCCTGAAATTGAGAAATCGTTGCTTCGACCTCCTAAAGGGTAGAGGGTTTCATAAGCATAGAGTTGTGCTCCTCAAAGATAAGAGGGGTAATGTACTGGAGAATGTTGTTTATTGCATCTGATCGGTCAAGCTATTCCTCAAAGTGAATATCTCTATAATAGGAGACCAGTTCATGATCAATATCTTTATGATTTTCTAGGTGATCTCCTTGGGTATTGCGGAGCGACGCGATTTTTTTATGCATTCGATGCTGAATGGTAGAGCGGTGGAAGAATGTTGTGTTTCTTTCCCCCTCCTTTAATCACTTTATTCTAGATTTCAGCTTCTAGAGGATTTCCTCATGTTGATGTCTAGCTTCTAGCTGGGAGGTGAGTAGTTCTTCTTGAAGATTTAGATATGACTGTCTCCCTTCCAGAATTATCCTTTGCTAAAGCTTATACATCTGTTGCTGCAACTTGATTTGGTCTTGGAAGATGTTTCTGAAGGTGTGCTTGTTCCAAAATTTAAGCTTTACCTTGAGGGATTTCAAATTTTGTTGAATGGTGTACATCCTGGTGACTCCGAGAAATTGCATGTGAGTCCACCAATATTCGACCATTTCTCGAAATTTTGGGTGAGTGAGCTATACTTTTTTAAAACGAAACAGATGCCAAGAAGGAATTCTAGGTTGGTTCCACTGCATGCAGATGGGCTAGTGATATGACCCTACAGAGGGTAGGATGGTGGTAAAAGGATCTCCCCCATAGGCTAGGAGAGATTCAGTGATAAAAAATCTTTCCAACCTGGATGCAATTTGGTTTTCTCCACTTATTTTATTATTCTAGGTGTACAATCCATTGGAAGTCGGTAGATCAATTAGGGCATTAAAGGCGATCAATTATTTGAATTGAATGCTATCTGCTTCCAGGATCCTGCACCTCCTTTATTCTCCTCAAGCGTTGATATCATGTTGTAGTCCCCCCCAAGAATCCAGTTGGTATTGGGCATTTGAGTCCAAAGCCAGGAGAGATAGGTGAGCAGCTAGATTTTTTGGGGAAGGTGCTACGGACTGTAAACATTAGTGATGAAACCATGTATTCCAGAGCTCAGTGTGTGGAAAGATGCTGATATGGCATTACAGGTAGCTAAGAAGTTGGACAAACTGATTTCAAGAGGGTGCCAAGCAATGGCCAGACCTCCAGAGGCCCCAGAGGCATCAACATATACAACCTTACAACCTTTCCAGAGTCGTGGAAGGAGGATTTGGAGGTGGAGGTGAGTGTTTTTAGTTTCTTGAATCATAAGGAGGGAAGGGTGTTCTATATGGACTTTCTTCTGTATCATTCTATGTTTGGAAGGGCTATTAATGCCTCTAATATTCCAGGAGATAATCTTCATCAGGAATGATTGGGGCATGTGGGAAATAACTGAGTGAGCTATGCATATTTCCCTGATTCAATAAGTTGGTGTCCTACCATAATGATATGTTGGAGATCAGTTCTTTTGCCCTGCTTCTTGGTTTCTTTGGTGTTATTTTTTATCTCTCTAGGGGAGCTTCATTGGATTCCCAGGCAAGGGGAAACTCTAGCTTTGGAGAGGACAGATGTTAGGGTTTGAATCTAGACCGACATGATAGAGTGGTGGGCTTTATTAAGACAGACTTCCTCCATATCGAGAATATCAAGGTCACCAAAGTCTATGTCAACTAGATATTCATCCATGGGTATTTCTTCACACTGTGGTATTTCCAGGTTTTTTTGTGGAGGGGGTGTGCTTGAGGTGGAGATGATCTTCTCAGCGGTTAGAATCTCGGATTTTCTGGAATCCTGGCGGGAGATCTGAACCTCCAGATCGATGTGTTGTTTCTTGTTGTTGGGTTATGCTCCCTCAGTGTCCATGGTCGTATCTTCTGGGAGATTAGATAAAGGAACAAAACAGTTATTCATAGCAGGATTAGATTTTGGAAGTTTACTTGATGCTTTTTTTGTTTCCGTCATCGGTTTTGGACCTTGCTGAAGTCTTCTGCGTGAGGTTTTCCAACATTCCTTGAGGTCTGGTTGACTTGAATGAGAGGGAAATCCTTGAATATATGCCCATGCTCGTGACATTTGTGACATTGAAATGGCACATGCTCGTAGTCAATCGTTTGAACCCATTCATAATCATCATGCATGAGGTTGATGGAGTCCAAAAGCAGTTTTGCAATATGCATGTAGACGCAGATGCGCGCATAGGAGGTTTATTTGTTGATTCATGTTGGCTCATCTATCTTGATGAATTCTCCTAGAAAGTTTCTAATCAATTTGAGGGTGAGCTCGTCCCAATTGTCCTGTAGGAGGAAAAAAATGTGCACCAAAACAAGGGCCCACGAAAGGTCTTCCTTGTCTAGGTTGAACCTTTCTACCCAGTTACAGAGGTAGATACTTGCAGAGTTAAAAAAGTATGATCCACCATCCATGACCTTGTTCTTGTCTTCCAGGAATGTGAAGAAGGTGGTGAATAATCCCTTAGATCCAATTTGGACATCTATGTGGCCTTTTGGTTTCCAACTGGCCATGATCCATCCACAAAGGGCCCTCTCTCTGGGCCAGATGCCGATAAATTTACCAATGAGTACATGGTATTTTATGTGCTGAATTTTTGAATATATTCGATGCACAAGGATCTGTAGCTTTGGTCATTCCATCATTTTGGGGATGCATCTCGAGGAGGTTGCAATGCCGTAATATTCCTAGTGATTTTTCACGAGGGGCGAGCTGTTGTCAGGATTTGAGCAGCCCAGGGATTGGGTGTCCATATTTGTGCCATTATTTTGTGTTTGCTATGACATTGCAGTGGCCTGTGTTACTGTTTGGGAGGGACCCAATGTCCCTCCCTTCGAGACGGTCATGGGATATGCAGTAGATCCACCCACTAGAATGAGGGCTCTTACAGAAGGGGGGTAGCTCAATAATAAATAAATTGGATCTGTCACCGATTAAAACAACATCACTTGCATCAAATTTTTCAGGTGAATCACTAGGAGGTTTAATAACTCCTTTTGAAGCTTTGGAAGTAACAGGAGCAGGTAAGGATGAAATAGGGTCTGCATTCAAATCTTTGAGTAAAATTTCCTACTGTTGTTTTAATTTGATCAAATCATGCATGGAGATATTTGCCTTTATCTTCGTCATATCTTCCACTATATTATATTCAATAGTATCAGAGACCACTAATGTCTTGGATGTGTATTTAAGAGTAGAATAAGTTGGATTAAATTGAGGAGGAGGAGTTCTTTTGTTAATCACTTTATCCTTAGCAACAAAGGATGAAGAATTTTGCTTTTGAGGAGACCAAGGGAGGTCAATAGAATTTTTACTTCTAGTGTTAACTGGAAGTGTCTCATGTTCATCTTCATTATCAGATGTTGGAAGGATAAAGTCCCATATTCCACGAACTTTGAATAATTCTTCCTCTTGATATTCTTCTGTGGATGATATTGTTTCATCTTCAGATTCGTCTTGATATGATTCAACATTCGAGATTACATTAGGAGATTTGGAAGCTTGATTTTTCTTAAAATATATAAAAGGTTTATTTGAAGAAGACTCGACTACTTAGTTCTTTATCTCGGCCATATCATTCAACATAGTTTTGAGGACTTTTTGTAATTCCTCAAGATCATAAGTATCTTTAGATGTTTTCTTTTTGGGTTCATCCTGAAATGAAACCTTCTTAGTTTTTCTATCTTCTTGTATAGTTTTCTTCTCTAAAGCAAGGATTCTATTTTCAATAGAAAGAGCTTCTTTCATATTCTCTACCAATGTAGCCTTATTTTCTCTATTTACAAAAATAGAAATATTAGAAGGAAGAGAGGACATGTACCATTCTATTTGTACATCTACTCCGGGCTTAGATGTGGTTGAGATCTTATTGAGTAGTTTATTGAATATGGAGTTGAAATCTTTTATATTTTCTCATGTATTTGCTTTAATATTCGAAAGATCATTGATAAGAGTAGCAGTAGTATGATCATCACCAAATTTAGTAAGGAAATGTTCTTCAAAAATAACCTAGCTAATAATAGTGCCTGATGGTAGTGAGAAATACCATGATCCAGTTGATCCTTGAAAAGTATATGAAAATAATCTAACTACACAATCTTCTTCAATGACATCATTAATATTCATGGAAAGCATAAAATTATGAAGATGTTCTTCTGTAGGTAGACCATCATCTGGATTATCCTTAGGAAACCATCCTTCAAGATGCTTAGGTAAAGGATGAAGAGGACCTGGTAATTGAACAACTCCAGGATTCTGCCATGGTCTGGCTGCCATTGTGTGAAGTGGAGGATTAATTTTCCCTGAAGAAGGATTTGGAGTGGAAGAAGTAGTTCCAGTAGTGGTTGTTCATGTAGAAGAAACAACTATGGAACTAATGCTGCTTGAAGAAACAATTTTAGACTGGGAAGAAGAAGGAATGTGAATTATTGAAGAAATGGTTTGATAAGATGTAAAAGGAGGAACAAATGATGGTGTTTGAGGGGTAGAAGAGGATTGAATCTCGTTAGTAGATGATTGAGTTTCGAATATAGGATATTTACTACAATGAGAATGGAGAGGAAATTCCAAAGGGATTACTCCGACCTTTTCACTCTTAGAATGAGTTAATACACCAATGCCCTCAAATATTGAACACTTCCTTCTAATGATTCAGAAAGTATAGGTTTTTTTTGCTGAAATAGAAATTTATTCCAATTTCGTTATTAAATTTTGTACTTCAGGTGATTCTGGAGTATAATATGAAGAGAGTTCTTTATGAATAGAACTAGTATATTTGGGGGGAGATTGAACAACTTCTGATCTAAGAATAGGAGATCTTGAACCAGGACTAGAAGTTGTAGACTTGGAGGGAGAATGACTCTTATGATGGTATTTTCATTTTGGATTAAGCTTTGGTGCCATTCATAGTCAGATTTCCCTCCTTCTAGCGCCAAAAATGTTGAGGCCCTGAAAATCGGTGCAACAACGTCAGGGAAACCACCCGGTCTGGGACTTAAAAACCATCCCTTTTCCATTTGGAATGGTGGCTCCGACTGGATTTATGGGACCATTTTCTAAGAATATAATTAGGTGAATGGATGGATTTATAACTGTCTGTAACTTGGTAAATGGAAGTATTAACAAGCTTGCAGTAAATAATATATATATCTATTATGTATTCCGGGATTAAATATATTCTCAGTGTGATTTATAAAAATGATCTTTCAATAGTTGCAAATGAAGATTATACAAACACTTAGAGATATGAAAATGATTTGAAATAACTGATTTAATTAAACAGTTAATTAAATCAATTGGATAAAATTATATCACAACTATTATATGTCTGTATTGAATATGTACCAAAAGATAACAATTTAACATGTTCAAAACTGAGATAATTCCAAATTGTATTCAAATAGATACATGAAACAAAACATCATAAGATAAATAACCATTTCTCATTTTAAACAAAAATATAACATTAAGGCTAAAATTACCATGTATATATTCACTCTTCTCATTTGAGAAAAAGTACTTGGTCCAGCCCTTTCTATTCAGAAAACTTCAAGAGTACAAAAGTGCGACTTTTATAAAGTCTTCCTTTCAAAATTTCAGGACCCCTACTTCAAAGACATGAAGGGGTTTATATACAAAAATTAAAAGTCTTAAAATAGTTATTACAATAAAAGCTAAGGAGGTTTAAAACAAATCTCCTTAAACTAAGTGAAAATTTAAACAGAAACATAATTTAAAGGGGTGACTTTCTTGATGATTGTTCTGTTGTCTCATCAACCATTCGTTCCTTCAGCTAAAGGATGTTAAGCATAGGCTTAACCTTGGGAGGTTGGCATGGTATGATGTGCAACTATATAGTGAAAACAACATCAGAAAGTGGAGGCAACATGTAGGAGGATGTATTTGTAAGACAATATAGCATAATCCATTGGCTATGAGTCTTTACCAAGTATCTCCAACACTTATTCCAATATAGTTTTTCCAACTTTATGATGTATTATTCTTTGACCTTTGAAACTTATTTCCATTGTCTTATCAAGTCTTTCACGATAAGAAGCGCACCGAGAGGACATCTATCAATAAGGTTTGCAACAATGAGATTTTGACTGACAGTTTCCACAATGTTAGTAGCCACATGTTTTGCTCTACAAATAGTATTTTAGCATGTTTCAATTGTATGTCCCAATCAGTAAACAATACTTCCTTTTTAGAGTCTTCAATCCTGGGCAGGTTGGCATTTCGGCCATCAACGTAATCCTACCAGGTTATATGTTGTGAAACCTTGTCATCAATCTCATAAAAACTAATCCTCTAGTCTAATATTCGATTCATTAGTGAATTTTTTTTCTCACACAATTAAAGAATATTTGATAATTTTTTACAAAAAATGACTTTTTGTTGTGCCAATAAGGTATTTAGTTCTAAGGCCTTTTTTCTAAATTCATCTATCTTTGGATTATCCTTCAATTTCTCTACAGAAAACTGCAATTGATGAATTTGAGTGTCCTTTGAACTGATTTCATTTTGGTGCTGAATCTTCAATTGGTCAATGCTCTCTTGGAGCCACGTGACCTGTAGTTGTAGCTGTTGGTTGACATTTTGTTTCTCTGCCTGTAGCTCAATTTCTAATTGGATGATTATTTCATCATTTTATTTCATCAATTGTTGAGCCTCATAAGCTTTATTAATAGTTGCAGAGGCATAAGATCTTGCGAACTAGGTTAGGCGAGTTAGATCCTATGAAGGATCTGCTTGTGAATCTTTCAAGACGACTTCCATTGAGACATCTCCTTCGACAAGGGGTTGAGATTGCTTTGATCTCCTTCTTTTCTTTTGTCTGCTCATAAATAATTTATGTTTAGGTCTGCAGAAAATATCCAGAGGGATTTCCTCAATTTTAAGTACAATTTTAGTAGTGGGGAAGGTCGGGATGAATTCCACTTTCTCAGTGCTTACTAATTTGTCATAGGGCCCAGTAGTAAACGAGTCATGACTTTTAGTTTAAGGCGTATGCACAATCTGTTGTTGATCAATAATTATAACTCCTTGGTCTCCCTGGAGTTTTAGGTTAAACTCCTTCCAAACATCACTCATATTACTTGGGAAATCTAATTCCATAGTTTGAACTTCGACAAATTTATCTTGGTCATTTTTACTAAAGACTTCAGTTTCCTTAGGTTCCAGTTCATTTTCCTTTTCCTCCTATCTTAAGGGTTGGGAGACTTCCAGCATTTTCAATGGAATTCCTTCGAGTCTCTTGTTCCTGTACTGTCTAAATTTTGGAAACTGATGTGGATGGAGGCGTAGGCCTGCCAAATTCTGAACCATAGAGTAATTATCGACTGACTCAAATAGGTCATCAAACTCATCATCTTGATGTACAAAAGGCCTATTTTTAACTTGGGTAGTAAAATTATTGGCAACTTTAATTGGGTAATATTGTCTATTTGAAATTGTAAACAATTTCAAACATTCAATTTGGCTGATCTCTAAAATTGCATGCTTGTAATTTTCCAGACCATAAACAACATAATTAATTGGAAAAGAAGGCCATGATGCTTTCTTAGCTTCTTAAGAAACCTATTTAATCAATTTCCAACAATTTGATATGCTATTTCTCTTGCGAGAAGATTATTAGGAACATACAAGGGTAAAACATGTGGTCGAGCTAGGCTCCCAAATACTCTGACATAGGTGAACAAATCTTCTCCAAACCATTTTCCAATGGAGAAAAAATCAGCTTGAGCCTCTTTCGACAATCTGGGGGCTTTCTCATTAAAGACAACTTGAAACAAAGGGAGAATAACTCCATGACATATTTTATAAAAATGGTTCTCGAATTTCGACTCCCATAACATGCTATGATATACATGAATTGGGAGAGGGTCCTGGGTAGTCCATTTCTAGCCCATGGCTAGAAAATATGAAGTGAAACACACAACCTCAATGATATAAGAACTCTTATTAAATGGGGGGAAAGTTTTGGAGGAAATAGAACGATTTTTCCTATATTCCAAAATTTGAGTAGCAATATTATTGGACAGAATGTTTCCCCAATCCATAACATAAGAGTCTGCAACTTCTTCCATTAGGGGAACCCATTATACTGAAAATTTTGTAGTGTCAGGCTAACCAAAGAGCCTAGACATCATTTTAGCAACATGACAGTAGGGACTAGAAAGGGAGTTAGTATAATACATACCTGTGTCATCATTCTTGTATTTATTGGGGTTGCTTCTCCATACTTGATTGGATTTGATTTGAGCTCTTTCTCACTGGTGAACTGCGCCATAAATTCCTTGTCATAGACCTTTTATGGGTTTGGGATGTGGTACATCAACTTCAAGTCTTCAACTTTAAAGGAACCTATGATCGTTCCTCTGCTGGTTAGAAAAGTCTTGTCCCCGATGTTGAGGTTATCAATTATCCATCTTACCATATATGTATATGGTAAGATTTTAGGTCTTGCACAACAATTCGATGCAGAAAAGAATTATCCACTTCTTTTGTAGTGATTCTGAGGAATCATAAGCATCATCAGTAACTTTTCTCTGAACCTTGTGAGGTTTCTCATCCTCAAACAATTTGTACATGGCTTTCCATGAGGAGGATCCACTTTAAGGTCTGCATGTCGTGTTTGTAAACAGAGGAAGCATCTTTGTTCTCTCGCTTGCAGCAGGTGCTGGATTCACAGGGGCCATCCATTTCTTAGCTTTCTTGAGAAATTTAGACATCTCCAATGAATTATGTTTATTTGGGCTCGCCTATGAATAAATGAGAAATGATAAGAAGAAAGAGGGAACTTTGCTTTTACAAATGCACAAGTACCGTAGTAATGAAAACAATTAAACGAATGAAACTTAGCACACTGCTAATATATGAATTCAATGCTTCTTGCAGTCAAATCATTTTGGAGGCATGGGCTACAAAATTGTTAAGTTATGGCATTAATGGTCGATATGGGTTGATGTGCCCATGTAATCATTTGAGCATTAAAACCAGACCTGTTGCGTCGCAATGTTGCTCGTGTGTGAATCTTTGTAAAATGCCGATCAAATTTATTTTTCCGATTGTGATATCGTAATCGCAGTATCGATGAAGATAGATGAAGGCCAAGAGTGTTTGTGTTGTGAAAGTGTGATTTGTGATTTGTGATAAACTATATCGCATCGGCGAATATGGATGATGGGGAAGAATGAATATGTTTGTGAAAATGTGATGCGATAGAGTACATCGCATCGGGAAAACATGGAGGGTGATAATAAGACCGTTGGGGTAAAGTTGTGAAATGCGAAATGCGATTTGCGATAGCCTACGTGGCGGAGGCGTGTCCCGCAAGATTTTCCTTATAGAATTCGGTTGGAAAAATTCCTTTTTTATTTATAAAAGCGCTTTTGTTATATATTGCATCACAATATGTTTTGAGTGACTTTTAGGAGTCCTATGTGTTACATTGCAATATTGCGATTGCGATCTTTTTTCCGCTTGTGTGCTTTTAAGGCCAAAATCAAGGTTCTTTCCCCCTTTGATTCCTATTTCTATCTAAATGAATCACTCTAAGGGTCTTATTTGTTTTACTCTAAAAAAATTTAAAAAGGGTCCCCATTATTTTGTATGGTAACTAAGTTAAATTAATGGAGGTTGTTGAATAGCACAACACTTCCTTAAGCCAATTTTCAATCCTACAATTTCCCACAAAATTGCCAAAGAAAACTACTATGATACCATTATGATCTGTAAAGTATTATGTATAATCCATTGGAACAATCATAGTCAATCTTACAAGGTTTTGTATACTCTTTGTAAAGTAGAATTTTTTTTAACATTAAGATTACTAGCTTAGCACACTAAATATTAAAATGAGCTAAAACAAATACCACAACCTCCACACAATGAACACAAGATACACCCTAGAAAATCCAATATAATAAAACCTAAGTAAAGGGTGACGACTATGGCTCAATTTTTGGTTTTCAAATATGAAACAAAAATACAAAGAAAGATGAACTCATTATGGAGTTTCCATGAACATTGTGGCTTATATGGTTGCTACAAGGGATTCTACTTGCTTTGTTTTTCTCAAATATTCCACTCCCTTGCTATATTTACTATTCAACTATTGAACAACAAATCCATACAAAAAGAATGAAAGATCTTCCTTTCATAGTGGCCTAATGATTAACATGTCTCATTATACCTTTGCGGTTAGGTTTAAGGTTTTAGTATGCATTAACTCTCAATTAGAATTGGGTTTATATACCATCTAAAATATCTTTGAAAGTCCACATGTGATTAGCCCATATATGTGAATAATGAAAGCATATGTCTACTTGGTTTGATGGCCATCGATAAGATAGGTGAACTTGTAGAAGGCATAACTTTCTCATACAAACTCCAATTGAAGTGATAATTGTGCTTTTGGAAAGCTCTTGAAAGGTTGAATCTTTTACCTCAAAAATGGGCTCCAAAAACTTTAAGACCCTAAATCACCAAAATAAGACTTATCCCTAAAACATGCCACCAATAGCTTCAATTTTTACAACCAAAATATGCCAAATTAAATGACAAATTATATAATGATCCAAAGAATCAAGAAAAAAAACTCTAAAATGATTAACCTGTATCTATTAGTGGCGGATAATTGCTATATCGGCTAAGGTTGTATGATTTTGTTAAAATGGGGCAATTTTTTTGGAAATTCAAGTTAAGATTTTGGGTACAAAGAAAATATATAATAAGGTTTTTAATTTGCTCGGAAAATAATGGAAATTCTAGTATGATTTTGTTAAAATAAGATAATTTTTTTGGAAATTCTAGTTAAGATTTTTGGTACCCAGAGATTTTGACAGTGTTGAATCCATTTTCACTTAAAAACATAATTCAAGCACTCCGTCAATTTTTTTTTAGGAAAAAAATAACCAAATTTCAAAATGTTTTAACAAGGCAAATATCTATCTTCAAATAGACTTGATGCTCAAAGAGTGAAGTCACCTCTTTCACTAGCCAAGAAATTGGATCCATACTACGCTGTACCAATAAAACCTCCTATTAAAACTTTAAACAAATAACCATTTCATTTTCGGAAAAAGGCCAGTTTCGTATGCTAGCCCATTCACGCAGGGTGGTTCAAACTTCAATGGAAACACAGACATGACCCACTCGAGGTTGACGCATATTTCACTGAATTGTAAAATACATTACAAACTTAAGGAAGTTAGATTATTTCGATTCTAGGGTTTGGACTTATTCTGCCAGAATTGATACCAAACTTATGGAAGTTAGATTACCCGATGTCTGAAATACTCATTGATGGCCTCAACCTTAATTGCAAATCAGCTTGTCTCCTATTTGAATACTCTGTTACAGCAACCCTAGACTACTATGAATCAGAAAAGGCCTTTTCCAAATCTGACTGCTTTAAGGATTTTGAAGTTTGAGAAAAGTTATCATCTTTTTTGTGCTCAAATAATTGTCCGAATGGCATATGTGCTGCTTTTTTGCGTATAAGATATTATGTGTAAGATTAACTCTAGTTTAGGCCATTAATTACATGTTTTTAACAGTTGCAATTATTTAATAATTTTGTTCAGGACTCGGAGGAGTTGGTGATTTCTACCGACAATCTATGGCCATTTCTTCTGCGATTTCCAGTATCCTGCTTTGGTATCTGTCTTGGTGTTGGCAGTCAAACCGTTCTCTGGAAAACACTTGTGCAAACACCATCCATGGAGTTTTTACATGTTCCTGAAATTATCAACATGGTATTGTGGTGTCTGGGACTTGTGACACTAACCATAGTTTTTGTGGTCTATGCATTGAAGTGCATATTTTACTTTGAAGCAGTTCGGATTGAATACTATAATCCTGTTCGAGTGAATTTCTTCTTTGCACCATGGATAGCTTCTATGTTCTTAGCACTTGGAGTACCGCCACAGATAGCAAAATCTATACATCCTTTTATATGGTGTGTTTTTATATCTCCTGTGCTTTGTTTGGAACTGAAGATCTATGGGCAGTGGATGCTAGGAGGTGGTAGAAGATTATCAGAAATAGCTAATCCTACAAACTATTTGGCAATTCTTGGAAACTTTGTTGGGGCATTGCTTGCAGCAACGACTGGATGGAAGGAGGGAGCTCTTTTTACCTTTGCTGTGGGATTGGCCCATTACATAGTGCTTTTTGTGACACTTTACCAGAGATTACCCACAAATGAAACTCTTCCTAAAGAGCTCCATCCTGTTGTTTTCTTATTTGTAGCCACTCCCAGTGTGGCGTCTGTGGCCTGGGAAAGAATTCGAGGAGACTTCGATTATTTTTCAAGAATTTCCTATTTCATTGCTCTCTTTCTGTACATCTCTCTGGTACCCATAAAATTTCTGTTTCTTAGTTTTAAGTTTCTATCAAGATCGTTGTTTCAGAGAGAAAAATAATCCTTCTAAAATGTTATTTTATTTCTTGATAACATCAGGTTGTTCGACTCAACTTCTTTCGTGGTTTCAGGTATTACATTTTCCATTTTCCATTTTGTAAACAGTTTCATTGCTCTAAACTGTGGGCGTTGTACCACTTAGCATTATAATCTATCTCCTTTCTTGTTTCCTGTAATGCTGCCAAGTTTTTAACAACTTAATTTGGTGTTATCTACAGATTTTCTATTGCTTGGTGGGCTTATACATCTCCTTTGACTAGTGCTGCCGTTGCCACAATCAAATATTCAAATGAAGTCAGACATCCATTTACACAAGCCCTAGCTGTGGCATTGTCCATTATATCCTCTTTCACAGTGTTTAGTCTGTTGTTGATTACCATATCGAAGGCCTTCGTGCCGGGTGCTCTCTTTCCAAACGATGCTAGCATTGCAATTACAGACAAAACAGAACTCGAAAAAAGGCAAGAATCCTGCAGGAGGCAAGAAGGATCGGATGCGGTCTAGATTGGCAAACAATTCAAAAAATTAACATGAAGAGAAGATGTAAAATGCTTTCCATGCCTGAGGATTTTATTGAAGATATGATATACTTATTATCACCAAGAAAACACAGAAGAAGTCTATACATGAGTTTTACTACATATTCACATTTCTGTAGATTCACTACTTGATTAGTTCAGCTATGTAGAGTGTATCATATACAATTGTATTTTTTGGTTTTGCATATGAATATAATTCATTATTTATTTCTCTTGACTTCCTTTTTTCCCTTTTACCTGTAAGTATTGTTCATTGTTTTCTAGCTAGATCCATTATTTGCAAGTTTAGCTACAATTTCAAATGGCATCAAAGGCCATGAGAACTAGGAAGAAGCAACATAAACAATCTATTTACATGTACTAAAGCTTGGAGCTATTAGAAAGAACGGATTTTCCACCTTCCATGATTCTCATGCCATATAACTATTTTGAATTGAAGCCAAAGACTCTACTTCAGCTCAAATTATCGATATTGGACCAAATTCCGCAGATCAAAAATCAAAATATTTGAACCACATAGATGGGGCCTTTGATCTCCTATGCTTATCAATTTTTTTGGAATTGTTGTTTCATGTTGAAGCATGCACCACTCCAAATGAAGTTTGGACTACTTTTGAGACCCTCTTTGTGAAGTTGGATGAGATGCGGGGTCACATCCTTGAAAATGAGCTTAACTTATTAGATCCAAACAGTTTTGAAAACATTCAAGCTTTCTTCATAAGGTTCAACACCTTATCACTCCGACTGAAAACTGTAGAATTGAAAAATCCAAGCAAGAAATCCAATTAATTCTTGCTATATGTCGAAATTGGGTCTAGAGTGTGTTGTATTTGTCTCCACTTTTCACAGAACCAGGTTTGCAATAAGAGCAGCCTCAAAGATGCCTACACTTGATGCTTTTATTGAGTCCCTAATACATAAGTAGAATAAGCTCATAAAGATGGGAACATTGAAAAGTTCCAAAGCCCATGCGCTAGTTATGCATGAAAGGGGTAAGGCCAACTCGAATTCCAATCAATACTCCAAAAGCCTATGGTGAAGGACATAATCACCTAGCAATTGTATTTCATTTGCAACATAGTATTTCGAGAGTGACTTTGTTTCCATGTGATTTCCCCTCTTTCCTCCTGTTTCGATTGTTCAATGTTACTTAGATGCACTGTAAAATGGGTACCTTACACGACTCCTTGCCAGGATCCATTCATTGTGTTCTCCCTAGTAGTGTTTCAAGGGTATTAGAGATAACATACACTTAGTTGTATTTCAATTAGACTAGTGGAGTGGATTCATGCATGACAACCTTGTCATTATCACCAAAAATGAACTACACTAGTGCAAGCATGAGTTTTACTAATCTACATTTACACAAGATAGTTAACTAATCATTATATGACTAGTTAACTAGGACTAGGTGTCCCATTGCATGAGATAGTTAACTAATGATTGTATGGATAATTAACTAGGACTAGGTGTCACTTTTCTTCACCGGCTATTCACAAGATTATATGATCAATTAATTAGAATAAGGTGTCATTTGTATTCCGTGCATGTTCAAATTTCTCTAGATTCACCACTATACAATTCATCATTTATTTCTCTTGTTTAGTTCATTGCTTTATAGCTAGATCCATTGTGTAGAAGTTTCCTTACAATTTTACAGATTTTAATTGGTTTTAAATTTTCTCTTCGTTATTTCAAAATCAAATCAGTATTTAAAGGCTTTAAGTTTTAATTTTTTTTCACTACAAAATTTTAAAATTTTATAAATTACAAAATTATTTCTCAATTTTTTAATTTATTAAATATTTGGTTTATATTTAATACCTTATATTATTTTTCTTTTGTCGATGTGTTTGTGGTTGAGGATCAACTTATTATTTAAGGGTATTTAAAGGTATCTAAATTGTAAATCAACATAATTATCAAATAGCACTAAGATTGGTTCACATCATTTTTTAATTTCTTATATTTTTTTTGGACACACACACACACACACACACATATATATATATATATATATATAAATTTTTTTTCCAAAGAAAAAATCGTAATTTTATTCGATCTGTAAACAAGGAACAAATTTACATCCTACATACGCCTAATGCAGGTATCCGATCATGTCAACTTTTTGCCTGGTGCATAAAAAGAATTGTGATCAACTGTTATTGTTGCCAATTGATTTTTAGATTCCTATGCAATGACTTCGTTATCTGAATTTGAAGCCTCAAATAAATGGGTTCTCTTTATACCCCTTGATCCCTTTTCAATGAGTGTTTCCTCTTTTTGTTGCTCTAATGCTATGTTTTCTACAGAATTTGTGTCCTTCTGGGTATGAGTCATGATTCCTAACTAGTCCCTAACTCGTTCGCCTTGTTTTTCCTAAGCATCCATATTTGGAGCATTTCCATGGTCTCTTCTTCTTCATCCTTAGAGCTTTTAGGTACTTTCCAACCCTTTGGCCTACAGGTCTGCCTCTTTTTCTTTTCGGGATTTTTTTCTCTGTGGGAATGTGTTCTATAGGTGTCCTATTTGAAAGTAGATTCAACACCTAAATGTCATATTCTCATAATCTAAAACCTGGGCCCAGTAAAACTTTTCATGTTTCAGGTGGACATGATTAGGTAGACCTTTACTAATATCTATCTCCACACAAATTCTAGTAAATGTAAAGAGAAACTTTTTTGTTCTATTACTGTCTGTTTTTTTGAATTTTCTAAGAGTATTCCCAATATCTTCCAAGACTTGATGATGCCAAAAAGGGAGAGGGATATTTGGTAATCTCACCCATATTGGCATTGTATTGACCGCCATGCTTCTAACATCAAATGCTAGGAATCATGGGGTAATAAAAATCCTAGCTCTAACCCAAAACCATGGCCCATGATTTAGGACTTGCTCCCTATCTTCCTATTATTCAAATAGAATATGAAAAACCCTTTGGAACATAAATTAAGTTCACAATTATGTGTCCAAGAAGAATATACCCACTGATGTAAATATTCAGTTCACGTCCAAAAGCCATTAAATCTGCATATTAATGTCGTAGATTGTAGGAGTGACTTAACCTCTCGGGGTTTCAAGTCCAATGCTAGAACTTTTTCTGCTTGTTTGACTAGGTAAGGCCCTGATAAATTATGGATCTAGTCAACAAGAGTTGCAACCTTCCCTTTCAATACATTGTTGAATGGGGTTGGTCCATTGGAGTTTCTAATACCCGATCCACTCCTTAGCCTCAGTTTTAATATGATGGTGGATTTCATTGCAATACCATATTATTTTATCTTGAAAAAATCTTGTAGCAATTTCCCCTCATATAACAAACTTACTAAGTGTTGAACCTCCATTTTGAGACATTTCTGTTATCATAAAACCACCATTTTTCTTCTCAAAACCCCTTCACAACATCACCCTTTAGTCTTAATTTGGCCCAAATATGTAGTATTTGAATCCAACTCTATGATCCTATGCTTAAGGTAAATATAGTGTTTCAATATTTATTTCTTAAAGTTTTTGGTTTGGTTAATTAGATTTTGAGAATAATTTTACCAATAAAGAAGTATTATTCTTATGTTTGTCATAGCCTTTTGATTAAAAACGAACATACAAAGGTTTATTTGCATGAAATGGTCAAGAACACTCGACCAGTTCGAGAAGATCTTTTATGGATCCTTCCATTCAACACTCAGTGATACATACAAGCGATATTTTCCAAGAATTGATACCGAGATTTGAGTTTTGGCTTGATAGATATATGTATTGAAGCATTGTTTTAGATTTTTCTTAAATTCATGTATCTAGGTAACTGTTTATGAGAAACTAGGATAATAGATCAACCTCTAATCCTAGAGATGAGAGGGTTGATCTTATCCCTCAACTAGCAGTTTTGTATATATTATGTATCTCAAACCTTGTAAAAAACTAAGTGTGTGAGATTACGTTCACTAGTAGACTTATCATGGTTTTATTTTGAGTGACTGTGTACTTATTTCTCAAGATAATGAAAACCTTGTGTTGAAGTGTTGGTACATTCGGGTGCGATTGCAACTTAGTAGGATTCTCCTTTTGTATTGGCAAGATCCCATGAAGAAGTTGTATATCTTTTTTGTTAGATATTTTCCTTAGTTGCTTTTTTATGAAATCTCATTCATATACTATTAGTTTCAATATTTTCTATAGCAGAGTTTTGATTATATATATATATATATATATATATATATATTCTCGTGTATTTTTTTGAGGAGTCTAGAGCCTATGTGCCTGATTGAATTCCTCCTTCAGTGATTGGGCCACCATCTGTATCAGATTAGAAGCCTTGGATCATGATCCCACAACTGTCGGTGCCGAGTAGAGGTGAAGTGAGCTACCAAAAAGATCCGGAGCCTGTTCGTTGATGCAACGGAAGCTGACGTGTTTTTATCTGAGGATCATTGTTGTCGTCTCCTGCAAGGAGGAGCGTTGGTGCAGGAAAACTTATGAAATTTGAAAAAATGGAGGTGAAATGTTGGCTCAGCTTATCGAAGATTGTGTTGGGTATAGTCAAACACCATTTGCCGGGACATGAATTCTTCTCTTGTTTAAGTCGAAGTGGCGAATTCTGTTGTCGGTTAAATTGATTGGTGCCTAGTTTGTATTGGTCTTTGTTTCTTGTGTAGAGTGCTTATATAAAAAGGGGTTCATATTTTTTTTTAAATACTTTTATATATTTTGTTTATAAAAAAGGAGTGCCCACTTCGAATTCTTTTTATAACAGGGGTCATTGATACATAATGTTTTGAAGGGTTTACGATTGGGTGCTCACATTTTCTAAAAAGGGGTTATATATATATTCTTTGAAAGAGTTTAGGAAAGGGCTTTTAAACAAAAGTGGAAATGGAATTTTTATTCAAGTGGATATTGGTGGCTATTTGTCTATTTCATCTAGTTCGTTTCATTAGTTTTCTTATTTACTATTTTTATTAGTTTTTCGGGTCCTAAATTTCTGGAGCCGTTTTGAGGTCCTAAACGACATTTTTTGGGAATGAATTCTTCTATGATTTGAAACAGATCACATCAACTACTATAGTCCTCAGAGATATATTTCCAACGATGTATCATATGTGCCAAATAGAGATAATATGACCAAGTTACGACCCCGTGAAGTTGGTTGTCCATCTAACCCCAATGGGGTCCATAAACTCTTGGTGTTACATCTCCTCGGGTTATGGTTTTGGTTGGTTAGGGTTTTCTCTTACTGTTCAATAATAAAAATCCCCTTGAGCCTCATTGTAAAATAGTTCAGAGGCATGTAGCCGCCACATCTCTTCTCAGAGATAAGCTACCATTGGTCGAGCTAGTTTATTTTTCATTCTGTCTGTAATCATTTTGCAGTATTTGATATTAATGAAGTGAAATGTTATTCCTGCCACATATCTGTGTTTATGTTTATTTCTGTATTTTATTATGTTCCTACATAACTCTGGATCACTGGTATCAGAGCGCTCTGCTCTTTCTCGATCTTTCTTTGCTTGTCCCTAACAAGGTCGGGATATAAGGAGTTAAGGCTCGATCTGGTTGAACCTTTGCAAGATCAGCCTCACAAACCTCGACGGCCTCCAATGGCGGAAGAAAAGAAAGACGAGAGAGCATGAGATCCTATCAAAATATTGCTGAGGAGGCCTTCGAAAAACAAAGGAAAGCGATAGTGGATAAATTTTCCTAGATCCTCCAACGACTACCCACCGACGACACATCTTCATCCAACAACCCCTCTGGAGGTGCCACTCCTTTTAAGGTACAAGAAAAGTTTAACATTCCCATATTTGAGGGCCAAATAGAAGTAGACATCATAGATAGATGGCTGAATTTGATGGAAGGGTATTTTTCGGTCCATGATTTCTTCGATCGGGAAAATATTACCTTTGCGCTCCTCAAAGCCGCCCCCCATGTCAAAGATTGGTGGGAAAACTACTATGAACAGAGGGATGAGGAAGAACCCTCACTTTTTTCAGCTGCACCCACTTGGAATTCCTTCCGAGACAACATCAAGGAACAATATTACCTCGTGGGGAGCTATGAAGACAAGTACATCCAATGGACCACACTGCTGCAACAAAGGGATCAAGATGTGCATGAGCTAACGAATTTGTTCCACACCTTGTGTACAAAGTTGGGTATTAAAGATTCAGAGAAAAATTTGGTGCTCGAGTACCGCAACTGTTTTCACAGATACATTCAAGAGGAAATGGAGTTCCTCGACATTACCTTGCTTGGCACGACATATTGATATGCCGCCAAGATCGAGCAAAAATTTAAGCAGAAGAAGCGAGACTTTGGATCTGCGAATTCGAAGCCAGGGAAAGGCACCCCTAAACCGCAAAACAAGGAACAAAAACAAAGCGGGGTGACTCATGACAACCCCCCGAAGAACAACACCACAAAGCCAAATAAGGACACAAGGAAGTGGTGTGAATTTCATAAAAGATCCACTCACAACACAAGTGAGTGTTGGGCCAAACAGTCCCCGGTGGCCGAGCTGAAGCCATCTGAATCAAATGCATGTTTTAATTCTGAGACATAACCAGACAAGGGGAATGAAAAAGGGAAGAAAATCATTGATGCAGAACCCAGTGCCACCATTGACACAACTAAGATCCAGAAGGAGGAACCTGAAGATCCAGAGGAGGGGGAACGCCTATTCCATTCCCAGATGTGGGTGAAGGGTTCTCCACTACAATTCATTGTCGATAACGAAAGCCAAAAGAACCTCATTTCAACAGAGGTCATGAAGCATCTCGGCCTATCGACCACAACACACCCACATTCATATACCATTGGTTGGCTTCACCAAGGAAGAGATTTATGCGTCAGCCAACAGTGCCCCCTTCCCTACAATATCAAGCCCTTCACGAATGAGGTATTATGTGATATTAATCCTGTTGAAGATTCTGATGTATTATTAGGCTAACCATATTTATGGAAGCGACATGCTATGTATGAGTCTAGGCCTCTTTCTATTATTATTACTTTGGGAAATAAGTTGTACAGAATACCAGAGGTAGTACCGCCTTTCACCATCTCTCTGATTATTTCCAAGAAATGCAGTAAGATTATTTCCTAAACCATGATTTTTTTTTCATTATGATTCACCCATAGGGCAAGAATAATATTGTGGCTGCAACCTCAAAACAGGGTGCCCCTGCACGACAGTAGCAGATGGACAAAGTCATGGAGGAATACCATGGCATTTTCTCCTCACCCACAAGGGTTCCTCTACACTGTCAGGTCAAACACTCCATTGATCTGACCTAGGCATGCCGCTCCCTAATGGGCCAATCTATCGATGCTCTGTTATGGAGAATGATGAAATCAAGAGGCAGATCCAAGAGATATTGTAGAAAGGGAACATCATGCCAATCTCCTCACCCTTTGGGAGCCTGATCATGTTGGTATAAAAGAAGGACAACACCTGGATACTCTATATTGACTATCGGGTGTTGATGAAGATCACATTCTGGAATAGGTGTCCAATCCCATGGATCGATGACCTCCTGGACCAACTCAAGGCGGAAAAATATTTCATTAAGATTGACTTGAAGTCTGGGTATCACCAAGTACCAATCGAACCCTCTGATGTGTGGAAGACTGCCTTCAAAGCCAAGGAGGGCCTTTTTGAATGGTTGGTTATGCATTTCAGGTTGAAGAATGCTCCTGCAATCTTAATGTGACTTATGGACTAAATATTGTGGTCATTGACCAACTCATTTATGGTGGTGTACTTGGATTAAATCCTAATCTTTAGCCAAACTTGGGAAGAGCACCTCCACCACATCCAACAGGTCCTCCAAACACTGCGACAACAGAATTTGTGTGCCAATTTGGTTAAGTGCACTTTTTTCATGAACCAGGTTCAGTATCTTGGATACATTATTGATGAGCGAGGGTTGCATGTGAATCCAGCTAAGATCCAAGTCATTTGGGATCACCCAGGCCCAACCACTCTAACAGAGCTTTGCGGTTGTTTAGTCAATTTAATGTCTTAAATTGTTATCATAATCTTAAATCGTTATCATAAATTATCGACGAGAGTTTTGTAATCTTATGAAGTGCAGGTGCACTATATATGCTAGAAGTCTTTTCTTACTTAATTCGTTGCGTTGGTTTTATATGTTGTTTTTAGGGTTTTGTGTTTATATGGAATATCTAAATGAAATTGAGAGACTAAGAACTAATTTGTGAAATGAAATCTAAATTTAACGATCAAGGCTTATGATAAGAATTCTACTTTAGCTTATCTAAAAATGAACAATTGACTTCAAGGAAACTAGAAACAAGAGAAAACTTCAATATCTTTGTATGTTTTGGATTTTTTATGTTAATGAACTTAAAAGGAAGAAATCACACCTAAACAAAGATTTTAAAGATTGAAAAATAAAATTTGAGAAGGAAGAAAATGAAATGTTTAATGTTTATCTAAGAAAGAAAATTAATCTATGAATCACTCTTAAAGACAATATTCTAATGACTGAAAGATAAGATTTGCAAGAAAGAAGAAAAAGAAATGTTCATCTAAGAAATAAAATTAAACTATGATAAACTTATATTACGTCAAAGGAAATTAATCTAAGTGATCAATCTTAAGCTATATCAAATCAATCTATGCCGATAAATATTATAAATTATCTCAAAATATCTATCTAAATCACATCTAAATCTATTTAATCAAGTAACAAAACATCTATTTAAATGATCTCTAAGTCTATTCAATTACAAGCAAAGCATCAATCCAAATGTTTCTAGGTCTAGCAAAGAATATAAAACTATCTCTAATTTACAAAATAAAACATCTATCTGAATTATCTCTATGAAGCATGGTACCTATCTAAATTAAATATAAACCTATTCAACAATAAATAAAATAATCTATTATAATCATAACGAAATTCTGCAAATGGAAATAATCAAACAAACAATATCAAATATGAGCATATAAACTTATGTAAATTAGAAAACTATTTGCAATGAAAATGAAAACAGAGTATGTGTCTACTGTGAAAAAATAAAATAAATGTCTAATCTACGAAATGCAAATAGATTTATGCTACCAATTAAGATAAGGAAAACAAGGTAAACATAGCATCTAATTATGTAGAAAACACAACAAAATGCATAAGGAATTGAACTACGAAATGACATAAAACTAAACTATTAAACCAATTGTGTGCAGGGGCCCTTCACAACAGAATGGTTCTGAATTTATTCACAACTAACTACACATCAATGATTCCATAAATGCCTTCTCCTTTGATTGATAAAAACAAATTTTTAATGTATGACAGTATTATAATAAAATCAAGCTTGTTTCCAGTTTACACAACCCGGTATTTATAACAGAGTCGAATTAAATGTCTAAGGTGATCACGTCTTTAAAGACTAATCAAACTAGACATAAAACTCTAAACATAAATGTGATCTTCATTTCTTTCATGATTTGCTATGTGGAGAGAAAATCGTGAAGCTTAATTTTCTCGTTCGTTTATCTCAGTTCTTTTCTTTGACTGACCCTTTGGCCGCAATCCTAGGCACTATCCTTCTCGATTCTGTACATGTAGATAGGATAGAATCCATGAGTGGATCATTTACCAACTTCCCATGTCCTTCTCTCGTTAATTCATTCTTCGTAACTTTTTAAACCATGGCGGTGGTTGTAGAAACACAGATTAGCTGCGGAATTTCTCGAATTTTGTAGCTAAATGCAAGTTTTATTCAAATAATAACAAACATTTAAAATATGAAAAAGAGATCATTTAGGTACATTACGAAACTGAAAATGTGCAAATCAATACTGATTGAGCTTATGGAGTTTGATAAAAGGAGGTACTGAAATGGATGTCAAAATAGAGACAGTATCGAGGCTCAACATACCACCACTAAGAGACCATTGCATGTCCTCATGCAATTACAAAATTGTGAGTCTCTATCTTATCACTGCATCTATTCTAACACTTCTTCCAGGACATCTAACTTCATCTTCATTCCCTTATTTGAGGTCACTTCTACTCTTGGCTTCCTCATTAGAAGTTTATACTTCAAATTTATGACCCATCTACTCAGATATCTATTCTTCTTTTTCAACTTCCTGTTCTTCTTTAACCATAATCCCAAATGTAGAAGAGCATTATCATTGATGGTCTTCTCAATTTGATTTTGCATCTTTAGAGCTTCATGTTCCTGCTTAATATGCCTATTTAGTGTCTCTATTTCAAAAATTTCTTATTTTAAGGAATTTACTAGAGGTTCTTGTGGACTAGAAGGTTGTTTTTCAAAACTTGAGGTATTCCCTGCATTTATTCTTTCTAAATACTTAAAGCAATCATAAATTTCTTGCCGAACTGGATCAATTTCTGGAGTTCTTTGGCTTGGATCCTATGTGAGAGAAGCAATAGTAGGTGATGGAACCTCAGGATCTTATTCTAAATCAACAAGTTTTGTTACTTATGGAGGTGGATATTTGGTTGCTTTGCTAAGTTTCGAACTTATTCTTACTGGCTACGGAGGATTTTGAGTCTTTGACTTCTCAGTGTTTATACTTTTTCTTTTCCTTTCATGATGCCTTCTTTCTTTTTATCAATTTGTTTCTTGACTTTTCCAAACATCTTTGCAATAGGAATTTCATCTTCTGACAGTGCTTGAGATGGTTGTTCATCCTGTGACAAGGCTTTCAAATTTTTTTTCTGCCTCTTTTTCATTTATTATCACTAGGTTGTTCCTGTTCTTTTTCTTGGAAATGATTTCGGATTAAGAAATTTTCCCAAGTATCTCCTAGGATTTTTAAATGAAATTCAATAAGATTTTTTATCAATCCATGATGATACATTTTATTATCTATGAATTAAATCCTTTTTTGAACGGTTCATGCCATATTCCTTAAGCTATTCAGTAAAAAGTATGGAATATTTATATCTTTATCGTCAAGAAAATTCATTAATAGCCAAGCATGATAGAAGAACATTCACCCAAACCTTCCTTCATAGGTAATGCATTTCTGAATTGTCAACAACATATTTCTTCATTTTCCTTAAGAGTTGTGCTAGGAATTTCCTTTTTAAGAAGGTTTTACATTCTTCTCGATTGATCCCTCTATTCTTAAACCATATTTCTCCTATCTTAGACAATCCAGTAGCCTCTGCCATGAAGGATTTCGTGACTACAAACTTGATGTCATTGATTTCAACTTCTACTTTGTAAAAGGGCCTAGCAAAATATTTAGTGACTTCTTTATGAAAATTGTTGAATTTCTCCACGAAGTTAAGCCACTACGCTTTCTGCAACATTTCCTTCATCTATGGATATCCTTCCATAAACTTCTTTCCCACAGGGTTTTTTCTCACAATTAGACCCATAGCTTGCCAAGAGTTTCACCTTCAAGACTGCCTCCTTTGATTGGGTGAATTGAGGGTTTCGATATTGATTTGGAAACGTGGATGAGTTATGTTATGGAATGGTAGAGACGTGCAAGTAAACGGGTTAATGAGAGAGGTTTTAGGATTATTAATAACATGAGTGGGGTTTCAGAATGAAAAATGACTATTTATATCATTAATCAATGAAATCATATTTGATCGTTGGGGAGATCATGATGAGGTTTTAGAAGTGAATCATGAGATTAAATCTTGATTTGGCATGATCAGTCTTTTCAATGATTTCATTTGAGCTAGCGGTATATGATCATTTAATTCATATATATCAATGTTTTCAACCTTATTATTTGAATAAGATTTTGTATTTGCATACCTTGGATATAGCTAACCTTAATTGTTTCTTCTTTGTCTTGGTTCTTCAAGTATTCTCCAGTACATTCGTCAATATGATCTTTAGTATAGTCTTCAACTACTTCTGTCAAAAGGTCTTATTGTATCCGGGCCGCAAAAATGTATAAGAGCTGCAGAATTTTATGAGATCTGCAGAAACTCAACAGTTATGTAGCTATATTTTATTCTCTGAAAAATAAAGGGAAATGCAAAGAATTTGTGATTTTTAGAATTGGAATGAAGAAAATGTAAGATGTTAGAAACAAATTCTGATTTTCACCTTATATTTTCTATATAAGAATGCCTATCAATGATTGGTTTTCATACTTATATAAATTATTATTATTATTAATTTTAAATTATATATATATATATTATTTTATTTCATTTTCATTTTTTTTTCTTTAGATATGAAAATAAAAAGAACACTAAGTTGGGGAAGAAGAAGTATTCTTCTTAACCAACTTCATATCAGCATTATTTTGAAAAATCTTGACAAACTCCTTTTTTTTCAATGGCATATGATAAACCTTTAGTCGATGTCCATTTACAAGGAGAGGAAACTTTTCTTCATCAATAGTTCTAATCCTGAATGCTCCATTATCAAAGACTCTCTCAATATCATAAGGCCCAAGCCACTGAGTTTGAAATTTTCCTTTGAAATCTTTGAACTTTGAGTAAAAAAGAAGTGCCCAATCTCCTGCTTGGTATTTTCTCTCTTTAATGTATTTGTCATGCCATTTGGATCTCTATTGCTGAATTAGGATGGTATTTTGAACTTCATATTGTCTTATTTCAACAAGCTCATTGAATTGTTCCATTCTATGCCTTTCTGTTATTGACAAGTCAAGTCCCAATTTGACTGTTGTTTTGAAGGTTTTGATTTGGAACTCTATTGGAAACTAAACTTGCTTCCCATAAACAAGTTCATAGGGAGTATGTCCTGTTGTGTTTCTCCATGTAGTACGATAGGGCCATAAAGCTTCAAGAAGCTTTTATGCCCAATCTTTTCTATGCAAATGTATAGCCTTTGTGAGAATTGCTTCAATCACTTTATTAGTAGACTCCACTTGTCCATTTGCCTGTGGATGGTATGGAGTATACTTACTATGCTTGATTTTGTGCTCTTCCACGATCTTTTGCACCATTCTGGATGTAAAATGAATTCCTTGATCTGTCACAATTTCCCCTAGCACACCAAAACGAGTAAAAATATCCTCAAAAAGAAATGAAACTACATAATTTTCATTAGCAAAGGAAATTGCATTAGCTTCTACCCATTTAGTGACATAATCAGTGCATACAAGAAGATACCTCTTTTTTCTTGATGGTGGATTGATTGGTCCAACAAAATCTAGAGCCCATTTTTCAAAGGGTTCAATGAGTACCTGTGGTTTTAAGGGCATTTCATATGAAGGAACATGTTTCCCCATTCTATGATAACTGTCGCATATTTTAACATATTCCTTGGCATCCTTGAAAATGGAAGGCCAATAATATCCTAAAAGAAGGATTTTGTAGGCAACCCTCTTGTCAATAAAGTGTCCTCCACATGGATTATCATGGCATGCCTTCAGTATCTTAGGTATTTCATCCTCTTGTATACATCTTCTAATGATGAGATCTAGACCTGTCTTGTACAATTCCTCATTTACCTATGAATAATATGCACTCATTTGAATTATTTTTCTCCTTTCTCTACGAAAAAAATATTATGATAGTTTTCCTGTGGCTAAGTAATTAGAAATGTCTGCAAACCATGGATATTTAGCAGATATTGCAAAAATATATTCATCAAGAAAACTATCTTCTACTGGTGTATCATTATTTTCATTTTGAATTCTAGACAAAAATTCAGCAAATGTGTTTTGTTTTCCAGGTCGATCTAAAACGGTGATATTAAATTCTTGTAATAATAGTAAACATCATGTTATTATGCCATTACTGATAGATTTATTCATTAAATATCTAATTGCATAATGATCTGTGTGAATGAAATTTTCATAGCCAGTGATGTAATGTCTGAACTTGTTAATAGCATAGACAACAACTAGAAACTATTTTTCAGTAACAGTATAATTTAACTAAGCTAGAGTCAAATTTTTACTTGTGTAGTAGATGGCATAAGGGGTCAAATATTTTTTTCCTAATACAACTCCCAGAGCTGTATCTGAAGCATTAGTTGAGATATGAAAAGGTAATTTCCAATTTTATCCTCTTAAGATGGGTGCTTCAGAAATATTTTCTTTCAAAGTTTCAAATGCCTTTTGGAACTCAGGGTTCCAACTAAATTCACAATCCTTTGTGAGCAATTTGAAGAGAGGAGATGAAATTTTTGTGAAGTTTTCTATAAATCTTCTGTAGTATCCTGTAAAACTAAGAAAACCCCTAACATCTTTTTGACAATTTGGGATTGCTAATTTGGAAATAACTTCAAGTTTAGATGAGTCCACCTTAATTCCATTTCCTAAAATATGGTGTCCTAAAACAATTCCTTCAATAAACATCATAAAACATTTTTCATGACTTAATGAGAGATTTTCTTCCTTACATTTTATGAGAAATTTTTCCAAATTTTCAAGGGCTTCTTAAAAAGAATTTCCATAGACTGTAAAATCATCCATATACACTTCCACACATACATGAATTAAACCAGAGAAAATACCTAATACTTCTCTTTGGAATGTTGTAAGTGCATTGCATAATCCAAAAGGAAGTACTCGGTAAGCATAAGTTCCCCATGGACAGGTAAAGGTGGTTTTGTCTTGATATTCAGGTGCTACTTGAATTTGATTATACCCACTAAAACCATCCAAGAATGAAAAATATTTCTTCCCTGCAAGTGTGTCTAAAACTTGATCCATGAAAGGTAATGGAAAGTGATCTTTTAAAGTAGCTTTATTCAACTCCCTATAATTAATACACACCCTCCATGTTTCATTCTTTATAGGCACAATTACTAAAGGTGAAACCCATTGACTGTCTGATATTGGATAAATAGACACTAGTACATGTAGTCAATTTTCTGACACTTTAGTTTCGACACTTTTGACTATTGTCGGAAAGTTCCCCAATTTTTCTAAAAAAAATTAATCCCACCAATAAGCGTCACTCTAGTGACATTTAGGGAGTATCGTTGGAATATCAAAGTTAAAGGGTTTCGTCTAAATAGCGATGTTTCGGGACAAACCGTCAGAATTGCGATGTTTAGGAACAATTCGTCGGAATTGCGATGTTTAGGAACCATGTGTCAGAAGTGTGATGTTTAGGCCTATCGCCAGAATAGCGATGTTTCATGACAAAGGCGTCGGATTTGCAATGTTTCAGAAGAATGTGTCGAAAGTGCGACGTTTAGGTGATTCGGGTCGGGTAATGTGAGAGCGCCTAAGGAATGCGTCCGTCCAGGTCGGATCATGTCATGTCGTGTGAGGGCGCCCAAGGAAATGCATTCGGGCAAGTCAGGTTTGGTCAGGTCCAATCGTGTGAGGGCGCCCAAGGAAATGTGTTCGAGTGGGTTGAGTCGGGTCAAGTCATGTGAGGGCGCCCAGGGAAATGCATTTGGGCGGGATGGGTCGGGTCGGGTCGGGTCTTGTGAGGGTGGTTGTATCAAAAATGCTAAGTTGTGACCACTCGTTTGCCTTGTAATGTACGTTCGTGCGGCCCGTTTCTTGTTTTATCTCTCGTGTGCCCTTTGACGTTCGGGTGGGTCAGGTCGGGTCGGGTTGTGTCGTGTGAGGGCGCCCAGGAAAACATGTTCAGGTGGGTCATGTCGTGTGAGGGCGCCCAGGAAAACGTGTTCGGGGGGTCGGGTCGGGTCGTGTCGTGTGAGGCTGCCCAAGGAAACGTGTTCGTATGGGTAGGGTCGAGTCGTGTGATGACGCCCAACGAAACGAGTTCAAGCGGGTTGGGTTGGGTCTAGTTGGTTCATGTGAGGGCACCCAGGGAAACACGTTCGGGCGGGTCAGGTCGAGTCGGGTCTTGTGAGGGCGCCCAAGGAAATGCGTTCAGGCGGGTCGAGTCACAGGGGCTTCACTGCGGAAGCAATACCATACCACGTGGGTTCATATTGGGGGACATATAATGAGGAAAAAATGACATTATATATTGGGGGATATATAGGGGGTAAAGGGTTTTTATATTGGAAAGTATAAAAAATGGAGCTCAAAGTTAATGAAAAAATATAAAGGGGTATAAAAAATGTTAATGAAAAAATTGATACCTAAAATAGATAGTGAAAGTAGGGGCTTTTTAAATTGGGAAGTTGTGTTGGGTTTATATTGAGAGGGGGTTAAATAATGTGATTTTTAGAGGTATTTTCCAATATGTACTCAAATTAAGGGTGTTGTTTAATATGTTATTGTCGCATGTAATATGTTATAGGTTCATTGAGTGAAGCCCCTGTGGGTCGAGTCGGGTCAGGTCATGTGAGGGTGGTCATAAAAAAAATGCTAAGTTGTGACCACTTGTGTGCCTTGTACTTTACGTTCGTGTGACCCGTTTTCCGTTTTCTCCCTCATGCCTTCAACGTTCGAGCGGGTCGGGTCGGGTCGGATCAGTTTGGGTCGTGTGATGGTGCCCAAGGAAACATGTTCAGTTTGGGTCAGGTCAGGTCGTGTCATACTGTGAGGGCACCCCAGGAAACACATTTGGGTGGATTGGGTCAGGTCGGGTCGTGTGGGGGCACCCAAGGAACGCATCCTGGTTAGGTCGTGTCGGGTCATTTGAGGGGTCCTAAGGAAACACGTTCGGGTGGGTTGGGTCGGGTTGTGTTGGGTCATGTCGTGTGAGGCCGCCCAAGGAAACACAATCGGGTGGGTCAGGTCAGGTTGGGTCATGTGAGGGTGCCCAGGGAAATGCATTCGGACAAGTCAGTTCGGGTCATGTGAGGGTGGCCGTATAAAAAATGCTAAGTTATGACTGCCTGTGTGCCTTATATTGCACGTTCGTGCGACCTGTTTTCTGTTTGATCCCTTATGCCTTTGACTTTCAGATAGGTCGTGTCTAGTCAAGTCGAGTTCTGTCGTGTGAGATCGCCCAAGGAAACACGTTTGGGCGGGTCAAGTCAGGTTAGGTCGTGTTGTGTGAGGGCGCCCAGGAAAACACGTTCGGGCAGGTTGGGCTAGGTCTAGTCGTGTGAGGGCGCCCATGGAAACATGTTTGTGCAGATCAGGTCAGGTCGTGTGAGGACACTTAAGGAAACGCGTTCGGGCAGGTCAAGTCGGGTTGTGTCGTGTGAGGGTGCCCAAGGAAACGTGTCTGGCGGGTCGGGTTGGGTCGTGTGAGGGTGCCTAGGGAAACGTGTTCAGTCGAGTTGGGTCAGGTCATGTGATGGTGGTCATATAAAAAATTCTAAGTTGTGATCGCCCATGTACCTTGAACTACACGTTTGTGTGACCTGTTTTGTGTTTTCTCCCTCGTGCCTTCGACGTTCAGGCGGGTCAGGTCAGGTCGGGTCATGTGATAGCGCCCAAGGAAAAGCGTTTGGGTCGGGTCAGGTCGGGTCGTACTGTACTGTGAGGGCACCCAAGGAAATGCATTCGGGCGGATCGGGTCATGTGAGGGCACCCAAGGAACATGTCCTGGTCAGGTCATGCCGAGTCGTGTGAGGGATTCCAAGGAAACACGTTCAGGTGGGTGGGGTTGGGTCGGGTCGGGTTGGTTTGGGTCGGGTCAGGTCGTGTGAGGGTGGTCATATAAAAAATGCTAAGTTGTGACTGTCCGTGTTCCTTGTGCACATTTGTGCGATCCGTTTTCCGTTTGCTCCCTCGTCCACCCTTTGTTCGGGCGGGTCGGGTCGTGACGTGAGAGGGCACCATAAGAAACGCATTTGGGTCGGATCGTGTGAGGGAGTTCATATAAAAAATGCTAAGTTGCGACTACTCGTGTGCCTTGTGCATGTTTGTGTGACCCGTTTGTCATTTTCTCTCTCGTGCCTTCGACGTTCGGGCAGGTTGGGTCATGTGATGGCACCCAAGGAAACACGTTCGGGTCAGGTCATATCGCACTAAAAGGGCACCCAAGGAAACGCGTTTGGGCAGGTCGGGTTGGGTTGGGTTATCAGAGGGTGCCCAAGGAATGTGTCTGGGTTGAGTTAGTGTGAGGGCGGGTTAGGGCCAGTCGGGTCAGTTCGGGTCATGTGAGGGTGGATGTATAAAAAATGCTAAGTTGTGATCGTTCGTGTTCCTTGTGCACATTTGTGCGATCCGTCTTCCATTTTCTCCCTCGTGCCTTTGTTCGAGTGGGTTGGGTCATGCTGTGTAAGGGTGACACAGAAAGCGCATTCGGGTCGGACCGTCATGTGAGGGTGGTCGTATCAAAATTGCTAATTTATGACTGCCAGTGTGCCTTGTTCACATTCGTGCAACCCATTTTTCATTTGCTCCCTCGTGCCATATTGGAAATTTACGAATGAAGTATGTTGACATATATTGAAGATTCCTTGATGTGATTTCATGAAATGGAAATTTAGTACAACAAAAATTGGAATATTACAGACTCAAGGGTTTCCTTGGGCGCCCTCACACGGCACGACTTGTATGGTGAGTCGGATGATGATGGTGGAGATAGTGACGGTGTTTATGATGTACCTCTGATTGAAATGTCAAATGAAAGACTTTTTGAGCACTCAATTGCAACTATTCTCTCTGCTACATTGTTGATGGTGAACTTAAAGGTTATGAATAATTTGTTGAACATATGTATGACATAGATCCTAAGGTATGCAATATGTATATATGATCACATATGTGTAAATGTTGATTATTTTCCCTTTTTTTAGTTGTAATAAATGTGTAAAATAATAATTCAATACTTATATATGATTAATAATCTTTACATTAACTAGTTTTTGTTTATGTTATAGATTGTTGGTTGAATTTTTGTTACCATCGCCAAATACTTTACCTCGCACATATCGAGATTTACGTGCTATTATGAAAGACTTTGGAATGGAATATAACACTATAGATTCATGTCCTAAAGATGATATTATATATTACGGAGAACATGCGTCGAAAACATAATGTCTGAAATGTGGTACCAGTAGATATTGAACTGATCAACTAATAAAAAATGTGCCTCAAAAGGTTCTTCGTCATATTACCATAATTCCACGTTTGCAACTAATGTTCAGGTGTATGAGCATAACACAATTTATGGATTACCATTCAAAGAATAGAAGTGGAGATGGTGTTTTTCGAATGCCTGCAAATGGTTCTGCATTTAGGGAAATCGAAGAAAAATATGTAGACTTTAAAAATGAACCTCGTAATGTCAGGCTTTCATTGGTAGCTGATGGTGTTAATCCATTCAGAGAGCTTAGGTCTACTTACTCAGTGTGGCACATTCTCGTTATCAACAATAACATTCCTCCTTGGATGTCAATAAAGAGGGAGCACATAATGTTGACTATGATTATTCCAGGTATTTGATACATTATTTTTTCAAATGTAACATTTTCATTCTCTTGTTGTTTTCATAATATATTTTATTTATTTAGTTACTTGTATATACATATATCACGGTAGTAATTATGTACCATAATTTTGAAGGTAAGTATACTAGGTCAAAGATATGAATGTATATATCGAGCCTCTTATCGATGAGCTAATAAAGTTATGGAATGGAATCACTATGTATAACATCACTAAACCAATCAAGCAGAAGAGATTTCAATGTCGTGAAATGCTTGTATGGACAATTCATGATGCCCCAGGACTAACACATTTTTGTGGTATGTAATATTTCGTTGCACTTTAATATAGTATATAATTATTTAAATTAGATATACCATATTGCATGTTTTTAAAATGATCTCATTTTATAATTGTCATTGATCCATCTATTGCAAGTCTTCAAACAAAGGGTAGATTTGCATGTCTAGTTTGTGGCCCTAAGATGAAGTATCGTCATTCGCGAGACTTAGTAAAGATGGTGTTTTATGAGTTAAGTCACTTCCTCTCTAGGAACCATAAGTATCGTACTACTGAAAAACATGTTTTCAATGATAAAGAAGAAACTGGATTAAAACCACGAGGAATGACACCTTGGTTGTGGAAGTTGGAATATAACAGAATTAATAATCGTCAAGTTATGTAATTTGTCTATATATGTATATATATATTAATTGTTTATGTGATGTTTTTAATTTTTGTTTTAATTACTGAATTTATTTTATTGTATTTGATAGTTAGTATTGTTCTGGTTGATTCTATTCTTTAATATCAAGGTCATCGTCGTGAAGGTACTAATATTGTACTTCCACCTGGAATGAAATGTTATCCTTCTCAATTCACGAGGTTGCCCTACTATAATTAATAGTTCATCTTTTTCATGTTTGGCATATTGCAGTTGAAATACCACAAGGCTATGTGGTGCAATGGTCATAAATTTCACATCAAACAGTTGGATGATAACAGGAAAAATTCTTATAGTGGGATAACTGCAGTATTCCAGGTCACTAATGTTTCTTCCAGGAGTGACAAACATCCTCAAGAATCTGAAAATATATATTATAGGTTTTTAGATGATATAGTTGATAATATCAATAAAGTGTAAGAAGACCTCAATTGTCCATTCGTCTGGGTCAGGCCATTTATCTTTAGCAAGACCTTTAAGGACAATTGTGATTTCCTTTAGGGAAATAGATTTGTCAATCTCCAAAACCTCTTCCTTCAAGAACATTTGTGGGAAGGAATTGATAAACTCCAACTGATTATCAATTTCCACGTTCCCCTTGCTATAAATAAGCCCCCAAAATATCACACAAACTCCTATTGGATATCCTTAATTTTCATTAAATTTTCACCATATTTAGGTACAACCTCCCAAATAGTGTTCTTGTCCCTGCACATTGTAGCATACCTCTAGAAAAAACGAGTGTTTTTGTCCCCCGCCTTTAACCATATAACATGGCTTTTTAGTCACCATGTTTCCTCCTGTAGACTAAGGATGTATCGTTTACAAGCTTCCAACTCCCTTACTTCATCAATTTGTGCTCGTGAAATAAATCCGACATCAAATAGATAAGTTTATGTTAACCATATTTGCTTTAATCTCCTCTAGCTCTTTTTCGATGTGCAACCATTTTTTCTTGATCCCATCTCTTTATCCACCCTCTTGAGGATGTGAAGCTTCAAGGAAACAACCTCCTTCCAAGATAATCCATCATCCACAGATAATTGGGGCCATGATTCACGGACTATATTGCAAAAATTCTCATTGGCCAGCCGGGTTTTGTTGAACTTGAAGAGAAATCCTTTCCACATCCTATTTCCTTTCCATTGTAAAATGATCAGAGCATTGTTAAAGAGAGTTTTCAAAACTACCAAGGATCACATGTACCCCATCCTATCCAGGATATTTGCATGAACTAAAAATCGTTCCAACCTTTTTGCAATGTGTTCGATATGAGCTCTGTCATTCCTCCAAGTCAATACAACGAGTCTTGGACATATATCCACCATAAAGTTTGTATATATAATTTATGCTATGCATATCACATTAAAATATTAAATTAAAAAAATTATTAAATATATCAAAGAGAATATAATTTTTATTATATGTGTGTGTGTGTGTGTGTGTGTGTGTGTGTGTGTGTGTGTATTATAAATGTTTTACTAAAATTAAAACTAAAAATCTTGACGAGCGGAGCGGAGTAGGTGCGCCTCTTCCCCTGTGTTATATCCAGCTAAGATGATGCAAATGTTAGCGTTTCGAACCCCCATGGGGTCGGGTAAGCAGAAAGAAGTCGATATCTCTCCATCAAGTCCTTCAACTCCCACGGTCGCGGCTCCAACTAGCATGTCCAGGTCCCTGAGGCTGGTCTATTGTGATGATAAGGGCACGTTTATAGTGGACCCCGAGGCCATCGCCACTCTGCAGCTTGTGAAAGGGCCTCTTAGTTTTGTTTCCATCTGCAGCCGGGCGCGTCAAGGGAAGAGGTTCATTTTAAATCGGGTTGGTCGTGAAAATATTTTGTGGAAGATCTTTGTTTCTTCGCGGGCGAAGACATACTAATATATTTCATTAAATTTGAAAAATAATAGTGTGTTTACTGTGGAATACTTTGTAGAGAAATAGCATACTATGGTGTAGAAGCTAGGGCATTTGATATTAAGTGTAAGTGATGCAAGCCAAAACCACTTTCTGATTTAATGCTCAAGGGCGGAGCCACCATGGCTCTGAACCTAGCTTTTTCAAAGGGGTGTGAAACCTCCTGGGGACTTCTTTATATCCAGCTCCAACTAAATGTCGGGGAAATTAACCCACACTAACAACAACCCTGTAAACAAAGTAAAGTAAACTGTATTCCATTCCAACCACTATGTATTGTTCTAAAAATATTTCGGGGATGTGTTCCTTTGTCGATCTTTCTTCAAAGTAATACAATAAAAGAAATTTAGATCAAGTTCGGCTTATCTCTTGCTCAAAATCATGCACACCACCATTGAAGTAAATTTATCTCGTCCTAAATATAACTTGCGAGGTATAATTTAACAAAGAAAATAAAAGGGCCTTTGTGCTACAGGGAAACACATTTCAGCAAGACAAATATGCACAAAAAAATTAATTAAACCTTTAAGGGATGCACAAAATCTACAGAACACACAAACGAGACAAGCTCCTTCAAAAGATTCTAGATTGGACCTCTCGATGCTCTGAGTGAGACACAGAGGTGGTTTTATTTCCATTTTCAAAATAACAAAGAAATTACAACTATTTTTAGGCGCAAATCCTAAGAACATGGATTTGTTCATCAACTTCACTAACATAAGCTAATGTAAGCCTTGTTTTGTTCATTAATTTGGACTAGTAAGAAAAAGGCCATTAATTAATACTAACAAATTTCTAAATGGCCAATCAGGCCTTATTACATGCCATATCCATGAAAATGCCTAATCTGATAAGAAAACTCATGAGGGTCCAGTCCCCAACCCCTCTAGTAAAGTTTGACCACATGGTCCTTTGAAATGAGCAATACTCCCACATCATGCTCTTGAGGCTAAAAACTGTTCATGGCTCCTAAAATGAGTTCATTAATGGACTTGCCACTTTTCTATATAAGTGTGGCACTCATCCAAATCACATCCTCCACTGGATTTTCCATCCACTTCACTAAGTACTCACAATATTTCTTTCCTTTGGTTTCTTTAATGATCCTCTTATCTAAGATTTTTTCAGGTTGCAAAAGCTTTGCTAAAGGCAATTTATTTTCCCAATTTATGGTCGATTGTTGTTGTTGTTGACTACTGCTTCATGTTGATGCTAAAGTTTTCGAATATTTATAGAGGTCTGAAACATTAAACATAGGGGAAATTCCCATCTGGAGGCAGTTCTAATTCATATTCATTATTAGAAAATTTTCTCAAAATCTTGCAGGGTCCAATATTTTTCCATTCTAGTTTGTTGTATTCACCTTTTGGAAATATTTCCTTCCTCAGGTGATCTATTAACATGTCCCCAACCTCAAAAATCTTCTCCTTTTCCCCCAAATCTTCCTAGCCTTTATACTTCATGGTGTTTTCCTGCAATTTATGCTTGAATTGCTTGTGAATTTCTTGCATTGTTGCTGCAAACTCTTCCCCTACTGCACTTCTTTGTTCAGCTCTCCCTACATTCCTGAGTTCAGAAATTCCTTAGGATTCATGCCATACACAATCTGAAAGGGGCTCTAACCTGTACTTCTATTAAAAGAGTCATTATAGGCAAAGTATGCTTGTGCTAGGACCCGATCCCATTGCTTTGGGTGGTCTCCTACCAACCTTCTTAAGATATTACCAAGACTCTGGTTCACTACCTCGATCTGTCCATCAGTTTGTGGATGGTACGCTGAGCTGAAATTCAACTCTATCCCAAGATTCTTCCACAAGGTCCTCCAAAAATGGCCTAAGAATCTTGTATCTCGGTCTGAAACAATGCTTCTCGAGATTCCATGCAACCTAACCACTTCTTTAAAAACAAATTAACAATATGAGAAGCATCACTTGTCTTGAAATATGGAATAAAATGGGCCATTTTGGAAAATCTAGCAAGCACAACAAAAATGGAATCATTTCCCTTCTGAGACTTTGGAAATCCAAGCACAAAATTCATGCCAATAACATGACATGGCCTATCAAGAATAGGAAAAGGAGTGTATAAACCAGTGTTTTGACTCTTACCTTTGGCAAGTTGACAAAATCTGCAATTATTAACAAATTTTTGTACCTCTGATTTCATATTTGGCCAGTAGTAGAAATGATTTAACTGCTCAAATGTCTTTTTATGGCCAAAGTGACCAGCAAGACCTCCACTATGTTTCTCCTTTATTAGGTTTTATCTCATAGAGAATTTGGGTATACAAAGCTGGTTATTCTTAAAGAGCAGTCCATCCTGCAACATAAATTCTAGCCATGGGCTTCTATCTTGCAAGGTAGGATTCTTGCAAGCCTGGTAAGCCATCTAAAATCAACATCTTCTCCATGAAATTCTTTCATAAAATTAAACCCCATTACCTGCATTTAACTTTCCTGCCTCATCAAAAATCTTCTACTGAAAGCATCATCACTTCTATTTTCTTGGCCACTTATGTGCTTCAAGACAAAATTAAAACTTTGGAGGTATTCTATCCATTTCACATGTTTCTGATTTAGTTTAGGTTGGTGCATAATGAACTGTACAGTGTAAACACATTATTAAACACATAGTTATAAGTAAACACATTCAAAACATGGGAATGACACTATTAACTCCAAAAACAGTAAAATTCAGTTCATGGTAGAGCAAAGGAAAGTGTGGAAATATCGACGAAAAGAAATGAAATATGGTATGGAGAAGCCATCAAAATGCAAAGAGAAATATAGTATGGAAAAACACAATTATAAATCTAGTTCTAATAAGAATAAATTTGTTAAACTACAATTTCTCTCTTCTCTCTCTTCCCTCTGTTTTTGGTGGGCAGGGGTATATATTTTTGGGATCCAGGTATACAATGCATAATGATCTGATTTAAGTGTATTTAGTTCTCTCATTGGCTTTTGTGTGATAGTTGGAGGAATAAAATTCTTTCCCATTATTCTAATTCAAGCATGTCATAGTTGTTGAAGATGCAAAAATTTTATTTCTTTCCCAAACCAAGTGCCTTTTCCATGTTTTTATTTCTGAAAACATCATTTCAATTAGTCACTCTTAGTTTTTCTATTGCATTTTTTATTTTAGCTAACTTTTGTTAAGATTGGATATGCCCTATTTCGGACTTGTTAAGATTTCTACTTTTATTGATTACCTAATTTTCCTTCTGAGGTAGTATATCATGCTTACTTTCTTATCCTTTATATAATTTATCTTTTAAATATCCCACTTCATATGATATGGGATTACCCATTGCATTTAACATTACTAAAAATGTCTTTGTCTATGGATAAATGCTTGATTCTAATGTATTTATCTTTGGTTCTAAACAATCATGTGGCATGCATGCTTTCTGTTTAATATTAACAATATTCTACTGCATGGTCCATTTGTTGCTTTCAATTAAGTGCAAATTGGATTTGTTACTTATATCACATGTTGCCTGGAGTTCCTTCATATGAGAGCTATGTCCTTGGGAACTTTTGGCCCTAGAGAATGGATTCTTGCATCTCTTTTACCTCATTGATAATGATATGCCCATACATGACCTTTTCTTTCCATTTTTGTAGAAACTCATATCAAATTGCTAATAGAATATAAGAAATCAATGAATTCCTAAGAATTTCTCTATGCCTCGGTTTGCATCAAAGGACTCAGGAAAAGATATAAATGGATTAAAATTTAGAAAATAATCCTCCTGAGGAAAGGGGCAATTTGTTTGTTTTCACTTGTCCCCTATATTTTGTGATGCAAAATTGCACTGCACTTTTTCAGCTAGCATGTTTTTACTATATTACTAATTGTAGTTAGCTAAAGTATTAAAGACACTTCATTATATGGATGGGGTTGCAATAAAATCTACTTAAGTGCATATTGTAAGGTTATGACATATCCTCTTTTTTTCGTTGGAACCCAATTGATAATGTTTTTCCTTATCGTTTGCATGCCCTGTAGAGCTCATGATATGCCTATATTTATTTATGTGGTTTTTCCTTGGGACTTGTTCATGCATCAGGTGGAGAATCTTGTACTTGTAAGGATATATTTTTTTAGTGGTTAGCTGTCTGATGTAAATTAATTAATCTTTTCTAATGTACATGAATTAATCCCTTGTTTTCTCTGTATCAAACAGGAAACAATATACAACTCTTTATTAGGATTCTTCCTTATCTGAGAAAATCGCCAAATAACTTTTAGTAGACAGGTTTTTGCATGTTGTGTATTGGAGTTGATTATGGATTATGCCCTATGAACCGAAGTGTGTTGGAGTTCCTAGATAAATCCACCCTATTTCAATAGTTTTTGTTAAATTTTCAAGCGGCAAAACACGGAAACAATGAAGGGCATGACTGACTTAGGCATTTCCAGTTTGCATGACTCATTCATGTTATATTAGTTCTGTTGGGGTTAGTTCTTGGATATTTACATTTCAATAGTTTAAATTTTTTACTGAAGGTTTAGACACCTCAATCTGGAAGTAGTCTATGGGCGATAAATTTTAGAGGAGTGGGATATTGCACAAATGAAGGATGTCAATAGATGGCATTTTGTCCTTTTATTTTGCATTAATATTTATCATGAACACTGAAACTTGCATGTTTGTGGGTCACAATGCAAATTTATTTTTAGGCAGCCTTGATTAACTTGATATCATCAACTGTAATATTTTGTTATTAATTTTCAATGTCTTTTTTCAATCATATGATTGAAAATTAAATTTCGTCAACTGTAATACTTTGTTATTAATCTTCCATGTAATTTTTCAATCAAATGATTGAAAAGTAATTTTAAATATTATCTTGATGTGTATGAAGTGATAAGCCTCTGTAACAGTATCTAGGGATCCTTTCCTGGCTTTGAATACTTGCAATAAACAAAGGTTTATCTTTAGATTGAATTAAACATTTCAGCTCATTCTAATCTATCATGTTAAAATATCACAATGTTATTTCTGTTGATATCTTTGACAGCTTCTTGGAAGGAGAAGTGTCTTTCAGGTTGCATCTACACATCGACCATGTACAAAGGGCCTTTAGATGTGGAGTTCTCCACTGAAGAGGACTGATCTAGATGGAACTGCGTACAATCTCTTACTTCTTGACATTGAAGGCATTGATGCATATGATCAAACTGTAATCATTAAACCTATTTTCCTTATTTTCATTACATATATTTTGTAAGCAATTCACAAGTATTGAAATTCACAAAGGAAACTAATTTATGTTTTGACAGTTTCTTTCAAGTTCATCTAGATTATGGATGTAAAATGAGAAAACCTGGGCAACCTGTGTCCCAAAGTTGAATCTGTACCTCTATGTAAATATATAAGTGAATCGATGTTTTCCAGGGATATCAACTCACATAGGGCTATCAACGACATGTGAACATTATAAGTCCTCTTACACATCTGAAAACTACTAGCTACTGTAGAACCAACCCAAGCTAGGTCAACTTCCTCTTTGTGAAAGAATTGAAGCAAGAGTATCATCAAGGTGAACTCCTCCTGTTTGGGAGAACGACCTTGTCACTTTACTTTTACTTTTACCTTGTCCTTGAATTCACCAGAGATGAATTCACCACCATTGTCACTCCTAAGAGCCTTCACCTACTTCCCCGATTCTTTCTCAACCAGTGCCTTGAACTCACAGAACTTTGAGTATGTCTCGCTCTTCTTCTGCATGAAGAAGATCCAACACTTACGAGAAAAATCATCAACAAAGATCACATAATACCTGTGCTTTTCTTTTGAAGCTACTGAGAAAGGTCCACACATGTCTATGTGAATTCTCTCAAGGATCGTCATGGCGCGACTATCCTTCTCGTGAAAGGTGGCTTTCACAAATTTTCCCAAGGTACATCCCTTGCACTGATCTGACTGCGCAAGAGTACCCTTAGGAAGCCCAATAGAAATCTGCTGCAGTATCTTCAAAGCTCCATGGTGAAGGTGGCCCAATCTCCGGTGCCACAACTCGCCATCATCCCGGCTCACCACTCCTTCTACCTTGCCTTCCATTGCTGCGCAGCCATCTACCTGCAATTGATAAGGTTCTGAACTCGAACCCCTATCCTCCGGGTCTCACCAGTTGCCTTACTGCGCAGGAAATCCTTTCCCTCGCTAAAGACAACATCATATCCCTTGTCTTCTAACATCGCCACAAAGATAAGATTCTTCTTCAATCCTGGAACATGCATCACTTCCTTCAATCTAAAGGGTTTACCAGACTCCCTCTCAAAGGAAATGGTACCGATACCGGTCGCACTGTATCTACCATCATCGCCCATCTCGATGTGCACTCCAAGATCTTTCTCATCCAGATTTGAGAACAAATCTCGATCTCCAGTCATGTGAAAAGACGCACCACTGTCCAAGAACCATACTGATCCCATCACACTTGAGACCAAGCATGCGATCGGCGAAAAATCCAGCTCAAACTGCGAGGCTAAGGCCTCTCCCGCTGCAGATCCAGCAACATGCTTATTTTTCTTCTTCTGTGGACAATTAGTGGCATAATGTCCGTGTTGGTGACAGTGAAAGCACTTCACCTTGGACATGTCCTGCTTCTTTCCTTTCGCACCAGATTGAGAAGCTTTCTTGCTCTTCCCCTTCCTTGCTTTGGTAGCCAAAGCGCAATTTTCTTCATCTGAGTTCTTTGATGAAGATTCGTCCCTGGTACTCAGCCTTATCTCCTCTTGCACAAGATCCGACCAAGTCACTCCCATCCTGGCAATTTCTCCCGACCATTGACAAAGTCCTGATAGGAATACCAACTCTTCGGAAGCCAAAGGAGAGCCAAGCTCACCAAGTCCTCGTCATCAACAGTAACCCCCACACTTCCTAGCTCATCCCTGCATTGGATGAACTTCGTGAGGTACTTGGGCATACTGTCGCCTTTCTCCATTTTTATGTTTATGAGTTTATCCTTGAGCGCCAACTTCCTCTGGTCACTCTTGCTTTGAAATAAATCTGTCAAAGCTTTCCACATCAAGAATGGAGAAGCCTTGCCATGAAGGCTGGACACTATGTGATCCTTCACACCTTCCAACAGAATCCTTCGACACTTTGCTGTCTTCTTTTGCCATGCGTCAAGTACAGTAGCATCACTAGAAGTAGGTTTTGGAATTTATGCATCTATGAACTCCTTCAACCCATTGTCATCCAGCACTGCCTCCATCTTGTCCTTCCATGCAATATAATTTGAGCTTCCCTCAAGGGCATACTCCAATCGCAATCGGATTTCGAAGAATATCGTAACCGACACCGAAAACAACACCACCAGAACAAATTTACGGCTCAAAACTCAACACAACCCAATGTTTCTGATGTGCTCCAATGATTAATATGTACGATACCATGTAGAAATTTTAATGGCGATATAATATTCATAAATTCTTACGATCACACACTATTTTAACTTCATGCACAATACAGAATCTCTTCTACCATTGATCATCACATGCGGAAATAAAATCAATTGCATGCACACATTAAAACCATAAACAATCACACATATGAACACGGTATTTCATGGGAAAGCTTAAAGCTGAAAACCCCAACTATATGTATATTATATTTCATAGAGATCATGTAACAATCATTGTACAAAGCTCCTCACAAGCTCTCAGCACAACCTCCAATTGCTACACACTAATCAAGCTAGATCTAGCAAAACACATGCTCCAATCTCTGCCACCTGATAGCCAGCCTCTATTGCATAATCAATGTTGTAGGATGGCTCAATAAATAACTTGAACCACCTGGCTTGTACTTCGCAATCCTCATTGGCTTCTCCAATCACTAGTTGTTGCAAATATGCAACAGTATAGTCACAACTGATAGTTAACCTGCTCTTTCACCTATCTCTGCACTGGTCTCCACTGAAACTGTCCATGCACTGAAGTTAACTGATGTATTCTTTAGTTGATTAATGAGTTTATAATTAGTGAATTAATTAATAATTAATTCACACCACTCTCACTAATTGTATCAATAAGTTAAACTAGATACAAATAGCTCAACTATTTTTAGATTAGTTAAACTGAACACAACTCCATTAACTCCTCAATCAACTCCACCGAACTCTGTCACGTGAGTTCTAACTGAAGTATCCATGCAATAGCTCCACTTAACCCTCAGGAATAGCATAATTCCTTCTTTCAGCTCCTGTGCCACATCTGTGTACTTAACTGAAGTACTCCAAGAGAATAAGATAATGTTTATAGTCCAAATACTATTAAGAGCTAATAATATTCGACATATCTATTTTTTAGACTGGAAATCTAAAAATAGATTCCGCCCAATATGTCTAAAAATAGAAGTCCATCTATTTTTTCCGACTTGGCCAACCATCCACAAATATCATCCTGCAACTCATAGAACATGATCCATATGTCTAAAAATAGACATAGTCTAAAAATAGACTTTGCGCCAAAAATAGCCTGCGGGCCCACTTAGTGAAGGCGACTCCCTTCCACTAAGCTCATCATCTTGTTGCAATCTCAACATCCCCGTGTTTATATACTTGTTATTTAGCAGGATTATTAGTATCTGTTTATGTTCATTAAAGAGCATGTAATTTTCAAGGGATAGTTTGTTTAGATGCAAAATTTATCATAACTTTGTTATTAATCACTATTCATAAAGATTATGACTGGCTTCTATCGATGAATGTGGGTTGTCTTGTCACTCTAAGTAACAAAAATGATGGCACCTGCTATCACTTGTTTTAATGGTGTCATTGATGATTGGTATTATGCCTTTGCAAGTGAGCAAGTTAGACACCGAGGCTAAGGCTATAACTTCAACAGATTAACAAACTTGTAGGAATTAGAAATTGTTTGATACATATTAATTTGATTGGTATTATGTGTTGCAAGTGAGCAAGTTAGACATCGAGCTTACACTGCCAATTTTTTAACTCCCAAGGAATACAAGATACAATTTTGTAGATTAAAAATTTTGATATAGGCTATGGCAAGTGTTGTGTTATTTTAAATAAGAAATAACTTCATACATATAACTTCATAAAAAATCTGATATAGGCTAAGGCTATAACTTCAACAGATTAACAAACTCGTAGGATTTAGACATTTTTTTATACATACTAATTTGAAACTATTTGTAGCTTCCCAAACATCCATGGATGCTATCCTTAGAAAACCTATTTCATCCTTACCAAAATCATAGTGTCTTGTGGTTACAAAAATTAAGTCATGGCACCTCTATGCTTGATGGCTTCCATTTCCTACATTGCCCAAAATTGTTGAGTTGACTTCCTTACTCAAGTATGGTGGACTGCCCAACATTGGATGATTAGGAGGTGCCTGAATGTTGGCATACAGTTGACTCCAATTTGCTCCATGTAGCCATGGTGGGACTGAGTATCCCAAGTGTCCACTTGTGTTACTAACCCCAGCACTGACTGCAGGTGTCATATAAACACAGTTAGGATTCAAACCTGCACTGGTAGGGGTATAAGAGGTGGGCCTAACCCCTGCCTGATAGCTGGGGACTTGAATGTTAATCAGGTCTTGGAATGATGGTGTCTGCTTTGCAATGTGGTCTAGTGTGTTATACATCAACCTATTTGCCTCAAACTGGCTTGAACCATGGTCTTCCCTGCTTGTCACCCCTCCTCCTTTTTCCAACTCTTAATGAACATTTCTTGCCTCTCTCTCTTGCCTTGCCAATTTCTTTTGATGTTCCTTATCTTCCCTTGCTTTTTGTCTTTCCAACCTTTCCTTTTCTCGAGCTTCTGATATTGCAATCCTTGCAACCCTCTTTTCATTGGCTAACTCCTTCTTTATCTTTTTAGCTTCCTGAATTTCATTCTTTTTACGTTCAAACTCGAACACTAAATTCATATAATCTTCAGATGTGAGAAATTGTGAACTCCTCTCTAAACAAAGATAATCTGATGTTGAGTTTCTTGATGAGGCCTTCACTCTCTCTACTGGTAGCTTTAGGAATTCACTAAGTAATCTCTGCTTTTTTGTTGCCCCATGCTCCTTCAGACCTGGCACTTGGATTTCATCCTTTGGGACAACAGATTGGCCCCCATTGTTGTCTTCTTTAGGTAATTCATGCTGAATAGGCTCCTCTTCCAGTGATCCATTGTCCAAAAAATAATGAACAAGTTCGGTGTTCAACCCTGATGGTTGTGAAGGCATGTCCATGCTTTCCTCCTCATTGGTGGTAGATACATTATTTCCAATGATATTCATCGCGACCTCTGCCAGCCATGATGGTGCGCTTACTTGGGTTGGCATGGTCAATTGCTCATTGTCAGCTGCATTAGTGGGTGTCACAGCTTCATTAATATTTTTAGTTGGCTCAAAACTGAACAGTGTCTCACTGACATGCTCAGCATCATCACCACCATAGAACAACCCTTCAGAAAGGGACATTTTACCTTCGGCAGCAACTACATCTTCTTGGGCACCAACATGCTCTTCTAAGTTCTCTACTTCTTGACCTTCCACTTAAAATGCTTAGCTACAACTAGTATCATGCATAAGAGCATCAAAATTGAGTGGCCATATACCAGTCCTCCTAAATCCAGCCTTGATATTAGAAGGTTTGAGAGCCCTTGTAAATGCTTTACTTGCAAGCTCAGCTAGCTCAAACCTCTTTACTTCCACCCCTGGATTCTTTGCCATCCATGAAGCTCGCTCGACCCTGAAATAGTTCTTTAAAGGCCCAAACACGCTCACATAAGGGGCTTCAATTGGTGAGTGGTATGAGTCGGTAATGTTAGCAGGTCAATGCCCAACTTATTGGCCTCCTGGATTGCCTGCACATCCATGTGGCTTCCATGGCCATCTAAAATCATTAAGTGTCTGTTTTCAGGTGAGACACCACCCGGTACAGAAGCAGCCAAGTGGCAAAGCCAATTCAGGAACAGTTCCTTTGTCATCCATGCATGTGGATGTGCAGCCATGCATGCCCCTAGTTCACAATTCTGTATATAATTTTTTAGTTGAGTTTTACCTTTAAATAGATAAAATTCTGGTATTGATGAACAAATTGCATTGACACAGGAAAGAATTGTGATCCACTCCCTGCTCTTAGGAAATATCTTAGGCACATTTCTACTCCCTCTCTTGGCAATTACCCGCATACCACAATTTCTTCCTTCCTGTAAGCCTGTTTCATCACAGTTCCATATATGGTCTGGGGCATATGAGTGTTGGTCATATGCAGCAGAAAGAGTGTTATAGAACTTGGAAACAATTGCAGGGCGTAGATTTAAAGCTCGGTCTCTGTCAAGGCCCTCCGTTGTACGTAACACAAGGTCTGGATGCCTCTTTTTAAACCCACTCCACCATGACTTACCAGGAAAACCATCTTTAAAGGGGTTTGGCCTCCCTTGACTGATTTGAGCTACAGTGGATTTAAGTTGTATAAGCTCTAACCCATGTCCCAATTGGGACATATCCTTACACAACTTGACCACCTCATCCTCCTCCTCTTTAATCATAACTGTAACAAGCCCTCTACGCTTTGTATTAGTCGACCCATTTATCCAATAATGTATGTTAGTGGCAGCAATACCATGTTTTTTTGTAGATGCACGGATTGAATATCCCTTAAACTCGAAGTCATCAATTGCATCGAGCATGTCTTGCTTTTTCCAGCCTTTGATGGCACTGATTTTATTTTTTGAACTTGTGCCTTGCATTGTGGTTGAAGGTGGATCTGTGGATGATGGTGGGTTGGGATGATCTGCTACCACAAGGTCCTTTTCAACGACATTATTGGGAGCATTGGGAGCATTTACATCCTCATCCGATGACCTGCTCCGCAGTTGGGCCCCCCTTCTCCCTCGCCTCCCATTCCTTATCCGATCTACAATAAAAACTCTTGGCATGGCTCCAACAACCCATAGATTTACCACGAAATTCTGATTTAAAATTGTATTCGAGTACAACATGGGTAAGAAATTTGATAAGTATTACAACACAACTGTATAGAGTAAACTATATTTATGTATGAATTCCAATATTACTGCTAACAACATGAAATCTTCAATTGTTTGTTGTGAATTAATTGACATTGAAGTGGAACAGACCTGGTTTACCTGAACAGTTGAATTTGGATTACATTTTTACTTTGAACTATTCAATGATTTTCATTATATTGTATTTCAATTATGTATGACTTGTAATATTAGCATGAGAAAGATATGTGATACCTACATGGTTGTTAAGCTACATGGCTGTAAGCAACATGGTTGTAAGTTAACATGGCGTCTTCCTTTCATGTTGAAGCAGTCCCAAGAAAATTCACCATACTGTTTTTGAATAATTTCTACCACCTATTGTTGTTAAGGTTTAGGTTGTTAACATGGCTATTTGTTTAGGTTGTTAACATGGTTGTAAGCAAGTTTCTGGTTAAGTGTATGCAAGTTTCAAGATGAAGTCATACTTTTTGTACTAGTGTAGAGGTATTGACTAACAAGACATTCATAGTTTCTTGTTAAGTGGTTATGCAAGTTTGAAGATGAATTCCTTGGTGCTACTGCTGAAACTCTTGGTGCTCGAACCACTGCTCTTGCCTTTTCTATTTGTTTAGGTTGTTAACATGGCTATAAGAAACATACATTTTGGCTTCATTAAGACAAGTTTGTTGACTTCGTTAAATGACATGGCCTTGGGGGCAAGGATTGAATAGAGGTATTGACTTCGAAATAAAAAATAACTAGATAGGACATTTAACAGGACATTCATAGTTAAGTGAATAATTTCTACCACTTGTTTTTGTTGTTCTGTACTTAAGTATGTACCTATGCATAGTATTTTTCCAGAGCTAATTTCAACAAGTTTAGCAAACATTTCCTTGTTTCCACCTATGGCTGGAAATTCCCTATTGACTGTTGGTGATTCTACTTAAACTCTTGGTGCTGGAACCACTGCTCTTGCCTTTGCTATTTGTATAGGTTGTTAACGTGGCCAGACTCTAAGCTTCTGGTTAAGTGTATGAAAGTTTCAAGATGAAGTCATACTTTTTGTACTGGTGTAGAGGTATTGACTAACAGGACATGGACTTATCTACCTAGTGCATATATGCTCAAAAAATGTGTTAATGTTTCATGTTTGTTTAGAACAAAATAGATACAAAAATAACAGGACATTCATGTTTTCTTGTTAACAGGACATGGACTTATCTACCTAGTGCGTTATCTATTTTGTTTAGAACAAAATAGATACAAAAATTTATTGTATTTGGCTAAGCCTGTGATCCAACTAGTTGTATTTCAAATTGTTGCTCTTATCTTGAGCTAAGCGTCAATTCATAAGCAGTAGTTAAGAAGGAAGTTGTAGTGAAACTTAAGAAGGAAGCTAAGCAGTAGTTAAGAAGGAAGCTGTAGTGAAACTTAAGAAGGAAGTTGTAGTGAAACTTCCATGAGACTTATAATTAGTTGTATTTACACTCTTGAAATCTCTCTAACTCCTATGTAGTTAGTAGCTTTTTGTTCTTATAACAACAAGTATTCTTTAATTAGTCAATCTAAGCTAATGAATAGAGTAGTAAGCTTTCCAGGTCGTGTCTTAGTAAGCTAGTTTCAATACTGATAGCTTCTTTAATCTACGTGATTTTCTTATAAACATAACTCTCATTAATTATAAGCTTAACATAGTTTCTCAACCAAAACAATGATAAAGTAATCAATATAATAAATAAAATTATTCAAAAACAACCAAAGACATGTATGTCTCTAGCAACGCTCTAGCAACCGATGAAGAGAATGAATGTAACACTGTGCACACACTCTGTCTAGAATGTAACGTTGAACACACTCTATTTGGATGACGAAAATGAATGTAACACTGTGCACACACTTTGTCTGGAATGTAACACTAAGCACACTCTGTCTGTACGTCTAGAACACTGTCTGAAAATGGTCTGCAAAATGGAAACTCACTGTCTGAAAACTCACTTTCTGAAAGTGATTGTATGTCTGCAAAATTAATGGAATACTATATGAAAACTCTAAATGTATGTCAGCGGTATCTTAAGAGTATAATGAATGCTTCAAATTCAGAAAGGGTTGATGTTTTACAGTTTTATGATCTATAATTTAATTGGTAGGGAAGATTGGCATGGATTGCCATCTCCAAAAGTTAATTATGTGTTGCAGATTGATTTGTACATGATCCAATGGCTAATAAGCTTTCATGGTTGATCCTTGTGCTTTCCTGAATTTAATTCCTAATTTGAAATGTTTTCCTGAATTTAATTCCTGAATTGAAAGGGTTGTTGTGTTTAATTCTTGAAATGAAAGGTTGGGTGAACTATTTCCTGAATTGAATGGTGTCATTTAATGTCTTCAATAGGTTGAATGGTTAAACAGACATGTACATATGGCTGACACACATTTCACCTATTTTTTTGCAAGTGTTACCCAGACCTTGTGCAGGTGTTATCCAATCCTTGTGCAGGTGTTACTCAGCAATGGGATCTATTGCCCCAATGCAAAATCATTAGGTGACTGTTTGATGGGATAATTGTACTTTTGGATGGAAAGCATTGTAATTTTTTTTAGTGCATTTTGACTTAGTTGGTAATTCAGAACTGGAGGAACTTGAGACAATAGGTCTTGTCAACTTGTGATGTTAAGACTTGGTGTATGATAGTTGTTGGTCTAATAAAAAGTTGAGCCCATTTTGGACATATTTATATAGCTTATATAACTTAATATAAAGTAATTATGTGCATATTTTAGTGAGTTTGTGATTTTTGTTTAATGGATGTGTGGGACCAGTACTATAACTACTACTGGTCCTTGCACAAGAATATAAGCCTCTCCCCTAGTAATGATTGGAACACCGAAACAATATAAATGCAAGTCTCGTCACCATTTCTAGCCTCTAGAATTTTGGTGCTTAGAATCAATTTGCAATTTGTCCCACCCCTGTCAATTTCTCAAGTTGCAAGTTGTTAGATTTGGGAACTGCCTTTTCTGTTTCAAAGCCGTCCAGGGTTGTTGTAACCAAGTACTCAAATAGGAGACAACCTAACTTGCCATTGAGGTCGAGGCCATCAATTTAGTACTGTGGACATCAATTGTGCTATTTGGTAATCTTGGAGAGTTCTCTAAGGTGATCGTGGAGGGCTTAGTTAAAGACAAATGGGGCTACTACGTCCTTGTGCAGGTAGGCTTTTCTAATTTTTTATTGGTCGTTCCCTCTCTTTTCTGTTACTCCATTTATAAGTTCAGATTGTTGGAATATTGTAGTTATTCTTCTTAGTTGTAAAAGGTTTGAAATTGGATTTTATTTTTTTTATTCTAAAAAACTTTAGAAAATATTTGTCTAGATTTTTCTTAAGTATATATATATATATATATATATATATATATATATATATATATACTCTTCTTGTGATATTGGGTGAGATTCTTTGATATAGAGATGTAGTTATAGATAATTTGTTGTTCTTTTCATCAATGTGGAATTAAGGTTAAGGTTTAGACTAAGATTTTAGAGAGTAAAGTCAAACTAAAGGATGCTTATAGCAAGGTATGCAACTCTCATCTAAGTGAGCATAAAGTTTTAAAGGACTTGGTTTTATGCATTTCCAAGGGACTACTTGGTGAAAAAAATATTTCTCTATAATTTCCAAGGGACACTTTAGAGATTTCCTATCAAGGCACAAACAAAGTAACAATAACAAAGCTGCATATTATTAGGAAGAGTTTTGAGAATTTGAAGGTGAAAGATTTTGGGTATGTTGACTAGTTTATGACTTAGATGGTGATTGTAGTAAACCATTAAAAAATGCATGGTGAAGATATACTAGAATAGGAGGCTTTTGAGAAGGTTTTCAGGATCCTTCAAGCCAAATTTGATGTTGTACTGACTATTATTGAAGAATCAAAGAATCTAGAATAACTTTCTATAGATGAGTTGATGGGATCCTTTCTATCTAATGAAACAAGGATAAATAGGGATGATGATTCCTTGGAGAATTCCTTCAAACCACATGCACGTGTTAGCAAAGGTGGGGGAAGGAATAATAGAGGCGGGGGAAAATATAAAATTTCAACTTACAAAGAGATGGAACTTCAAGCTCAAATCGAGGACATTCACCACAATAGAACCCTCAAACCTTAACGAGAAGTGGTATAGGTCATCAAAAAAGAAGACATTATCACAAATAAAAATCTCAATACTATTATTGTAAAATGAATGGGAATTATGCTAATGAAAGTAGAAAAAAGCTTGCAAATATAAATAAAAACAAAGATAATTTTACCTCTGAAAATACTTCCAAATCTATGTTCATCACTTGTGATGCTTCCCAATATAGTAAAAAGGACCTTTGGTTAATAAATATTTGTTGTAGTAACCATATGATTGGAAATAAAAATATGTTTGCAATCCTAGATAACTTTGTTAAGGGTGAAGTCAATTTTAATGTTGTTGGTAAGGGTACAATCAATGTCCTTACTAAACAAGGTGAGAAGAAAAACATTTTATATGTATATTCATTACAAGGATTAAGACATAACCTTGTGAGTGTTGGTCAACATACCGAAAATGGTTATAGAGTTACTGTCATTCACAATACTTGTACAATCTTGGACAAATTTCTTATTAGGGGACTAATTGTTATAATTGAAAGTACAAAGATTAGGATGTGCCCTTTGACTATGACAAAATCAATTTATTCAACCTCATTTTCTCATAAAGTAACCAATCCATATGGGTCTTGGATTTGGTATTTGAGATTTGGTGTGTTTTAGAGGACTAAATTTCTTGTAGTAGAAGCACTTGGTTGGAGGCCTACCTATCGCACATGAACCAGTCAGTGCCTATGAGGGTTATATATTAGGGAAATAACATAAGAACAACTTTCCAATGAGTGCATCATACAAGGGAAAGAAATTTTTGGAGTTGGCGCATACTAATTTGTGTGGGCTTATGCAAACCCAGTCTCTTCGAGGACACTTTTAGTTCTTAATATTTTTCTAATGATTTCAATTGGAAGACTTAGATGTATTTTTTGAAACTCGAATACGAAAATTTTGAAAAGTCCAAAGAGTTTCAAGCTTTGGTTGAAAAGAAAAGTGGTCAAAATATTAAAATATCCAAACCTAATACAGGAGGATAATGTGATTCCAAGGAGGTTACTGGCATATTGTAAACATCATGGAATCAAGATATAAATCATAGTTAGATATACACCAGAATAGAATGGCATAGAAAAAAAGAATAATAGAACAATTATGAATATGGCTAGAAGTTTTGTGAAACAAAAATGATTATCCAGTGTGGTTTTGGGTGAAGTAGTTGCTCGTTTTATGCAAATTTTGAATAGATACCCCACAACTAAAGTAAAAAATAGAGTTCCACAAAATGTTTGGAGTGGTATGAAATGAAATGTTTCACATTTTAGGGTGTATGGATGTGTGGATATGCTCACATACCTAAAAAACTAAGAAGAAAGCTAGATAATAAATGGGGAAAATGCATTTTCATAGCATATAGTGAGCACTCCAAGGCATACAAGATGTAGAATATAGTAACAAAGGATTTTATAATTAACTCAGAAGTGGATTTCAAATAATTTAAGCTTGGGATAAAAGTGTAGACAAAACTATGAACAATGAAGCAACAATTCCTTATGGAAAATTTTATGTAGGAGAGTTAAGTGAACAAGTACAACAACAAGGTGCACAAGCTCAATCACCTATTTGAGGGTCTCCAACAAGGACTCCATAATTTCAAGTTCAAGGAGAGTCATCAAGACAAGTAGGTTACTCTATTCCTAGAAAGACTAGAAGTCAGAAAGAAATTTATGAATAATTGGATAACCATTCAATATTTGCATCATTTACATATCAACAAATGTGTCTTGAAGAATTTGTTAAAGAAGAGAAAATTGATCCAAGCCATGAATGAAGAGATAGATTCCATAGAAATGAATAATACATGTGATATAATGGATTTACTAGCATATAAGGAAAGTACTAGTGTGAAATGGGTTTATAAAAAAAAAATTAATGAAAAAGGTGATGTTGAAAGATACAAAGAAATGGTAGTAGCAAATGGGTTTGCACAACATTATGGAAATGATTTTGGAGAAAATTTTGTGCATGTTGTATCCTTGATATATTTTTGGCTAGAAAATTATGACAAGGAACTGGTAATGTTTTCGGAAGAAAGGTTATGATTCAATTCAGTTCATGTTATATGGGCTATAGGACAATATCTTTCAGATATCTAAGCAACAAGCTAGCTTCTAACTAATGCAGATAACTAATTGGTTGGATTGTGGTGGTAAAAGAAAAAGGAAATTCTATAATATACTTTATATCATTCACTGAATAATTTGAGACCTTTCATTGTGGAAAACACACAACGATGATATTCCAATAGTTCTATAATAGAGCAAAAGTTTCAATTATATGAAACATATACAATAATCTAACCATTCATTCATATATATGATAAAATAAAACATATTCTATCATAATTCTTTGTGTATAACATAACATTGCTAAAAGTTAGAAAGATTTTCTCAATTTTGCCTCTTATAGATATCATATATAACTTGAAAAAATTGCAGAGATAAAAACCAAATGTAAAACTTACAAAGAAAAACTAATACGGAAGATTACACACTAGCAATAAATGAAAAAATAATATCTTTATTAAAACCTGTAATAATATTGTACTTAGATACAATGATACACTTTTTTTTCTAGAATTTGAACCCTTTATTTGCGTTCTTGTGTTTTCATAAAAATATTTCAACAGTTTTTTTTTTTTTTGCAAAAGAAACTTTCTAGGAACAGACTAAATAAAAGTAGAAACAAAATATAAATATACAATAATTTTTGTCCACTTGTCCCTTTTTCTAGTTGAATTATGTTGATGGAATCAAAAAGATTTAGGGGGTAAATTTACTAGAAACACTCCCAATCTGACTCGACTCTATAGTTGTATGACATCATTTTCTTGTAGGAAATATCCAATCTATGTATTTATGATATGTTGGAGTAGTTGAAAATAATATCTTCACTTGAAATTAAATGTAAAAATCATCCATTAACTAATCCACCATAGTCAACCCCTTTAACATTCCACTCATGTTTGAAAATTTTCTAGAATTGTTCTTGGTTCTTAATAAAGCTTCTCTATATGCATCTGAAGACATCAACCCTCCACTCTGATCCCAATAGGAGGGCATACCCAATCCCCTTAAAAGATTAATTTTGAATTAAATAAATCTACCTCTTTTTTAACAAGCCTGCACTTATCTTGTGCTTGTTGTACAAAGCTTTCTTAGTTGAAACTTTATTCACCACCATGATAACACATGTTTTGTCTTCCACACCTAGATTTCTCAACTGTTCTTGATTCTTAGTGTTGAGGAACTTTAATATTTCATTGGAAATCTATGGATTATCTTCTAAAATATGAATGGATTTTATCAATATCACACTCAGTATTGTAGACCAATTATGATCCATCTCCAATGATCATATGGATCCCCACATCTCTAAAACACTGGTCACCATCTCTCCCCGGGAATGTTTCTAGCCTCAAGAAAAGATTGCGTTCTTACTAGTTGATTCTTCAACCAATCCATTTCTTTCCATAGTATTTCTTTCAAGTCCTTATCATTATTGGATTTTTATCATCCAGTTCCTCCTTCTGATTACTTATTTCATAATTCTTCGATATTATTATTTTCTTGAGATATTCAACTTCAAGATCTTTCATGCTCAAAGATGAAATCATTTCAACAAGTTTCTCGAAAGGATCAACCTTTGTTGTTAATGCTGCTGAAGAAGTTAGTGCACAAATGTGTTCAATTTTTTTTTTGTAAGGATGTCAATTTTTTGCACATAGTTTTCAAGTTGCTTATTATGTTCAATGATTCAGGACAATAATTGTTCTTTTAAATTTTTTTGTGGCCTCTAATTTAGGTGTTTGACCGTGTTCAATTGTTGGCATTTTAAACTTTATTTTTACCACTTGAATATCAATTTCCTTGGAGTTTATTAAGATTTGTATACTAGAAGGGTCAATAGGGTATATTCCCATTCTAATTATACACTACTTTAAGTCATCAATCTTCATTTGTTTGGTTCTTGTTGCAATTTTTTCTTGCTTAAACTGATTTTTAACTTTTGTGAGCAATGGTTCCAACTTGGAACCATTGAAAACAATATTTTTCAAGATTCTGAAGATAATTTCTCTAGTCTCTTTATGTAAGTCCATATGGTCCATTAGATGTATTTTCTTCAAATCAATAGTGAAATTTTCAGCCCTATAATCTTATGTAGTTTTGGTAGTTTGAGCTTTAGGTTCTAAAATTTCCATGTTTAGTTGTCCCTTCTCATAATCCAAGGTAGATATTAACCTTTCTTTTGAAAAACTGAACCTTGCTTCCATATCTCTATATAATCATTATGTTTTATCTTCAAATTCTTATTCTTAATTTCCATAAACTGATAATAAATGTTATCTTTCTTTCTTGTTGAAGGTGACATGTTAGAAGATGATGTCTCTCGAACCATAGAAGATGTTGGCAAGCATTTCTAGTGGAATGCATGCTCACTTGATGTAGCTTCCTCTATGTTTGGAGTTGAAATTGAGACCTCACCTTCTTAAACTCTTGGATTTTTTGCAACCTTTGTTCATCATCCTTTGTTCCATAAAATGAGCAGGATTTTTTTGTTTCCTCAAATCCTCTCTTGAACTCTTTTTCCTTTGGTTATGGTATATCGAAAAAAATTTCTATGAAGTTTGTCCCTTTTCTTACCTAGTCTGAGTGGTTCATATTTCCAGAATTCTCCTTGGGGAAATTTCATCTTCTTTATTATCTCCTCAACATCATGTAATGTTAATCTTGTGTTGATTAAAAAAGGTCCAACCTATTTATTCAATTTGAACATAGATGGATGCTTTTTTGGCACAAAATGAATATAATATGAGTTGAGGCTCTATCCAATATATTCTAATGCAAATATCCTCGTAGGTAAGAAAATTACAAGTCTATAAGGAGGATGTCCACAACCATAAATTCTAATTTCTATAAAATCTTAAACAAATACCAATCACCTACTTTGGTATATGGGCCGAGTTGTAGAATATTTTTAATTTTTGGAAACATTATAGGAGGAAGCTCATAAAATAGTAAACTATATGAAACTAAAAAAAACACATTGACGTAGTTAGAAAAACCCAAATTCTAGGGATGCTTTCTCACCACTAGAGTCCAATGAATTACTGAGATAGAAGTTGTATTATTCTCTTGAGTATCCAAATGAAGATTTAAAAACTTATCCACCTAAAAATATAGAAAACAAGTGACTGGTACTTGAAAGACTTAGTGATACCATAATAGGCTAATCGAACATTGATGAAAATGTCTAAGTATTGAATGAAGTGGAACCTAACAAAGGAATTTTTGGCTAGTGAAAGGGAAGTTTAGAAACCCTAATAAAATATCGTTTATAGATTGGTTATCATCATATCCTAATAAAAGAAAACCATTGAAATAATTTTCCTTGAAATTTCAAGGAATATGCTTGAGGGGTAACGAGGGCCATTCTCTGGTAATTGAGAATTCATAGGCAAGAAAATCTCTAAGACAAAATATTTTTCTTCAAAGGTTGAGTTGTTATAATATTGACTCAAGAAATATTCGTTAACAGGATAAGTTTGATTTTGCATTACTATCATAAGCATTTCTTGAATGGATGCAAGGTTAAAATAAAATGGGATTACTCCATTTTTAGACCTAATAACTTGTTTTCTGGGAAGGTAATTTTTAACACATTAGGAAATAAAATTTGGGTAAGGGTATATCTAGGGAAAAATGAATTATGCTAAATAGGACTCATAGGCTACAAAAATATAGTATTGATCTTTAAAATGTTGGAAAGCCCACTCCTGAGCTCATAGAGGTCGAATTCACAAATGGTTTCATGTGAATCTACTTCCCTATATATTAATGATAGGTATTCAAAATTAACGGGACAGGAAGAATCTAAATTTTGGGGCTTTGTCACTTTAACCTTCAATTTTATTGAAAATTAAAGAAGGTGGGATTTTAGGATTTACCAGTCGATAATATGTTGTAGTCATCTGTGTAGGCTCTATAGGTTGTTAGGAGGTTTTCTAGATACAAATGGCGCGATGTACATAAAGATAATGAGACAAAGAAACAATTTTTTCCTTTTAATTGTTATCCCAACCATTGAGCCATACAACATAATTTGATTGGTCATAAATATTTTATTTTGAAAAATACAAGTGAACTCCTGCATATTTATTATGTTGACATTTTTTCCGCATTCATGACATGTGAATCAACATTTTTTTGACACCTAGAGAACTTACTATACCATCTTTCTAACATCACACCTACGCCATTGGTCAATGTGATGCTTTGTTTTCTAGCTAGGGTCCACAATCACATCACCACATGGTTTCGAGGGGTTTCGATGGTTGATTTGCAAACCTTGGGAGGGGGGGAACAATATGATTCTCTAACTTATGTGTGTATCAATGGTAATTTTCTTGGGCATGACTTGTCAACTCCCCCTGTTAACCGTCGAGCATTTGGGGGGGTCCCAATATGAATTTTCTACCACCAAAATATCGACGATGCGCTCCTAGAGTTGCATGAAGACTAAAAATGGGAAGAAGGGTGGAAAATACGCCCTTTTGACAAAATTTATTTTCAACCAAACAAAAATGTCATAAAGTTCTACACTACATTGAAAAAAAATTAATGTACAACATTGGCCCCATTTGGGGATTGTGTCTCCTTATGGGATGTTGAAAACAACAAGTGCCTTCACCTCAGGCTATGGAGTCAAATGTGGTTAGAAAATTATCAAACCATGTGTTGTAAAATAAAATCACACTTGTATTCATAAGGAAAAATGAAATAAGAACCCTTAGGTTATTCACAATTGTATGAAATTATTTAATTAATATTACCCATTCACGCAAAGTGATAGGAATTCACCATATATATTTTTCAATATGAGTGTATTATTTCCTTTGGCCACAACAATTTTGAAAGGTCCCAACAATAAGTTATCAAATTTTCCATGTTTTCCTTTTTCCTATCTTCTGGCATCCTACCTCAACACCAAATCTCCCTGATTGAATTCCCTCTCTAGCCTTCTAGTCAAAAAATTTCTTTATGTTGTCTTGATATTGTTGCAACTTAAGCCACACCCGTTCGTTTTCTTGTTCAATCTATATCAACTGATGACTCCATAGACATTGGATTTTATATTTTTTCCATCAACTTCAATCTTAATTATTTAAGCTTTCCCATTTTCATTTATTACAATTTTGTTAAGATCTCTTTACTCCCATTCCAAATCATATGAATTGAGCATAGAAGTCATAAGGAATTCCCCTTGACTTAGGTTCACCCTTTTTCTAAAGTGTAGAGGTGATCCAAGTGGATATTTATGGCCACCCACCTATTTCATTTGGGGCCCCACCATTATTTCTTTCAGTTTTTCATTTGCCTTAATTATAGTACAATTTACTATTTTTAGCAGTTTTTCGGGTCCTAAACTTCCGGAGCCGTTTTGAGGCTCTAAACGACATTTTTTGGGCACTTCTTGGGCATATGTAGTCCGTTCCGGACTTCACATTCATTGTCAGTAGTTGCAGTCCTCAGATATATATTTCTAACAATGTATCATTTCCATCAAATGAAGATAGTATGCCAAAGTTACGACCTCGGGAAATTGATGTACCAATTTACTCCGACGGGGCCCATATTCTGGCGTTTCATCTCCTACGGTTAGGTTTTTGGATTTTTAGGGTTTTCCATTGTTTCTCAATAATATATAGGCCTTCAAGCCTCATTATAACACAAATTTCAGAGGCCTATAGCCACCACATCTCTTCTCAGAGATAAGCTACCAGCGCCCTAGCTAGTTGGTTTCCATTATGTCTATAAACAAATTTCAGTTCTTTGATATTATTGAAATGAAGTGTTATTTCCGCTGCATTTTTATATTTATGGCTATATGTGTATTTTGTTGTGTTCCTGCATAAATCCGGATCAATGGTATCAGAGCGGTCTACTCTTTCTTGATCCTTCTTTGCATGTCCCCAACAAGGTCGAGGTATAAGGAGTTAGGGCTCGATCTGGTTGAACCTTTGCAAGATCAGCCTCGCAAACCTTGACGGTCGCCCATGGGGGACGAAAATAAAGATGAGGGATCAAGAGATCCTATCAAAATATTGCTCGAGGAGGCCCTCGAAAAACAAAGGAATGCAATGATGGATAACTTTTCCCGGATCCTTCAACGGCTGCCCACTAGCTGTGCATCTGCATCCAACAGCCACTCTAGAGGCACAACTCTTTTTAAGGTAAAAGTAAAATTTTACATTCCCATATTTGAGGGCCAAATAGATGCAGGCGTCGTAGATATATGGTTGAATCTATTAGAAGGATATTTCTCAGTTCATGACTTTTCCGACCGGGAGAAGATTATTTTGGCACTCCTCAAAGCTACCCCCATGTCAAGGACTGGTGGGAAACCTACTGTGAGAAAAAGGATGAGGGGGAACCCTCTCTGTTCCCGATCGTACCCACTTGGAATTCTTTCCGAGCACCATCAAGGAACAATATTATCCCATGGGGAGCTATGAGGACAAGTACATACAATGGACTACGTTGCGGCAGCAAAGTGATCAATATGTACATGAGCTGACGAATTTGTTCCATACCCTGCGCACAAAGTTGGATATCAAAGATTCGGAGAAAAATTTGGTGCCGAAGTATCGCAGTTGTCAGCACAGATACATTCAGGAGGAAATGGAGTTCCTCGACTTCTCCTCACTTGGTACGACATACTGGTATGCTGCCGAGATTGAGCAGAAATTCAAACAGAAGAAGCGAGACTTTGGATCTTTGAATCAAAAGCAAGGGAAATGTGCTCCCAAACGACAGAACAAAGGACAAAGCCAAGGCATGGAAGCCCAAGATAACCTACCAAAGCTGCAAGCAAAGGATAACACCATGAATCCGAAGAAGGACACGGGAAAGTGGTGTGAGTTCCGTAAGAGCTCCACTCACAACACAAGTGAGTGTCAGGCCAAGCAATCACTAGTGGCTGAGATGAGGACTTTTGAATCAAATGCATGCTCTGACTATGAATCAGAACCTGACAAGGGGAATGACAAAAGGAAGCAGATTATTGATGCGGAGATCAACGCCACCGTTGCCACTGCAAAGATCCAGAAGGAGGAGTCGGAAGATACAGAGGAGGAGGAGCGTCTCTTCCACTCTCAGATGTGGGTAAAGGGTTCCCCGCTACAGTTCAGTGTTGAAAGTGGGAGCCAAAATAACCTCATTTTAGTAGAGGTAGTCAAGCGTTTGGGCTTTCCAACCACATCACACCCACAACCGTACACCATCGGATGGCTTCAAAATGGACGGGATCTCCACATCAGCCAGCAGTGCTGCCTTCGCTACAACGTCAAGCCCTTCACAGATGAGGTATTATGTGGCATTGCTCTTCTTAATGTTTATGATGTATTATTAGGCCAACCTTACTTATGGAAGCGACATGTTGTGTATGAGTCTCGACCTCGCGTTATTATTGCTACTTTGGGCAATAAGTTGTACAGGATACTAGAGTTACCACTGCCTGTGGCTATCTCTTTGGTTACTGCAAAACAATGCAGTGAGCTCATTTCCAAAATCGAGAAATTTGTTTTCCTGATGATTCACCCCCAGGGCAAGAAGAAGACTATGGCCATGAGCTCCAGATAGGGATCCTCCGCATGACAACAAAAAATGGACAAATGAAAATAAATGCATCTTGGAGGATGCTAAGAAGGAGAAAGAATTTGGTTTTAACATGTTTACTTCTTTGGAAAATGCATATCAAAGGATTCTCTTACCAGTATGGTAGTTATGAAAACTTTCTTTCATATTAGGAAGATAATTGTAAGAATATCTAAGATGGAGGGGGTATTAGTTGAATAATTCTAAACCTTTTGAAATAATATTAATTCTACCATTTTTTTCTATAATGCATTATATTTTTACTTTCTCATGCTTACAATATGTACATAATTTTGTAATTTCTTCATGCTTACAACATGTACATATTTTTGTAATGTCCTTTGTTAAACTTGTACATAGTATTTAATGGTATTTATGCTATTGTGTAGGATAAAATATTATTTATCACACAATCAAAACTGGTAGGAATATGTATATATATTGGTTAAATAGATTCAAGGGATTTTAAATTGATGAGCTTCACACAAGGAGTGCTTTAACAATGCATTTTATCACAAGTCTTATAAGCATTTGTGGACATATGCAATACATATGTTTATGAAACTTACCAGGTACTTTTACTCATTCTATAAGTGATACCCAAAGTAAACTAGATTTGTTAGAAGCCTGATGTTTTGTTAACATAGGGCTCAAACTTATTACAACAATATACTCATAAACCTAAATTTAAAGAGAAATTGTGATGCAATAAAAAAAATCAACATATTATAAAGAGGTGATCAATCATAATCTAGAAGATCAAAAATATTAAAAAAATCAACATTGCTAAAATAACAATAAATTCTCATGAACTTTATAATAAAAATGGGCATTGAAGAATATCCAAAATACAATATGATGAAAACAACTATCATATTTATACTATGGAGAGTTAAAATAAAAATTAATTTCTTTTAAAATGTTTAATATATTTAAATTAGATTTCAATAATACTTGCGTGATTTTAAAGCATTCTTCTTAATGATTTTTGAATTAAAAAATAAAACTCTAAAAAAACCGAACTAATCCTTTAAAGTCTTTACCTTTTTCGAGTCTAATAGCTATTACCTACCCCTTAATGTAAATATAGAAATATTACAACTTGAGTTTGAGTATGTTTATGAGTAATTGTTTTCAGTGCCTTGTTAATTCACTTAGTAAGAACATATGGATAACACTTTAAGATTGGAATCTACGACGTTTAAAATGCTCAATCATAGATTAACTAATTATAAATATATTATAGTTAAAAAAATAAGTTTTTATTTACGTTAATTATAATTTAATACTTAATAAATATATATATATAGTAGATATTTATTTTGTTCAATCTGCCACTTCTCTTTAAATTATTTGTGCTAATAGTTTGTTTATTTATTATTTTATACTATTAAATATTGAACTACAATTGCAAAATACTCTTAATTTATATAATTTTTATTAATGTAAATTTAGTAAATTATGGTAAATAAATATAATAAATTATTTTTTAAAATAAGTTTCCTCTTAAATTATTATTATCAATAATTTTTTTATAATATTTAGGTATGTTGAAGTTCTTATAAATTTAAATTGCATAATATTTATACATCTTCTATACTATAATTTTTTTTTTTAAATAAATATTTTATTTTATTTTTAGTTCTTGCTACTTAGTTTAATTTAATTACTAATTTATTTTGTATTGTTACTATGTAATTAGTATTGGTAATGTAATTAATATTTAACTTATTTATTTATTTCAACTCAGCCATGTTCTAAAAAATTATTTTAAAAAATAATACATGTATTTATGAATTTAAAAAAATGTACAATTAATTAAAAGTAAGTTAATTATATAGTATATAAATTTTATTTTATTTTAAGAATGAGCTAAAATATATGTAAAGTCATTTTAATACAATTGGCATTTAAAAAAATATTAATTATAAAAATAATTAATATATGCATTAAATAATATTATTAACCATGGAAATTTAAGCTTAAATTATTATGGAAAATTTTGAATTGTAAATAGCTTTTGTTACTCTACCATGAGCTAATATTATATAGACAAAATTTTTGCTATACTAGAACTAAAATTCAGTAATATATTTGCTATTCAGTAATAAGCATATAAGTCAAATGTAAGGATTGTTGTGTTTTTGCTTGGCAAAATTGCTTTGTTGATTGTAAGTTTAAAATGACATATAGAGTTTTCATATCTCACTTAGGCAAAAAAATAGACTAAAATTTCTGGTTTGAGGATCTAATTATTGTAATGTGGTACTAAAAAAAAAGTTAAAAAATTGAGTAATAGATTTTAGTGTTGAGTTTATAAATTTTTAATCAATAAAATTAAAAAATATATAAAATAATTAAATTTTATATTAAAATTTTGTTTTTGTTGAAATATATATATATATATATGAATAATTTTCATAACTATATATATATTATAATTAAATAAAATTGTTATATATCTATATAAAAACGAGTAAACCTTTAACTATCTCACACATAGAGTATAAAATAAAAAATAAACCTATTGAAACATGAATACATTAAACCAAAATAAATTAAGCCAAATAATGTATTAAATTGAAAGTAACGGAAATTGAATGTTGAATAAGCATAGTTCGTATTTCAACTCTTTAATATTAATGAACTAAAATAAATTGTTTTTTATATTATCTTATATATTTATTTATTTTACAAACTAATTTGGACGGTAAACAGAGCCACACCTACTCTGCAGCCTTAACTCCATTGTAATGGACGTCAAATCCACAATCATTCTATTTTGCTTATATATCAAATAAGGTTTTATGGGTCTCATTCGTGGCAAGTTAAACCATATGGTATTAATGGTCTTATAAGTTCAATGACGTGAATTCCAATGCAATTTCCAATAACAAGTGGAAAATATAGATCAATAAGAAATCAGAAAAATAAATTTAAATAATTTAAATAGATAAACAATAAAAAACTTTAATGTTTAATCATAGAAAATTATAATTTTTTTTTGCAAATAGAAAAATTAATGTCAACGTCACAAAAAACCCAATACATAATACCATATTTGATTTTAGTGGATGTTAATTTCTTCATCATTATCATATGAAAATATAATTGTTAGATTAAATTTTAAATAATATTAAATTATTCTTTTAATTTTATATTTTTTAATATTAAATTAAATTTTAAATAATGTTAAATAATTCTTTTAATTTTATATTTTTTAATAAATTAATTATCTTAAATGTGGAAGTTTTCACAATTCGGAATTATATTGGGCATTTCTTACACTCCGGAGTAATTTGCCAACAAGGCTTAATCAATTTTATTTTAAATATAATTTAATATTTTTATTTTTATATAGTTTAATAAAATTTATTTTTTTATAAATAAATTTTAATTTAATGTATTGTTAATATAAATTGTTTAAACAAAATTTAAATGATAAAATGGATTTAACTAAAAATTGCTCTAAAAGGTGCAAAGAAATGTGGATAAGATTTTTAAATTGAAAAAATTGTATTTTAATCTTCATAATTAAGCAAATAGCAATTGAGACATTAAATTTATTTATTTTTTATAAGTTTATCATATTTTTTTGTCTCCACAATGTTTTTTTTTTTTTTTTTCAACCTACAAGGATAATTGTCTCCACATTAGATTACAATTTATTTTTTTCACACACACACACATATATATAATTTTATTAATTTTTTTATTTTTTATTTGTTATTTATTTTTATTTTAAGAGTGGATTACAATTTTCATTATTTCTTTTTTTTTGTAAATCAGTTGATATATTAGATCACAAAAATGTTACATATGGTTACAAAAAGGGGCCTACCATTCTCAGAGGGAAAAGAGAGAATGCAGGCCTGCCAAACAAAAGACCACTTATATAAGCCCTGTAGCCGATTGTTGTTTAGACAGGCGACATACTACGTATCATCTAACCCAAACTTAAACAGAGTCAAACAGAATTTAAAACAGAAAACGGCCAGCCACACAGGGTTGCCAGACAGAGAGAGAGCAACTACTATCATAGAAGGCCATTTAAAGGCCCGCCAAAGCTTACAGACATTCGACATAGCAAATGAGAAAAACATAGGATAATCAAGAACCAGCAACAAGGGACCACCCACCAGGAATCCTACTGGTCGGTTTTGGCGATGCCTGGGGTACCAGTAGCGCTCAGACTAGCTTCATCATCTCCCTTGGGAACACTGCATGGCATGTGTCGTCTAATGATGGTTGTTTTGGAATCATCCTCAGGGATTTCAATAGAGACATTTAGCACGTGGCGCATGTACAGCTCGAAGAGCCGAATGAAACCTCCCAGATGCTTAGTATGCATTTTAAGCTCTTCCGTGAGGGAGCTGATGGAAATCTCCAGTTTGTCCAGCAGCGCTGAATTCTTTGCAGAGGCGAGGGAGTTTGCCTGGGAGGCCTCCTTGAAAGCAGCACCTTACCTGCTCATGGCTTTGGCAAGCATCGCTTTCATCTACCAAGCCACACATTGTGTCCTCAGGAACTGGGTGGCCCTGGTAGTTGGGGTGCTCGGGTCCATGATCCAATCGACCTCCTCGCTGATGTCTTTACTGTCCATCCCTTCACTGGCTTTGTCCACCTCCACTTGGAGCTCTTCGATAATCTGTTTACCTTTTTTGGAGACAGAAGCCTCATAATCCTCCCGGGCTCTCTTTAACTCTCTAGCAGCTTTGGAGCTGCGGAGATTACGCTCGGCCATGGCAAGATGACAAATGCAGACTATTGAATTGTGAATTCCTATATGCGAAACCATAAACACAGGGCTAAGCTTTGAGGAATACCATAAGCAGGTGAAATCTTTCCCGAACGGCTCTGTATTAATAGTGAAAGACGCGGTGCGAGGAGCCGTAATTTGAATTGAAACTTCCGTCTTTTCCCTGCTTCTAACAACCTGGATTCCCATCAGGTGACTGCCAACCTTCTTATTATTATTGTTGATGGCGTTCAGATTACCATGCTTATTACTTAAGAGAAGAGGCCACGCGTACTCTAGATCATAAAGGGTATGTTGTCCTCTATCCTTGTTGTAGATTTTCCACCTTTTCCGATGCGAGCCATAGGACAGCCGCTAGCGGTGCCACCACCAGGCATTACGGATTATGGAATAAAAATTTAAACAAACCACATTATTCATTGATGATTGGTGCCCTGTAAGCCATCCTCCTCCCTTGACACGCCTGTGAGGTCTTGCCTTGAGATTTGAAGGCATTTATCCCAAAGATTGGCACATTTGATGCTTTGCCAACAGGTGTCAATGTCATCAATCGGGTGGTTGACCGCGTGGTTGGCTAGACTATCCGCCATTGCATTTGCACTGCCCCTAATTGCCTGAAGAATGACTCCATTAAGAGTGGAGAGATGTTTGGCGATGAGCGCGATGACCATGGCGAGGCGCCAATGCTTAGTAACTTTCTCAGAACGCATACCATTTTGCATTTTCCTCACTAAATTAATGGCTAGGAGCAAGTCCCCTTCCACGATAGTTGCCTCACTACCCAGGCGAATTAGGATTTGCAGGCCCCGCTCCAAAGCTGCAAATTATGCCTCGTTGTTAGTGGCTTCCCCAAGAGAATTGTTGTAGATATGAAGAATTTCCCCTTTATCATTGCATATGACACCTTCAAAGCCGGCCAAGCTGGGGTTACCCTGAGAGGCTCCATCAAAGTTTAGTTTGTGGAACCCCGGGATAGGAAGTTTCCAGGACAGCAGAGATTGAGCGGGCGAAGGTCTTTGCGCAGGAGAATTGAGGCCAGTTGCATCACTCATGCCAAACAGTGTCAGAATTCACCTGCCATTATCGGAAATCCTATTTGTCTTTTCTGCTTTACTATTAGTAAGAGTTGTTTCTCGCATGTTTTGCATAATGTCTGTTTTAATGTTATCTAACTACCTGAATTCCCTCTAAAAAATTCTTCTATTTCTTTCTTTCCATGTGGACCAGACTATAAAACCAGGGCTTAGTCTCCATATGATGTTTACAGTGTCACAGTTAGAATATTTGGTTCGCCAGTTGGCTATGCTGTCTTGAACAGACTCTCTATTCCTGACTGTTTGTCTGAAAATATCCTCCATCCATACCCATAAATTATTGGTCCATTCGTAATCGTTGAGGAGATGGTTCATAAACTCCTCTTCTTTTTCACAGAGGGGACAATGGGATGGACCAATGAAGCCTTTTTTGCCACAGGTTCTCCCAAGTTAGGATCTTACGATGCATTAGGAGCCATAAGAAAGTCTTTATCTTCAGCCAGATTATGGTATCCCAAACATTATTATGCCAAGGCACTTTCTCTTCCAGATCCCTGTGTTCTAAGTAAAGTCTGGCTTCCTTTAGGTTCAAAGTGCCTCCATCAAGTATTCCCCACCTGATTTGATCCTCATCCTGAGAGTAAAATATCTTCCTCTTATCCAGACAAGATTTCAAGGATAATAGAAGGTTGACCATCCCCTCTGCCTGTGGGGGAGTATTAAGGTGCCAATGTCTCCATTGTTGGTCCGCATTATTGTCCATCCAGTATTGGTTCACCCTGAATTTTCCTTGATCCTGATACCTGCGCTGCAGGGGAAGATAATCAGGACTCTCAAGCTTGGGAAGTTGTTGCCAAGCATCTTCCCAGAAGAGAGCCGCGCTGCCATTACAGATTTCCCAAAAGCAGTGATTTTGTATGATGTTCCGATTAGCCTGAGCCAGTTTCCAAATGGGGGATCCGGCTGGAGAGTCGGTCATTCTAATGAGATCCTGAGGGCGCTAGTTATCCGCATACTTGGCTTTCCAAAGCTTAGCCCAGGGTGTCTATGGATCCTTGACCCACCTCCACCAGAGCTTGGCCCCACAGGCTTTGTTCACGGTGTTCGGGTCTTGGAGCCCCAGAACACCCAGGATCTTGGGTTTAAAGAGTTTTTCCCATGCCACTAGTGCCCATTTCTGTTTTTCAGCTTTTCCAAACCAAAGGAAGGTTTTTTGAATGTTTCTTATTTTTTGGAGAACACATTTGGGAGCCGGAAGGATGGAGAGAATATACTGAGGAATAGCTTGTAGAACAGCCTTAGTCATGATAAGCTGACCAGCAAAGTTAAGGACCCTACTAGTCCAGTAATTGCTTCGTTCTTCGAGGTTGGATATCAGCTTCTCCCAGTGGAGCTTTTGCCAGGGTTTATCAGTGAGAGGGATCCCGAGATACTTAGAGGGAAGGTTCTACCTTCTGAACCCAAGGATAGCCGTGAGATTCTTCTGGATCGCTAGGTGTGTATTGAAAAAGAAGATGGAGGATTTATCCAAATTAAGGTCCATGCCTATTGCTTGACTAAAGAGATCTAGCATAGCTTTGAATCCTTGGGCTTCTCGAACCATTGGATTTCCATGAAGCATGGTGTCATCCACAAATTGTTGATGAGTAGTGGCTGGGCAGTGTGGCAGGGGTTGGAGGCCCTTGATATTGTTTCTTTCCTTTTCATTTTTAATGATGTGACTCAGGCCTTCCATCAAAATGACAAAAAGAAAAGGGGAGATGGGATCCCCTTGGCGAATGCCCCTAGAGGGGGCAAAGGGGAAGGTGGGAGCACCATTGACCAAAATAGAAAATTTGGGGGATTTGACTATGGCTAGAATCCATTTGATCCAGCATTGTGCAAACCCGAAAGCTTCCAGAATGGCCTCTAGATACTTCCAACCGACCTTGTCATAGGCTTTCGAGAGATCTAGCTGAATGATCATACCTGCTTTTTTCTGGGATTGAAGAGTATGAACCATTTCCTATGCTAGCAAGACATTATCCATGATCTGTCTGCCTTCCACATAGCCAGATTGCTCCTCTGAGATAATTAAGGGGAGAATTGGCTTCAGTCTGTTGGCCATTACTTTGGAGATGATCTTATAGAGAACATTGCACAGAGCAATCGGCCAAAATTTTGAAGGGGTGCAAGCTGCGTCCTTTTTGGGAATAAGGGCGATGAAGGTGGAATTGAGGGATTTGAGTATGGAGGAATATTTTCGGGAATCTTCCACCAACTCCCACACTTCCAGCCACACAATTTCCCAGCATGCTTTGAAAAAATCAATAGTAAGGCCATCCGGCCCTAGTGCCTTGCCATTAGGCATCTCCTTCACTGCTTCTTCCACCTCCTCCATGGTGACAGGGCGGTCTAAGGATTTATTCTAGTCCTCAGTAATAAGCCTTGGGATGGAAGTCATGACTTCCCTGATAGCCTCTTCCCTGTCAATGTCTGGTTTCATTACTATATTGCTAAGGTGGTCAGTAAGGATGGAGGAAATATCCTGATGAGAGTGGAAGGGAGTACCTTGCTCATCCTTCAATCGGGTGATTTTGTTGGTGCACCTGTAGTCAATAGCCGAACGATGGAAGAACTTGGTGGTTTTTTCCCTTCTTTGAGCCATTGTATGCGGGACTTTTGCCTCCATAATATTTCCTCCTGCTGACATCTATCATTCCATTTTTGCATGAGGATCCGCTCAGTGCTAATAGAATCCTGGGTGATGTTCCCTTTGAGCCAGTCTGTATGGATCTATGCCATATGTTCCTCCAAGGCCTGTTTTTCTTTGAAAATATTCCCGAAGACCTTTTGGTTTCAGGATTGAAGCCAAGCTTTGAGGTGCTTTAATCTGGCTTGCAGCCGGTACATTTTGGTACCTCTGGTTTCCAGCAGCTCGTGCCACTAGTATTTGATTTTAGAAATGAAATCTGGATGGCCCAACCAAAAATTTTCAAACCTAAAAGGTTTGTTTTTCAAAGTTCCGAGGATGGTTGTGTCCAGGGTGATGGGCCAATGATCAAAGCCTCCACACGGAATAATGTCTGATTCCACAGTGACCCCTTCAAGGAGGATGCCTTCAGCTATAAGAAAATGGTCAAGTCTAGAGGCGATCTGCCTCTCGCCTCCTCTTTCATTAATACAGGTGTATAGACCGTTTTTGGGGAGGATGTCAACAAGATTTGCTGCTCTGATGAAGTTATTGAATGCCTCTTCATCTTTGTTCAGAGTTATTATCCCTCCTTTATTTTCTGCCAACGAGGTAATCATGTTGAAATCTCCTCCATAGATGGCTTTAGCAGTGGAATGTCTAAGTTGCATCTTGGAGAGGCGATTTAGCATCAACAATTTATCCTCTAGTCTTTGGGGGCTGTAGATATTAGTGCACAGGTATGTGTTGGATTCCCCTATGATTTGCATTTCTAGGGAGATGTATGATCTAGAAGCCTCTGCACTTATAAGATGGAGGGAGTGGGGATTCCAGAAGGTGGTCAGGCCCCCTTCCATACCATTCTCTTCCACTTCAGTGTATTCCATTTTTTTCCTGAATTTCTGCTGATTCCTTTCATTTTCTAGCTAGAGCACTTGGTTTCTTGTAAAAAAATCATGTCAGGATTTTCATTTTTGTCTTTCTTCCTCAGAAGTCTTTGTTTTCTTTGGTTGTTTAGCCCTCTTGCATTCCATGACAGGATCTTCATAATTAACAGGATTTAAGAGGAGAACGTGAAAGCCTCAAGGGCTTTCATCTTACCTGAGTTGAAGAGTATCTGAGCTAGCTCGTGGAGTGCTTCGTTGTTTGTTCGTCGGCCTCTCTTTTTCTGGTGTCTGACATTGTGGTTTTTTTGGTGTAAACCTTGGGCCTTGACGCCCAGACCCTTTGTGGCGCCAAAGCCTCTTTTCTGCCCTTTTAGTTCTTCATCTTGCCTTGTTAAAAAGAGAAGGTTGACTCTGTCTATTTCCTCCTCTAGGATATGTTCCACTCCTTTCTGCTTCCATTGTTCTACTATGGTATTGAAATCCATGCCTTCCCTCTCTAGTATGTCACTAAGTTCCATATCCTCTATTCCTATTTCACTGGCGGTCATGTCCGCATCTCCTTCTAAGTATTTTGCCAACTCAGAACCTTGTAGGATTTCCCTTGTCAGATCAAGATTGGGATCTTTGGCTACCTATGAGGGAACATCCTTGGTTTCCTGCGTTAGGTCTAGTACTTGGGGATTTTCGATTAAAGCTGATCCTGACCCAAGAACCTCAAAGGCATTGACAGTGCCTTTATTGGAGGTGCCTGTTTTGTGTTGGTTTCTCCTATTGGCCCATTATCTCTCATTCGGATGGGAAAAACCTTCCTGATCCTTGGCTGTGTTGTCCTTGGCCTTCTCCGTTGGCTTATTCATTGGGCATTCCCTAAACTGGTGTCCATGTTCATGGCATTTCCGACACCGGAAGGGGATTTGTTCATAATCTTTGGCTTGAAAGAAGACTTCATCTCTAAATTCTATCCATAGACCTTCATGTAATGCACCTGAAACATCCATTTCTACACATATTCTTGCACAAGAGGTGTACCTTTTTTGCAGGGTGGCCTCCAAGGCTTGGATGAAGGTTCCCAGTTTGTTGCCTATTTGTTCCAACTCTGCAAGTCTCCAGTAATCAATGGGGAGAGAGAATAGGCGAATCCAAACAAGTACATGTGTGAATGTTTCTTGTTCTGGTGCAAAGTTTGGTTTCCAGGGTCTCATGTAGAGGCCTGCTGAGGCATAGAAATACGGTCTGCCATCAAAAATGTGATCCCTGTCTTCCAAGTTCGCAAAGACAACAATAAAGAACCCTTTGGCCCCCAGGTGTAACTTGACATCTCCCTTAGTCTTCCATTGTTGCTTGATCCAAAGACAGAGGGCTTTTTCCGTAGGCCAAAATCCCATGAACTTACAGATCACCGCATGTATTGACATATGGTCTCAGTAAGCTTGCATTTAAGGGTCGGTGATAAAAACCCGTAGAATTTCTGTTGTTTTGGGCTTGCAGCGCCCCAGGTCCTCCTGTTTCTTAGTTGCTGTGGAAAATCCCTCCAGATCTGGGTCGTGCTGGGGCAGGGCCTCGATTTCCACAGTTTCTTTGTTTTTTCCTTCTACTCCTTGTGGTTCCTGCTCGGGGTTGGGGTTCCCGTTGTCTTTTCCCTCCAGAATCTTGATGCCATTTGTCCGTTTTTTATATTGGGTTTCCTTGGTTTTCCCACCAACCTTTTTTTTCTTGCTTAGCTCATATTTTCCTGCAGTTTCAGATCCAGAGATCTGCACCCCTTCCAGTGGGGCCTTTCCCTTATCCATCATTTCTTGTTTGTATGAAGGGGCCCCATTGGCCGCTGCACGCCTCATCTGTTGGGCCAGGGCAAGCCCACGCCTCCGAAGTTTTGCGAACAGGGCACTGCCCTCCGCTAGAGTTTGTGATAGTCTTCACATTGCAGACCAAAACCCTAGCTTAGCCAGACTAACCACTTAACACTAGGGAGATAAACAATAATCGTATATCATTTTCATTATTTCATTATTTTATTATTTTTATTTTTATTTTTTATTTCAAGAGTGGATTGTAGGGTCATACTCTTGAAGAAGAAAATTCCATAATTCCCATCATTTCATTTCTTGTATCCACTTCCTTAGACACGATTAGAGTCAATAATCCCAATTATTTCATTTCCTATATTTACAATCTCATCTTATAGGGTATATTTTGCAGCATAATTTTTTAGATACTTGTGGGTTTGTCTAGTACTATCTCAAAGATGTCTCCTTGAATTTTCTTTTATATCTAATTTATCTTTTATATATGATTTTCCATTCCCTTCTTATTTTAGAAATACCCGATAAAAATGAATAATAAATATTTGTTTTGAAATAAGTATTTACCATCTAAATATACTGGAATGGAATACAAATTTGTGATGTTTATCCAATTTGTACTCAGATTTTTTTGTGGCCTACTTCCATTCCTATTCAACCTCATGAGTCCTTTTTATAAACTAAAATGTAGAATTACTACATAGAAACAAGTCTTTGGACATTATTCCTATAAGCATTGAGCTTGGTAATTGATATTTGTGATGAAAAAATATTATTTTACTTGTAGAATTGTCATACATAAAAATAAGTTGTCTTTAGACATTATTACCCTAAGCATTGTACTCGGTAATTAATGTCATAGAAAAATATTATTTTACCAAACCTAAATTTTGGCATGAGCAACTTAATGAAAAAAAAAATATTTGAAAACAAATCCAATTTATATAACTTCCAAAATACTACTGCTACTTCAATTCAGAAATTTTGTAGGTACAAAAATATCATAAAGTCCATAAAAATATTTCAAAAGAAACTTGTAAGAATTGTATTTATACCTTACCCACCTAGGCCTACTTGTCCTCATCATTGCCATAGAGACACCCCTTTTAGGCATCCTAAATATACTTCTAATTTTTTCATAAGCAAGATTCATTTTTAACAAGTGCCGCATGCAGTGGTAGTCCCTGCTTTCTTTTCATAAAACTTGCCAAAATGATGACAATGCAATGATAGCAATACCATTCGGCCCTATGTTAAATCAATGGCTCAAGGGAAAATGTTACATAAATTAAATCTCAAATCAAACCATCTCAAACAAATAATAAATGTATTTGTAGCAGCAGAAGCAATGGTTGTAACAGAATAAGCATACAAGTCTCTTGCAATGTGTATTTTGCATTATCTGAAAATTTCACTGCTTATTTAATCTCAAAAATGAGAAATTCTAAGTGGGTAGAAGTAATTTAATCTCAAAAATGAGAAATTCTAAGTGGGTAGAAGTAAGTTGTGGTCAAGCAGTTTTTTTTTCCTTCCTAGATCACGCGGTTGCTTTGCGTTCTGTGGCAGTCACAACATCTATTTTTATAGAAAAAAATGTGTGAAGGTGCAGCGGATATCATTCCGCTCAACCGATCTGGGCGTATAACTCCCAGGGATTTCGAGACGTTCGCTGACTTGTTCAGTAATGGTGGAGCTGTGTCATAATCCTTCAATAACTTGGGCAACTGCGAGGACAAATGCAAGTAAAAAATTGAGCCCATCAAAAATTTTCAACTTCAAGCATGAATTTTCTTCAGGTGAGTTGAGACTATTAACTAATTCTCTGCATTTAAGAAATTGATCCATAACTTTTCCTGGAATAAAAACGAATACAAGCAAAAATTGATCCATAACTTTTCCTGAAATAGAAACGAATACAATAAAAAATAAATTGAGCCCATCAAGAATATTTTCAACTTCAAGCATGAATTTTCTTAAGGTGAGCTGCTACTTTTAACGAATTCTCTGCATTTAAGAAATTGATCCATAACTTTTCCTAGAATAAAAAAATTAATGTAATTTAGCTGTTTTGATTATATAAATATAACTATAAAAAAATGCAACTTTTTCTCAAATAAAAAAAGAATGTAATTTAGGTGTTTAATTATATAAATATAACTATAAAAAATGCTCACTAGGAATTGAATAAACTAAATTTCCATAAACAAATGTCGAATTTATAAGAGTGACACGTGGCTAAATTTTTAATTATTATTATTTTTTTATTTTTTTTATTTTTTTTAATTTAGCATATAATATATAATTTATTAAATAAAAAATTGGAAAAATTTTTAATTACGTTGTAAAGCGTTTTTATTTGAAAACAACTTTCCTAACTACCAACATATATCTTTATGCACCATTAAATCAAATGTTAGACGATTGAAATGTTTTAAGCCATTCATCTACAACCTCTTTCAACCTAACTACCTAACTAACTCTCTAACCTATACCAATCTATCTTCCTCTCAATATAATATACAACATCTACATTTACAGTGGGTAGTTCTTCCACTTTTCGCCGAATACAGGTACTTCGGTGGGTGCAACGCTTACACGAGTGTTCTCAATTCACACGGCCTTGCATTTCGGTGAGTGCAATGCTTACATGAGTGTTCTCAATTCACACGGCTTTGCCTGCGACTCAGTGGGCTGCCCGGTTAGAGCGTTCATGTAAAAGTCAGCAGATTGTGACCAGACTCAGTAGGCTGCGCCGTTAGAGCGTTCATGTAAAAGTCAGCAGATTGGGACCAAAACTCTATAGAATTCTGCTTGAGTATTCATGTAAAAGTAAGGCAGATTGTGACCAGAACTCTGCTTGCTAGCGTGATCCAATGGATTTTGGCAGATTGAAATTGTGGATTTTGGCAGATTGAAATTGCTTCCAATAAATGCAATGATTTTTAATGCATTGAACTAATTTAATTTGGTTATAATTTTTTTATTACTTTAGTTAATCCACATATTTGTGAGAAAGAAAAGTTGCTACCATCCCAAGTCCGGTGATTCCTTTTGGTTCGTCAAATATATGGTCATTTCAATGAGAAATAAAAAAGCTGTAAGATAAATAGTTGTTACATTAATGTAAGAAAAGTTGCTACCATCCGAAGTCTAGTGATTCCTTTTGGTTTGTTAAATATATGGTCATTTAAGTGAGGAATAAAAAAACTCTAAGATAAATAGTTGTTACATCAATATAATTCTATTTTTTTATAATAGAAAGTATTAATGTCCGGAAAGAAACGAGTCTTTAAAAAAAAAAAATTACATTGTTTTAATTATATTTTTGTAAAGGATAAAATCTTGGGACGGATTGATGGTCGATGGAGCTATTGCTATTATTATTTGATATGATGGGAAATAATCTCATTAAGATGGTGGAAGAATCTCAACTCTTCTACACTGGATCCAAAAAATTTAATTCGTATCTTTAAACTTATTGCTAACCAAGTTGAGAAGATTTTGTCTGAGCATATCAATCTTGAAAATTTTGGATTCCTTGCAGATAAAAGGATCCTGGATGTTGTTAGGATCACACAAGAATGTATACACTATCAATGTAAATTCAAATTATGACTAATGAAGATCGACCTATCAAATCATATGACAGGGGTGAGTGGAAGTTTTTGACGTTGATTCTTCATAGAATCAAATACCCCTGCAGACATATCAATTGGATCATGGACTGCGTCTTGATGACCAACTTGGCAATTCTAATCAATGATTTGCCTTCAGAATTTTTCAAGATCTCTAGAGAACTACAACAAAATTGCACGCTCTCCCCACTTCTCTTCATTTTAGTTATGGATGGGCTAAGTAGAGTTTTAAGAGAAGAGAGGGAGGCTAGAAGAATTAGAAGATGCAGGTTTTCCAAAAATATCCATATGCCACACTTGATGTTTGTGTATGACGTCCTATGTCTTGGCCAGGCAAAATTATCAAAATGGCATATCTTTCACCAATTTTTTTACTAAATATGGCATTGCTTCCGGGCTCATCGCAAACAAGGGAAAATCTAACTCATCTCAAAGAACATTGAATATGAGGAGAATAAGAAGATAAACAAATTGAACCATATAGTTGGCCTGTATGTGGAGGTGGTAGGTCCATCTAGAAATTAAATGTTTTATATGGCCAGTAGTTCATAATTGAATTCTTACGTGGGATAACCTTGAAAATAGAGTATTTCAAGGTCCGGGTTTCTGCCCACCTTGTAGATCATCATGTGAAGAGGTTGTACAACTATTTCTAAATTGTCTTTTTGTCATCTCTCCTTAGCTGTCCAATTTCCAAGTTTTTAGGTAAATTAGAGCTGTCCAATTTCCAAGTTTTTAGGTAAATTCCACTATATATGGGATAACCTTGAAAATAGAGCATTTCAAGGTCTGGGTTTCTGCCCAATTTGTAGGTCATCATGTGAAGAGGTTGTACAACTATTTCTAAATTGTCCTTTCGTCATTTACATTTGGAAAGAGGCCTCTTATTCTCTCAAGTTTTTTTCTGAATGTGGATAGATCCTATATTACTTCATCTCTCCTTAGTTGTCCAATTTCCAAGTTTTTAGGTAAATTCCACTATATATCTTTTGGGGTATGTGACACTATAGGAATGAATATATATTTGAGAATATAGCTCCATGTTTGAAATCAATTTGGAGACCTATCTCTCATAAACGTAGACGGGCACATAAGAACTAGTAACATTTACCCTGCTGTTCTGAGTAGTGCCTCTCTGAGTGGTGCGTGTGGATGTGGTGCTATTGTAATCCTACGTTCTTCCTGGGCATTCCTTTTCGTCTTATTTTGGGGGTTTTGGCACCAATGTGAGAGGAAATGTGCTGGAATTATGAGTTGTGACATGTTATGCATCGTGGCTTAATGCAGATGAGATACTGAGTGTTGGAGATTCAAAGGAAGCCATGGACTAGGCCATGGGGCATATTTTAATTCCATTTCCTTTCGCCACATCTTCCAGAATCATAATGCATTGGTTGATCGAATTTCCAACCAAGGGGCCTCTGTATTGCCTTGACAGATTAGATTCGATTACCTAGTCAATGGATTAATCATCAACTTAGCGGCCTTATTTATCTACCGGTTGCACTATTTTCTACATAGTTATTTGAATTCGAATTTCGATTTTAATATTATATTATTTTATTTTATTTTATATAGTTATCAAGTATGAATTCGAATTCATATTCAAATAAGATAAGATAAAAAATAATTTACTTGGAATGTACCTATTGGTTTATTGGTTTAGTTTACTTTGCTAACTGCACTTTTTCTCTGGACTATGAGAAAAGTACACTGCAATCCATTAATATTTTTTTATGATTTAGAAACTAAATATCAATTTTTATTTCTCATCCTTTTTCTTGATGTCTCTTGCATATATCATCTCTTTATTGTAAACTGAATCGAATTTTCAAACGAATTGCCGAATATTCGGATTTTTTCGCTAGACTAAATTTGGTAACTATGGTTTTATATTTGATTTATACACCCTCCTTCCTCTTGCGTCTTCATTCTCAATTTTTTTCCTTCTCCTTAGAGCTCGCAATTTCATTATTCAGTGTTGTCTCATTTACCTTCCACCTTCTCTTATTATTCCTCTTTGGGATTTGGGTATATATAAGTTCAGTGTTGACTCTGATTCTATCCTGTGTAAATTCTCTGGCTTCAATGACAATTTCGATATTTCATGGGGAATCATTTAATTGTTGAATAATGGCCAAACAACGCAGGGATAAAACCTCAGATTTCATTTTTTATGGACATCTAAAACCCAGATATATTGAAAGAGCTGAGAATTGTAATAATAATTTTAGTTGTTTCACAAGCTTCTCGTTTTCAGTCCAAAAACGAATACGAGCATGAGTATTAAGCTGTTGTGTGGAAACTCGGCAAGAACAGTGACTTCTTATTATGTAAGTAGTTATTCATTATCAATTATTCAGTTCTAGGGAGAATTTTGGTGATTTTGGCCATCTGAGTGAGCCCAGCTAATCTAGTTTTTCTCATTGTGATAAATCACAAGAAGCCCTTTTTCCTGTGCATTGAAATTCATTTATTAGTAATCTTTTTTTACCATAGCAATCATTAAGTTTAATTAATACAGAGCTTCTGCAATAATATCTTCTTTGGCAGACTCAAAATGTTGATCCTTGAATGTTGTCTTATGTTCCAATCTCATCTCATGGTAAAGGGTAGTTCTCATAGAATATGTCAAAGCTGCCAGAATATCTCATCTCATGGTAAAGGGTAGTTCTCATAGAATATGTTAAAGCTGCCAGAATTAATTTGCAGTGCAGTGATGCCGTGGAGTTGGTCTTTTGCAATCAATACCTATATTTTTTTCTTTTATTTATGTCAATATTATAAATAAATAAATATCACAAGTACTCATTTACATATTTAAAATTACCTTTAAAGACTGAGTTAGTGATTGTACTTATCATTTTTTTAAAAAGGAATTAAAAAGGAACTTGTATTTTTGGAGTTGTTAAACCAACATTATGGTTATCTATGGATCAACAATATTTATCATAATAATTTATTATAATTTATTATAATTAATAATTTAATTTTAAAATATATTTATTAAAATTTAAAACTAAATCAATGTCCAAATAATCACTTCAAATTATTGTAAAACTACAAAAATATTATTCCATCAAATTTATCATATACCTTATACTTAATCTCAATTATCTATTATCTATTTATTATATTTATTTAACTGTAATAAATATACCAACATTTTTCACCACGTTAATTAACCGTACTATGATTTTAAACATATTTATATTAAAATTATCACACACTTCATATTATATAATTTCAAAGTAAAGAAGAAACATTAACTCTAAAATCCATAAGTCTCTTCAATTCCATGCAAGATTGTTAAATGCTTTTCAGATAAGGGCGGTATATATGTTCTCGAGGGAAATTCCTTAGAGTGGGCTAACAAAAGTTTCTAATAATTTGGAAGGGGTAAGCAAATTCACCCTCCACAAGGAAAACACAAAGTCTGGAAATGCTTTAGAAAGCCTATTCCCCAACCTCCAATTTGGTAACTACAAAACTTCAGCTTTTTGATTTTATGTTTCTATCAAGATCGTTGTTGCTCTGAGAAAAAAACAATATCCTTCTAAAAGAAAGTTTTATTTGTTGATAACAATCAGGTTGTTCGACTTAATTTCTTTCGTGGTTTCAGGCATTACATTTTCCATTCTAAAGAATTTCATTTGTCTAAACTGCCTCATCTTATTTCTATTGAAAATATCTAGATTATTTCAGAATCCAGGTGATAAAATGGGTTCATCTAATCATCCTTGTTCTTGTTTATTGGATTCAAAAATATTCTTGAAATCTATACATTAATTCAATATCCAACATCTATACTGAAAATAGCTTGTGCCCTATTATAATCTATTCCCTTTCATGTCTCCTGTTATGCTGCCAAGTGTTTAACCACTTAATTTGGTCTTTATCTGCAGATTTTCTATTGCTTGGTGGGCTTATACATTTCCTTTGACTGGTGCTGCTGTTGCCACAATCAAATATTCAAATGAAGTCAGGCACCCATTTACACAATTCTTAGCTGTGGTGTTGTCTATTATTTCCACTGTCATAGTGTTTGCTGTTGATTACCATATCGAAGGCTCGCGTTCCGGGCGCTCTCTTTCCAAATGATGCTAGCATTGCAATTACAGACAAAACAGAATTTGCAAAAAACCAAAAAAAGTGCAGGGGGTAAGAAGAATATGATGCTGTCTAAGTTGGCAAACAGATTCGGAGGCTGTAATATTGAATTTTGATCTTTTTCACTGGATTATTTTTTAAATTTTCATTAATATAATTATTATTAAAGCTTTTATTCATTACTATGTGAAGCATTGTGAAATTATTTATCAATTTTTAAATCCCTTTCATCATTTCGATTCTGTTTAAACCATTTATTTTAATGAAACATTAAATTAAAAATTATTTATGATATATAAATTATATAAAGTAAAAGTATTAAATTATATTAAAATAAAATTGATTAAGCCTGGTTGACAAATTACTTCTGAGTGTAAGAAATACCCAATATGATTTCGAATTGTAAAAACTTACACATTTAGAGTGATTGTTCAGAATGACTGATTTATTAAAAAATATAAAGTTAAAAGAATTATTTAACATTATTTAAACTTTAATTTAATATTAAAAAATATTAAGTTAAAAGAATAATTTAATATTATTTAAAATTTAATCTAACAATTATATTTTCATTATCAATTAAAATCAAATTTGGTTTATTAGACTTGAAAAGGGTAAGGACTTTATAAAAGACTAGTTAGGTTTTTTAGAGTTTTATTTTTTAATTCAAAAGTTATTAAGAAGAGTGTTCTAAGATCACTAAAGTATTATTGAAATCTAATTTAGATATATATTGAATATTTTAACAGAAATTGATTTATATTTTAACTTTCCAATTATTGGATGTTTTTATCCCATTGCATTTTGGGTATTCTTCCATGTCTATTTTTATTATGAAGTTCATGAGAATTTATTGTTATGATTGATCACTTCTTTATAATATGGTTTATGAGTATATTGTTCTAATGGACTTGAGCTCTATGTTGACAAAACATCGGACTTCTAACAAATCTAATTTATTTTGGTTATCACTAATAGAATGTTTAAAAGTACTTGGTAAGTTTCATAAACATATGTATTGAATATGTCCACAATGTTTATAATACTTGTGATAAAGTGCATTGTTAAGGCACTCCTTTTGTGATGCTCATCAATTTAAAATCCCTTGAATCTATTTAACCAATATATACATATTCCTCCAAGTTTTGATTGTGTGATAAATAATCTTTTATCTTACAAAATAGCATAAATACCATTAAATACAATGTACAAGTTTAACAAAAGAACTTACAAAAATATGTACATGTTGTAAACATGAAGAAATTACAAATTTTGTACATATTGTAAGCACGAGAAAGTAAAAAGATAATGCATTATAGAAAAAAGAAATGGGAGAATTAAAATTATTTCAAAAGGTTTAGAATTATTCAACTAATACCCTTCCATCTTAGATACCCTTACAATTACCTTCCTAATATGAAAGAAAGTTTTCATAAATACCATACTGGTAAGAGAATCCTTTGATATGCATTTTCCAAAGAAGTAAACATGTTAAAACCAAATTCTTTCTCCTTCTTAGCATCCTCATCAATGAAATAAATTGCTTGGTTAGAAATCCAGACCCCTTACTGTGTGACAATGGGCTTACAAAGAAACCATTAGGTCTAGCATCATCCTCATTCGAACAAATTTATCTGTGATAAAGTGATTACAATATGTAGGTGACATTGTGCCCTAACCTCTAAGCTTGTCAATATTTTTTAGCCAATAACCCTTCTTATGAAAGACAAGACTAACATGTCTAAAATCATAAAGGCGTTGAGCACTCTAAAAGTACATTTCATTTTTCTTTAACGCATATCATCAAATCTAGATATGTGTTGAATATTATGTTACAATTGATGTCAAAGTAGGGGGAGATTATTGGAAACATCATTGCCATTGACATCAAATATAGGGAGAGACTATAGATTTCCAAGATAATGATTACAAGATGATTTTTGGAAATATTGTTTGGATACCCACTTTTATTTTATTTTATTTTATTTATTTATTTTAGTTTCCAGTTTAGATATCCTATTTTTGAAGGAATTTTACTCTAAATATCGAGCTAAAATGACAGCATAGTATGTATTTTTGAAAATATTATTCTGAGACCATTCCAATCATATATTGCACTCCCTCTAATTCCATAGGAATGAAGACATTTGAAATTTTTTGTTAGAACAATCTAACCAAAATTTGTAGGTCATCCTAGCCAAAACAATATAGGTCAACCTAACCAGTTTTAGAAGCTAACCCCATAAGTGAACATAGAAACACTATAAATAAATGATAGATGAGTCCATATGTAGACCATGCAACCAATAATAAATATGAGGTTCACAACAAAATATGGGGAATACTCATGTGGTTTTAAAGGTGGAGAAGAAATGTGACTTGTAGAGTGAAAAAGCCATCTTGGAATTTTTGCAATAACTTATTTTTTACAATGTTTCAGACCAAGAAACTTGGAGTAGAAAGAGGGGATATCTTCACACACTTATTATAGAAATTTTAGACTTTGTTTCACTATAATTTCAGAGATATGCTATGAGGAAGTTAGGGTCCCTGAATGCTCTTGAAAATATGCTTCAAACATATCAACTTGGAATTTTCATTGTAATTTCCTTTCTAAGATGTCCTAGATGGTGAAATATTGAAGATATAAAGAAGAAATCTATGCATACACATGGTAGAAATTTCAGACATAGTTCATTATAATTTCAAATATATATTATGAGGAAGTTAAGGTTCCTAAGTGCTCCTGAAATATACTTCAAACAAGTCAGCTTGGAATTTTTGTTATATTATTTTTTATGAGATGTTTAATATTGTGGAATATGGAGATAGTAGAGAGTATATTGGTACCTAGGGTAGAAATTTTATACCTTGGTTCACTATAATTTCATAAATAATCTCTAAGGAAGTTAAGGTTCCTAAATGCTCCTAAGATATGCTTCAAACATGTCAGCTTGGCATTTTTCATTATAATTTTTTTCTAAGACGTTTCAAACTTTGAAATATGGAGGAGAGAGAGAAGAGATTCCATGCACATATGGTAGAAGTTTTAGATCTTGGTTCACTATAAGTTTATAGATATTCTATGAGGAAGTTAGGGTTCTTGAATTCTCCTAAATCTGCTTCAAACATGTGAGGTTGGCATTTTCGTTGTAGATTTTTTTGTAGATGTTATATACTATGAAATATGGAGGAGAAATAGGAGAACTATGTAGGTACCTATGGTAGAAATTTCAAGTTTTGGTTCGCTATAAGTTTGGAGATATACCTTGTGGAAGTTAGGGCTACTTTTCATTGTAACATTTTTTTATGGATGTTATATATTGTGAAATATGGAGGAGAAATAGGAGAGACCTCCAAGTACCTGTGGTAGAAATTTCAAATTTTGATTCATTATAATTTTTGAAATATACCCTATAGAAGTTAGGGTTATTGTATAGTCTTAAAATCAACTTCAAATAGGTCAGTTTGACATTTTTTCTACAATTGATTTTCCCGGACTTTTTAAATTGCGAAAATTTCAAATATTTGATAATTAGAGTTGAAAAATTGGATACATGGAATGTTATACAAGTTTTTCCTTGGGAAGAGACAAAAAATGACAAGTTTTTGAAGAAGCAAACCTAGTGAAGGAAAAAGAAATAATAAGACCTGGTGAAGGTAGTAGTAGCAAGTATACCTACTAAAGGAATTTCAAACAAGTAGCTAACAAAATTGGTGAAGACATAAACATAAATTAGACCTAGTGAAGGTAGAAGTAACAAGAAAACCTAGTGAAGGAAAAAACAACAAACAAACCTAGTGAAGGCTGAAGTAGAAAGCTAACTCAATGAAGTAGTTTGGTGCTTTTGAAGACTTGCAACAGTGGGGATTGTTGTCTCTTGTAGGTTGGTGCCTACAAATATTTCTGGTGGTGGGAATTGGTTGTCTCTAGTAGTTTTGTGCCTACAAGTATTTATAATGGTGGGGATTGGTGTCTCTTGTAGGATGGTCCCTACAACTATTGTAGTAGAGGGGATCATTGAATCTCGTAGGTTGATACCTAAAAATATTGTAGTAGATGGGATTGGTATATCCTATAGGTTAGTGCCAAAAAATCTTACATTAGAGGGGATTGGTGTCTCCTGTAAGTTGGTTCCTACAAATCTTACAGTAGGGGAGATTGGTGTCTCTTGTAGGTTTGTGCCTATAGATCTTATAGTAGGGGGGATTAGTGTCTCCTATAGGTTGTTACCTATAAAGTTTGTAATGGTAGTATTGTTCCTATAAAATTTGTATTGGTAAGTCAGTGCCTACAAAGATCGATTTAAGGAAGTTTTCATTTATATCTTATGTTGTGTATGTGAGATTGTTTAGCTATAATTCATGAATGTTAAGTAATAAATTTTCTTATAGTGATTCACCCACCCCCGTCTCAATATAAATGTGAATCCAACAAAATGAAAAAAACACAACACTTTCTAGCTCACATTTTTTAGTAAAATATTTCAAGATAAACAAGGCTAGCATCTCTAAAATCATAAAACATTGACCACTCTAAATTTATGTTTCATATTTTCTTTAACACATCATTATTCAATCCATAGATTAACAAAACATAAACATTTCTTATCTCTCATTTTTTAGTAGCATATTTCAAGATCAATGATTTCTCTATCTTCATGCATCAATGCTACCCAATGTTGTTTAATGAGTAGATATTGGTTTCCATTTATTTTGGAATCCTTTTTTAGATGAGTTTATTGGCACACAAGCATGTTTAATAGAATTAGGGAATTTAACATTAATACCATCCATGATCCACTTTTGATCATTACATTAATTTTCCTTCATCTTGATGCTATTAGAGCATAAATACTAGAGAAATCAATTCATGGGTTTATTTTCAACGGTCGTCCCTAGTTTGGAAAATTGGGGTTTGAAACCTTCCAAAGTTATTTTGAGGCATTAAACAACTTTTTTTTGGGTAAAAAAAGTTCCTCTTTAATAGAAAGCCCCATTACACTAATATAAACCTACAGACCTTTCCAATGGTGAAAAAATCATATTAGTGAGAGTTCATGATGCAAGAGCATTAGAGATTCCAAGTCATTAAGATTTTTGGAGACAAAGCTCCAAACTTGGTTTCAACATGGAAAAGGAATTGATTTCCTTATTGTAAATCATTTTAATTTCTTTATTTATAAAACAACTATGGATAGAGATAAGATAGAATAGATAATATTTTACCATGAGAATATACCTTGAAAAGCATGAGATATTCTAGGGATAGATTGAGTGACTTTGGAATTTAGAAAAATATGATTATGGATGATTTATGGAGTGATTTTAAGATTTACGAAAATCTGATTTATGGAGAGATTTATGGGTCATTTATGGAGTGCTTTTAGGATTTATAAATGCTATTTCATTTCTTAATTCTACTTATCGTAATCCTACAAGCAATGAGAAAGAACCACCAAATGAATGTGCAATCAGGCTCATAGAGAGAAACACATGTTTTTGAGTATTTTTGTATATACATGTTTTTTTAATGAAATGAATTTTCATATCTTTTGTGTGTGAAGTGTCTATATTCACAACCTTTGAAGAATTCTTAAATTTGGAATTGGTGGAATTAAGTGCTTATGTGTGTGAATTGGGCAGAAAAATATTATTGAAGATTTAGTGAAATTAAATTTACTACATGTGTTGAATGGTGGAGCGTGGTATTATTTTTTGAAGAATAATTATTCAATATTCTTAATGGAAAGAAAGATAATGGGTGCTCATGAATTACATTTTTATATTGAGTGTGCATGGTGAATGCTTCAAGAAATGTTGTGAAATGAATGTAAATGCATAGATGTGTATGGAGTGGATTCATGAAATTGGTGTCACGGTAGATTTGGTTCCATCAATTCATATGCAAAGGTTATTCCCCCTACAAGTTGACCTACCATGTTCACCACCACTGTATGAGTGGATGCCACATCATCCCTTGATACTCATGCATATGGGGCTAGCCAAATGTGGGCTTTGAAGGAAACTCTGGAAGTTTAAAATCTATCACTCTAGTCGAGGGTAGAGGGAATAAAATATTTCCCTAGCAAGCTATTAGGATAAGTTAAATACTAGGCCTCTAGGAGGAGTAGGGGTTTTATTCTATGCTATCATATTTTGTTCCATAGTTTAGAAAAGCAACTAGGAGTGGGAACTTAGAGAGAAAAATAGAAGGGGTCTAACATTTTGTAGCAACCTCACAAGCCATAAGTATTAGGTAACTTCATAGGGAGTACCTCTTTATACTTGCATTTTTCCATATCACAGAAAAGTGAGCATAACAACCTCGCCTTTTAGCTAGGTTTTCTCCCATAAGGGTTTTCCAAGGAAAAATATGTCTCTGTTGTGGATGATGTATGTATTTATTATTGTTCTATATTTGTTGCATTTTAGATAATTTACCCATTTAAGTACAGGGCGGTAAATAAATACTCTAAGGTTTAAATGGAATTAACACTCACAATACATATTTTTAGTAAATCGTTTATCAAATTTGTTGTGGTGAATTGTTCTAGTGGAATATCAACTACAATTTATAGATCAATGCACTTAATTATGAAGTGTATAGGGGTACCCAATATTTATAGAAGAACCATTAACTTGCATCCGATCTTTACTAGGACATGTTAAACTAGTACCATTTGTGAGTTTTACTCTATTTTGAGTAGTATAAGTTGTATCTTTTCTCCTAGATTTTGACTTTTGAACATCACACTCTATAACCATATGATTAGGCATATATTTCTCTCTCTCAATGTTAGTTGAGGCACAAATAGTAGAATTCATTGAAATGTATCCATGTGCTCATCTTGGATTGCATGGCTCTTGGATATAGTTTTATTTAATATCTAAAGAGGCAAAGAGGTAAAGAGAAAAATAAAAAATAAAAGTCTTGAGCAAATCCCACCTCATTACAAGGTTACTCCCTAGTCCTTAGCTTTTCAAAAAAATATCTAAAAAAAAGGGTCATGTTTTATGGACTAGACACCTCAATAAATGAATAAATGAGCAATGAAATGAAGCTAAGGAATGTCAACACAATTCTTAAAGCTCCCACTTAAAGGTTATTGAAATAGGATGTTCTAGCTCCAAAAAATCTAGACATGGAAATAATGAAAGACCTATTGTTTAATGGAATATTTCCAAAATAATCAGGGTTAAAATCACATAATGAAATTAGAATATAACACAATCTAAACCTATATAGAAAGAATTCAATAACTTATATAACAAATTGAGGTATTTATTGCAAGAAAACCTAGAGAGATGATTATTGGAGATGAATTTGACCAAAGAGAATTTGTCTTAAAATTTCACTCCAACATTCCACTTATTGATCTAAACAATTGAAGAAGACAATCAAAAGTAAAATTTCTTTGAAAATAAATTCCTAACTACCCAAACTAATTAGAACTATATGTTTAGTATCTAGCAACTAAATATAATGAAACATAAGTGAAGGGAAATATATGAGTTGTATATTTTGGTTCAAAAAAAAGTTTATAAAAGTAAAGATCTTACTAGTTCCAATTGTCAATGCCTCTAAGAACATTTACTAAATTCCTCCTCTTAGACCACAGAAGGAGTGTTCCTCACTATCCTCACCTTACACATGAATAATAGTAAGAGAAGGAGCATCTTTCCTCTATTCTATATTAAAATGTGAAGATGAATAAGGAAAAAATAGCTTCCTATTGAGGGACTATCCTTAAAATCTCAAGAATAAACCCTTTTTCGGTCTCTAGTATCAATTTTCCAACACAAGGTTCCTTCATCTTATTCTCCACCTTAGGCTTGATTTTACACTCTTAGAAGGAAAATGGGGTAGTTGTACATAGGAAATAGGAGGTGAAAAAATAGAAGAAGTAAGTGTATGTATACATGTTTCTAGATCAATATTAGTGCATGCAATCCAGAAAAATATTTTCAAAATAATTCTAAGAAGAAGTGAGGTATAGAAATGTAATTGATAAATGGTTTGAGGCCATGGAGTGTATGTTTATGATACAAAAACAAATTATGCTATAGTATATGCCCCTTAATATGCGAGGTTACAAAGGAATATGTATATGGAAATACATTATGAAATCCAAGAGGAAGTTGTCAAGTGGGTCCAAAATGAGTTCAATAAACAGAAAACCAAAATGATAGTTGCAAAAATAAACTGATTAAAAGATAAGTCACCTATTGAGGTGGAAATACTTGTGATTGGGTGTGTAAAATCATGACCACCAAGTCAAGGGAAATGCAAACCCATGAAGTATATAATGAGTGATCATGGAAATGATAATAAGTACATAGTGGATCGATGCATATATAAGAGTATAAAACATGACCACATATAGATACATAGTGGACCTATGTCTCAATACATAGGAGGATAACCAAAGTGAATGAGGTAAAAAACTAATCCTCCACAAGTACCAATGTGAAATATGTGTGTGGTATTATGGATACAACTTGGGTAGAAACATATAAGAGATGATGTTGCTATAGCCTCAAGGTATTCAAACCAAATATTCGAAGTTATCTACACCATCTGAATAGATAATTTGAAGTTTAACATTTGTGACACCATTTTATTATTGGTCATTGGCGCATATTGTTAACAAATGTGATAAAAGCCATTGACGACGAAAATGGGTTTCAAGATATCTAGTACAATCTAGCAAGTGTGAGTGAATGAGGTGGCATTCAACACTTGTAGAACATATTAATCATGGTACATTGATGTATTCCTAATATTAATTGAAAGTGATACTATCACTAATGACAAAATGCCCCAAGGCACTACAAATACTTTAGATACTGATCCTATAGAAAATGAGCAGAAGTTGATGGGAGGAGATTGATTGAAAGGATGGAATTAAGGCATACCCCATCATCCAACATGACGAAATTGAAGGTAAAATGACTTGGAGGGAATTAGATAAAAATTTAAAAGGAAATACCCTTACGTATGTATCTCGCATACACCAAATGGAATATCATGCATCCGTGACCCTATGAGTGATGACCAATAATAAAATCCATTGACATAGTTGAGTAATTCTAGTGATGATGAAAATGGAAACTAAGGTATGGCATGAATATCAAAGTGTGAATAAAGGTATTTAATTTGAAGACTTGGGAAGCCACTTAGTGAACAACTAGTGTGGAAATATCAATTGTTGAGAGCAAGGTCACCTATCAATGATGAAAATAGACATTGGGTACTTCTCTAGGTAAAATTCTGAGAGCAATTTGTTATAGTAGATAAGAGTTTACTCACTAGTAAGAAAATTGTAGACCTTCAGATTAAAAGATATAGGTTATTGTAGATACTGAAAGTGATTTAACAACTAGAAAGGATAACATGATAAGTCAAGGAGATATGAGAAAGGGACAACACAAGCTAGAAATCCCTTAAACATAAGCATGACAAAAAAGTGACTTGGGAAGCATTGACTCAATAATGAACAATGATAGAAGTTTGTGATGTAGGTGGAATCAACTAACTCTCCATAATTATTGGAAGAGTAACCATATAGGGGAGTAAATACTTAATAAAAATGGCTCAAGTTCCTAGATTCATACTAAAATTCCAAGTTTTCGAGACAAATACTCAAAACTAGTCATTTTTTTAAGTGTGACATTACTCATGATTGTTTCCAAATCAATTAGATAATGCAATTCTTTCCTTTCCCTATTTTTCAATATATTTGATTTTTTTTCATATCCTAAGGCTCGAAAAATAATAAAATAATGTTATTATACAATGGAGGAAACAAGTGTCATGGGAAAGAAAACTAGTTCCTAGTGTAGGAAACATACCTATTTTCAATTCAAGGGATGTGTGTAGGATAAGGACACTATTAGGAGTGTTTCATCAAGGATAAATGTGTAAATATGCAAAAGAAATAGACACAAGGCTATTAATTGAAGAGAATGCATAAGTGATAGGTTATGAAACATCAAATTGAAGTTGACATCGGGTTCAAGAACACAAGCATTATAACACAATGTAGTGTTACAACGCAACAAGGGGAACCCCATCTAGAAAGGCCAAAAAAAAAAGATTAAGAGAAATTTATGAGGCTTCATTAAAGGGTCATTTCAAGGGTAAATAGGGCTCCAAATCCTATGAAAATATTACAACATTGATGCTAAATGGATATCAAGGTACGAATTAGTCCCATAGAAGGTAGGCTCTACGATGAAATTACAACACTTTTAAAAGTGGGAAAGAAGATGTGTGTCTGAAATTAGTGGGGTATATTCTATTGTAGCAATGATATTGAATTGATTAATATAGAATGAACTATTGGAAACTATTCCTTGTATTCCAATTTTTGAATAAATTACCTACCACATAATATCTAAAATGTACAAAAGTGATGGAAAAAATGTCAAAAAATCAACTTAGTTTGCAATATCACCTAAAAAACTAAAAATACCACTTAGAAAGCACTTGCTTATAATTAATAAAATTAATAAAAACATAATAAAGTTTTTTAAACATTAGAAAAGGGGTAAAATCAACCTAATATAAGTGAATATGATAAGTTTTACCACTTCATTTTCACTTTTACTCCAAATTTGTACATTTTGGTCAAAATACTCTCAAACTTTGAAAAAGGATTTTCAGAGATATAACCATTGGGTTTTTCTTTCATTAGGACCAAATGAATCTACATTCTATTGTCTTCCATTTTAATGTCCATTTAAATTTTGATTTCTATTATAAAATTGAGTTAAAAGTTATTTATAGAACTTAGGGTGCACAGATGAACTTTCCCATTCATACGACATTGTTGAAAATCCATATACCTTCCTTATCTTAGGGATATTAGTGTACATATAATTTATCAACTTGATCAGAAGAGGTCACTGGTAATGAAGAAGCTTTCTCAATCAAGCTAATGCGATCATAAATAACAGTAGAAAAATTGTCATCTAACTTGTGCAATATATCTCTTTTGCATGTGCTCGCAGAAAACATGGATCAATTTTCAATGATAGTGAGATAACTATAGATCGAACCAACCTGCTATAAATCTATGCAACAATATACCTCCTTAACCTACTAACACTCTATGCATCAGAAACCTCCTTGTAAGACTACACACACTGGGGGCTTTTGCATATATATGTCATTTTTCTAATGCCATTTCTCAAGGAATTTCGAGACAGAAGTGTCAAATGATATTTTAACAATATTTTATTGGGTTTGCAGAGTTTCCATTAGTCTTGAGAGAAGTCTTTGCTATGCTAGCTTCTAGCTCTTCCATTTCGTCAAGGTCCAATTCATCATCATCTTCAGCTAGTATTTTCTCCTCTTCTTCAGCTGTAACCCCTGAAGTTGAGGTTTTTTCCATTGAATGACTTGGGTTCTTATTCACCTGCAAGCCATAAAAAAAAGTGTATCTCTTTCAACATACATTTGATCATTACATTCAATGCATACAAACATGTTCAATTCACTTTTTTCAAGTTTTTCGAAAGAGTTTTATAAGCTTGTGGCTTATTTTATACTATTGAGTGGAAGAGTTTAACCCATCCAGTCCTAAAGGAAGAGCTGAAAAACAGGGGGTTGTGAATGTAGCCCCACCCATAGAACCTTCAATATTGTCTTTGGTCTTCACATCCTTCCATCACCATTATTTCCATTTTTCTTTTGAAAACCATTTCTGTCATAGGGGTTACTTATGATATCACCTTTCTCCATATTGCTTAAGTCCTAGAAATCTGCAGGGGAGGCCCTCTCGAAGCTTGAGAAAGAGACTGCCTAAAGAGACAAGGTAGGTTGCAGAGGTGATAAAGGCTAACCTACCCAGTTTACACTCAGATTGTGGAGTGTGGTTTGGATCTTCCATCACTTTAACGCATAACTTGAGTGGTGACAGGAACCAAAGTGTGTAGAAAATGTGTCTTCATTAGCAGAAGAGCCAACATGCTAGAAATAACTCAATGAATAACATGTTAACTGTTTCACTGGTAATAAAACAAATATCTCTCAGCAGCATGAAATGATTCCTTTCTGTGATATTCTATCAATGGTAACATTACAAGAAGAATATATCCTTCACTTGAAGAAACCTATGACGATTGATTATGTATAGATCTCCAACTAAAATCCCTCCAATTCCATTAAGAATATCATGTCTACTCTGAACAATACAAATTGTGAATATATTTAAAATTAATTACATCCCAAACTGAAAACTCTATGACAGGAAAAATTGATTTCCCTCTCACAATAATTCTTTGGAAAAAATAAATGATCATTGAGAACTTCTCATAGGAGGAAATGGGCTGGTATAAAATTCTTACAAAAATTCTTTAGTTGCGGGAAAAACACATTTTAGTATGTAAATTGTAAATCATACGTACTATTTTGATTTTTCCATAATAATATTAAAGGAGAATGTTCCTCACTTAGAAACAAAGGTTAACTAAATTGCATCACACATTAAGAGTAAACACTAACTCACTATCAAGAGTAGTCTTTTAGGTAACTGAACATCAGAGATATATTAATGAGACTATTCACATTCAATATTTTTGGAGATATTGATAAGTTTTGGTGATCATAGCATTGTATCTTTAGTGATCTTTACAAGATGTAGTACAATAGTGGATACTGTTGCGACAGCATGAAGACAACATAAAAACTAGAAGAGTCACAAATTCTCCTATAAGAGGAAACTAGACTGCAACCATGGCCAATTGACTCTATAAACTTAACTTCTATGCATAATCATTCAACAATAATTTGGAACTCCATGTGGCTTAGACTCCTCCAACTTTTCCCTTATATAAGCTTGATTTTAATGAAGCTTCTAAAGGTTATGTTGGAAAGCTAGAATTAGAAGTCCCATGAAAAATAGCTAGAGAGATAGTTTTTACTCTTTTAGAAATGTGGGAGTAGCTTCTAACAATTTTTGAATTTTGCAAAGGCGCTTACAGAAGAGGGCCTTAAGATAACCTTGAGATTTAATTTACCATTATTGATTTTGGAAAGTGATATTTAATGAAGTTATGAAACGCCATAATGAGAAATCAGACAACATGATTGGAAGCTGAACCTTGTGTTTTAAGGGAACAGAAAATTAATAAATCCCCCAATCACTGTGTTCACCTACAGGGGAAAAATTCTTAAGAAATCAAGCCCAAATGACATTGATATATTACTCAAAAGGTACAGGTATTTCTACTCATTTTAATTTACTTACCTCAACATGGTTGACCTTACTACAAAACTATTCATACTATCCTCTTTCTTTAGTTTTACAATGTAAATGAGTGAATTTACATACCTTTATGAAATATAACTCTTCTGCATATATTTTCTTTAGCCATAGTCATCCTTAAGAAACATTTGAAAGGATTCAAGAAGCATGTTTGTAGAAAATCACTCAACAAAAAAAAAATGTTAAATTAAAATGTGAGGTAGGAAAGCATAGACAAATATTATAATTTATATGAGAACAATGTAAGGCACAGTCTAAATGTTCCATGTTTTTTTCCTTTTATTAGGCATATTTGTGGATGAGTTTTGCCCAAAATCCAGCCAAAAATTGTAGGAAGCACAGACTTGAGTTGTGAAATATGTACAGACCGAGTGCCTCAATGATTTTTCAGGGCTCCAAATCCATTTATATATTTAAAAATGAATTTCAAACAATGAAAAATAGCCATTCACCAAATATTGTATCATCAGATTCTAGAAAAAAGGAAAATATACACAACAGTTAGCTTCGTTGTACCAAAATTTTAGGACCTTTTAAGGCCCATGTTATTAAGAGAGTTAATTTGTGACTTACAGACAAACATCCAATATTTTCTTTTTTTCGGGAGAAAATAAAAGACATTGGAACCACAATATATAGATAATGTGTACCATAGCTCATATCAGACGAGAATATCAACTTGATCAGAAGAGGTCAATGTTAATGAAGAAGCTTTCTCAATCAAGCTAATGTGATCAGAAATAATAGAAGAAAACCTATCATCTAACTTGTGCAGTATATCTCTTTAGAATGTAACAAAATAAAACATGGATCAATGTTCAATGATGGTCAGATAAAACTCTATGTAGCAATATAAACTTGAGGTTGACAAGGGCATTGACAGGTGGCCTTTACAGGTTACTTGTTGATCCTGTGGCATTATATATTCCAATGAGAAAATAGATGAACCATCTATATTTGAGGAGGCGCATGCATGGCAAGATGCCAGGTGATAGGTTCAAAAGCTATTGCAGAATCAAGGGTTGGTTCCAAGCTTGAAAATGATGGGGATGTTGTAGATTAAAGTGAAAAGGTCGTTCTCCCAAACAGGAGGAGTTCACCTCGATGATACTCTTTCGTCAATTCTTTCACAAAGAGGAAGTTGACCTAGCTTGGGTTGGTTCTACAGTAGCTAGTAGTTTTTAGATGTGTAAGAGGAATTATAATGTTCACATGTTGTTGATAGTCCTATGTGAGTTGATATCCCTGGAAAACATCGAGTCACTTATATATTTATATAAAGGTACGGATTCAACTTGGGGACACAGGTTGCCCAGGTTTTCTCATTTTACATCCATAATCTAGATGAACTTTAAAGAAAGTGTCAAAACATAAACTAGTTTCCTTTGTGAATTTCAATACTTGTGAATTGCTTACAGACTATATGTAATGAAAATAAGGAAAATAGGTTTAATGATTATAGTTTGATCATATGCATCAATGCCTTCGGTGTCAAGAAGTAAGAGATTGTATGCAGTTCCATCTAGAGCAGTCCTCTTCAGTAGAGCACTCCACATCCAAAGGCCCTTTGTACATAGTTGATGTGTAGATGCAACCTGAAAGCCACTTCTCCTTCCAAGAAGTTGTCAAAGATATAAACAAAAATAACATTGTGATATTTTAACATGATAGATTAGAATGAGCTGAAATGTTTAATTCAATCTAAAGAGAAACCTTTGTTTATTGCAATTATTCAAAGCCAGGAAAGGATCCCTAGAAACTGTTACAGAGGCTTATCACTTCATACACATCAAGATAATATTTAAAAGTACTTTTCAATCATCTAATTGAAAAAATACATGGAAAATTAATAACAAAATATTACAGTTGATGAAATTTAATTTTCAATCATATGATTGAAAAAAGACATTGAAAATTAATAAGAAAATATTACAGTTGATGATATCAAGTTAATCAAGACTGCCTAAAAATACATTTGCATTGTGACCCATAAACATGCAAGTTTCAGTGCTCATGATAAATAATAATGCAGAATAAAAGGACAAAATGCCATCTATTGACATCCTTCATTTGTGCAATATCCCACTCCTCTAAACTTTAACGCCCATAGACTACTTCTAGATCGAGGTGTCTAAACCTTCAGTAAAACTTTTAAAATTTTGAAATGTCAATATCCAAAACTAACTCCAACAGAAATAATATAACATGAATGAGTCATGCAAACTGGAAATGCCTAAGTCAGTCATGCCCTTCATTGTTTCCCTGTTTTGCCTCTTGAAAATTTAACAAAATCTATTGAAATAGGGTGGATCTATCTAGGAACTCCAACACACTTTGGTTCATAAGACATAATCCATAATCAACTCCAATACACAACATGAAAAACCTGTCTACTAAAATTTATTTGGCGATTTTCTCAAATAAGGAAGAATCCTAATAAAGAGTTGTATATTGTTCCCTGTTTGATAAAGAGAAAACAAGGGATTAATTCATGTGCATTAGAAAAGATTAATTAATTTACATCAGACAGCTAACCACTAAAAAAAAAATCCTTACAAGTACAATATTCTCCACCTTATGCATGAACAAGGCCCAAGGAAAAACCACATAAATATATATAGGCATATCATGAGCTCTACAGGGCACGCAAACGATAAGAAAAAACATTATCAATTTGGTTCTGACGAAAAAAAAGGGATATGTCATAACCTTACAATATGCACTTAAGTAGATTTTATTGCAACCCCATCCATATAATGAAGTGTCTTTAATACTTTAGCTAACTACAATTAGTAATATAGTAAAAACATGCTAGCTGAAAAAGTGCAGTGCAATTTTGCATCACAAAAGATAGGGGACAAGTGAAAACAAACAAATTTCCCCTTTCCTCAGGAGGATTATTTTCTAAATTTTAATCCATTTATATCTTTACCTGATTCCTTTGATGCAAACTGAGGCACAAATAAATGCTTAGGAATTCATTGATTTCTTATATGCTATTAACAATTTGATATGAGTTTCTACAAAAATGGCAAGAAAAGGTCATGTATGGGCATATCATTATAAATGAGGTAAAAAAGATACAAGAATCCATTCTCTAAGGCCAAAAGTTCATAGCTCTCATATGAAGGAATTCCAGGAAACGTGCGACATAAGCAACAAATCCAATTTGCACTTGATTGAAAGCAACAAATGGACCATGCAGTAGAATATTGTTAATATTAAACAGAAAGCATGCATGCCACATGATTGTTTAGAACCAAAGAGAAATACATTAGAATCAAGCATTTAGCCACAAACAAAGACAATTTTAGCAATGTTAAATGCAATGGGTAATCCCATATCATATGAAGTGGGATACTCAAAAGATAAATTATATAAGGGATAAGAAAGTAAGCTTGATATACTACCTCAGAAGGAAAATTGGGCAATCAATAAAAGTAGAAATCTTAACAAGTCTGAAATAGAACATATCCAATCCTAACAAAAGTTAGCTAAAATAAAAAAGGCAATTGAAAAACTGAGAGTGACTAATTGAAATGATGTTTGTAGAAATAAAAACATGGAAAAGGCACTTGGTTTGGGAAAGGAATAAAATTTTTGCATCTTCAACAACTATGACATGCTTGAATTAGAATAATGTGAAAGAATTTTATTCCTCCAACTATCACACAAAAGCCAATGAGAGAACTAAATACACTTAAATAAGATCATTATGCATTATATACCTGGATCCTCAAAATATATACCCTTGCCCACCAAAAACAGAGGGAAGAGAGAGAAGAGAGAAATTGTGGTTTAATAGATTTATTCTTATTAGAACTAAATTTATAATTATGTTTTTCCATACTATATTTCTCTTTGCATTTTGATGGCTTCTCCATACCATATTTCATTTCTTTTCGTCGAAATTTCCACACTTTCCTTTGCTCTACCATGAACTGAATTTTACCCTTTTTGGAGTTAATAGTGTCATTCCCATGTTTTGAATGTGTTTACTTATAACTATGTGTTTAATAATGTGTTTACACTACACAGTTCATTATGCACCAACCTAAACTAAATCAGAAACATGTGAAATGGATAGAATACCTCCAAAGTTTTAATTTTGTCTTGAAGCACATAAGTGGCCAAGAAAATAGAAGTGATGATGCTTTCAGTAGAAGATTTTTGATGAGGCGGGAAAGTTAAATGCAGTTAATGGGGTTTAATTTTATGAAAGAATTTCATGGAGAATATGTTGATTTCAGAGAGGCTTACCAGGCTTGCAAGAATCCTACCTTGCAAGATAGAAGCCCATGGCTGGAATTTATGTTGCAGGATGGACTGCTCTTTAAGAATAACCAGCTTTGTATACCCAAATTCTCTATGAGAGAAAACCTAATAAAGGAGAAACATAGTGGAGGTCTTGCTGGTCACTTTGGCCATGAAAAGACATTTGAGCAGTTAAATCATTTCTACTACTGGCCAAATATGAAATTGGAGGTACGAAAATTTGTTAATAATTGCAGAGTTTGTCAACTTGCCAAAGGTAAGAGTCAAAACACTAGTTTATACACTCCTTTTCCTATTCCTGATAGGCCATGTGATCTTATTGGCATGAATTTTGTGCTTGGATTGCCAAAGTCTCAGAAGGGAAATGATTCCATTTTTGTTGTAGTTGCTAGATTTTCCAAAATGACCCATTTTATTCCATGTTTCAAGACAAGTGATGCTTCTAAATTGTTAATTTGTTTTTAAATAAGTGGTTAGGTTGCATGGAATCCCGAGAAGCATTGTTTCAGACCGAGATACAAGATTCTTAGGCCATTTTTGGAGGACCTTGTGGAAGAATCTTGGGATATAGTTGAATTTAAGCTCAGCGTACCATCCACAAACTGATGGATAGACCGAGGTAGTGAACATGAGTCTTGGTAATATCTTAAGAAGGTTGGTAGGAGACCACCCAAAGCAATGGGATCAGGTCCTAGCACAGGCATACTTTTCCTAAATGACTCTTTTAATAGAATTACAGGTCAGAGCCCTTTTCAGATTGTGTATGGCATGAATCCTAAGGAATTTATGAACTTAGGAATGTAGGGAGAGGTGAACAAAGAAGTGCAGCAGAGGAAGAGTTTGCAGCAGCAATGCAGGAAATTCACAAGCAAGTCAACCATAAACTGTAGGAAAACACCATGAAGTATAAAGGCCAAGTAGATTTGGGGGAAAAGGAGTAGATTTTTGAGGTTGGGGACATGTTAATAGCTCACCTAAGGAAGGAAATATTTCCAAAATGTGAATACAACAAACTAAAATGGAAAAATATTGGACCCTGCAAGATTTTGAGGAAATTTTCTAATAATGCATATGAATTAGAACTGCCTCCAGGATTGGGAATTTCCCCTATGTTTAATGTTTCAGACCTTTATAAATATTCAGAAACTTCAGCATCAACATGAAGCAGTAGTCAACTACAACAACAGTCGACCATAAATTGGGAAAATCAATTACCTTTAGCAAAGCTTTTTCAACCTGAAAAAATCTTAGAGAAGAGGATCATTAAAGAAACCAAAGGAAAGAAGTATTGTGAGTACTTAGTGAAGTGGATGGACCATCCAGTGGAGGATGTGATTTGGATGACTGCCACACTTATACAGAAAAGTGGCAAGTCCATTAATGAACTCGTTTCAGGAGCCATGAATAGTTTTCAGCCTCAAGAGCATGATGCGGGAGTATTGCTCATTTCAAAGGACCATGTGGTCAAACTTTACTAGAGGGGTTGGGGACTGGACCCTCATGAGTTTTATTATCAGATTAGGCATTTTCATGGATACGACATGTAATAAGGCCTGATTGGAAATTTAGAAATTTGTTAGTATTAATTAATGGCCTTTTTCTTATTAGTCCAAATTAATGAACAAAACAAGGCTTACATTAGCTTATGTTAGTGAAGTTGATGAACAAATCCATGTTCTTAGGATCTGTGCCTAAAAACAGTTGTAATTTCCCTGTTATTATGAAAATGGAAATAAAACCACCCCTGTATCTCACTCAGAGCATCGAGAGGTCCAGTATGGAATCTTGTGAAGGAGCTTGTCTAGTTTGTGTGTTCTGTAGATTATGTGCATCCCTTAAAGGTTTAATTCATTTTTTTTGTGCATATTTGTGTTGCTGAAATGCGTTTCCATGTAGCATAGAGGTTCTTTTATTTTCTCTTTTAAATTATACCCCGCAAGTTATAGTTGGGAAGGGATAAATTTCCTTCAATGGTGGTGTGCATGCTTTTGAGTAAGAGATAGGCCAAACTTGATCGAAATTTATTTTATTTTATTACTTCGAAGAAAGATCAACAAAGGAACACATCCACGAAATATTTTTGGAACAATACATAGTGGTTGGAATGGTATACATTTTACTTTAATTTGTTTACATGGTTTTTGTTAGTGTGGGTTAATTCCCCCGACATTTAATTGGAGCTGGATATAAAGAAGTCCCCCAGAGGTTTCACACCCCTTTGAAAAGACCAGGTTCAGAGCCATGGTGGCTCTGCCTTCGAACATTAAATCAGAAAGTGGTTTTGGCTTGCATAACTTACACTTAATCTAAAATGCCCTAGCTTCTACACCATAGTATGTTATTTCTCTATAGAGTATGCCACAGTAAACACACTATTATTTTTCAAATTTAATGAAATATATTACTATGTCTTCGTCCGCGAAGAAACAAAGATCTTCCACAAAATATTTTCACGACCAACCTGATTTAAAATGAACCTCTTCCCTTGACGCGCCTGGCTGTAGATGGAAACAAAAATGAGAGGTCCTTTCACAAGCTGCAGAGTGGCGATGGCCTCAGGGTCCATTCTAAGCATGCCCTTATCATCGCAATAGACCAACCTTAGGGACCTGGACAGGCTAGTTGGAGCCGCGACCATGGGATTTGAGGGACTTGATGGAGAGATATCGACTTATTTCTGCTTACCTGACCCCGTGGGGGTTCAAAACGCTAACATGTGCATCATCTTAGCTGGATATAACACAGGGGAAGAGGCGCACCTGCTTCGCTCCACTCGTCGGGATTTTTAGTTTTAATTTTATTAAAACATTTATAATATATATATATATATATATATATATATATATATATATATATATATATATAATAAAAATTATATTCTCTTTGATATATTTTATAATTTTTATAATTTAATTTTTTAATGTGATATGCATAGCATAAATTATATATACAAACTTTATGGTGGATATATGTCCAAGACTCGTTGTATTGACTTGGAGGAATGACAGAGCTCATATCGAACACATTGCAAAAAGGTTGGAACGATTTTTAGTTCATGCAAATCTCCTGGATAGGATGGGGTACATGTGATCCTTGGTATTTTTGAAAACTCTCTTTAACAATGCTCTAATCATTTTACAGTGGAAAGGAAATAGGATGTGGAAAGGATTTCTCTTCAAGTTCAACAAAACTCGGCTGACCAATGAGGATTTTTGCAATATAGTTCGTGAATCATGGCCCCAATTATTTGTGGATGATGGATTATCTTGGAAGGAGGTAGTTTCCTTGAAGCTTCACATCCTCAAGAGGGTGGATAAAAATATGGGAGCAAGAAAAAATGGTTTCACATCGAAAAAGAGCTAGAGGAGATTAAGGCAAATATGGTTCACATAAACTAATATATTTGATGTTGGATTTATTTCACGAGCACAAATTGACGAAGTACGGGAGTTGGAAGCTCGTAAATGATACATCCTTAGACTACAGGAGGAAACATGGCGAATAAAAATCCATGTTATATGGTTAAAGGCAGGGGACAAAAACACTCATTTTTTCTAGAGGTATGCTACAATGTGCAGGGACAAGAATACTATTTGGGAGGTTGTACCTGAATATGGGGAAAATTTAATGACCATTAAGGATATCCAATAGGAGTTTGTGTGATATTTTGGGGGCTTCTTTATAGCAAGGGAGAACGTGGAAATTTATAATCAGTTGGAGTTTATCAATTACTTCCCACAAATGTTCTTGAAGGAAGAGGTTTTGGAGATTGACAAATCTATTTCCCTAAAGGAAATCACAATAGCTAAAGATAAATGGCCTGACCCAGACGAATGGACAGTTGAGGTCTTCTTACACTTTATTGATATTATCAAATATATCAACTATATCATCTAAAAACCCATAATATATATTTTTAGATTCTCGAGGATGTTTTTCACTCCTGGAAGAAACATTAGTGACCTGGAATACTGCAGTTATTTCACTATAAGAAGTTTTTCTGTTATCATCCAACTATTTGATGTGAAATTTATGACCATTGCACCACATAGCCTTGTGGTGTTTCAACTGCAATATGCTGAACATGAAAAAGATGAATTCTTAATTATAGTAGGGCAACCTCATGAATTGAGAAAGATAACATTTCATTCCAGGTGGAAGTACAATATTAGTACCTTCACGATGACGACCTTGATATTAAAGAATATAATAAACCAGAACAATACTAAATATCAAATACAATAAAATAAATTCAGTAATTAAAACAAAAATTAAAAACATCACATAAACAATTAATATATATATATACATATATAGACAAATTACATACCTTGACGATTACTAATTCTATTATATTCCAACTTCCACAACCGAGGTGTCATTCTTCTTGGTTTTAATCCAGTTTCTTCTTTATCATTGAAAATATGTTTTTCAGTAGTACGATACTTATGGTTCCTAGAGAGGAAGTGACTTAACTCATCAAACACCATCTTTACTAAGTCTGGCGAATGACGATACTTCATCTTAGGGCCACAAACTAGACATGCAAATCTACCCTTTGTTTGAAGACTTGCAATAGATGGATCAATGACAATTATAAAATGAGATCTTTTTAAAAACATGCAATATGGTATATCTAATTTAAATAATTATATACTATATTAAAGTGCAACTAAATATTACATACCACAAACATGTGTTAGTCCTGGGGCATCATGAATTGTCCATACAAGCATTTCACGACATTGAAATCTCTTCTGCTTGATTGGTTTAGAGATGTCATACATAGTGATTCCATGCCATAAATTTATTAGTTCATCGATAAGAGGTTCGATATATACATTCATATCTTTGACCTGGTATAATTACCTAATTGTTCAAAATTACGGTACATAATTACTACCATGATATATGTATATACAAGTAGCTAAATAAATAAAAGATATTATGAAAACAACAAGAGAAATGAAAATGTTACATTTGAAAAAATAATGTATCAAATACCTGGAATAATCATAGTCAACATTATGTACTCCCTCTTTATTGACATCCAAGGAGGAATGTTATTGTTGATAACGAAAATATGCCACATTAAGTAAGTAGACCTAAGCTCTCTGAATGGATTAACACCATCAGCTGCCAATGAAATCCTGACATTATGAGGTTCATTTCTTCAATTTCCCTAAATGCAGAACCATCTGCAGGCATTCGAAAAACACCATCTCCACTTCTACTCTTTGAATGGTAATCCATAAACTGTGCTATGATCATACACCTGAACATTCGTTGCAAACATGGAATTATGGGAATATGATGAAGAACCTTTTGAGGCACCTTTTTTATTAGTTGATCAGTTCGATATCTACTGGTACCACATTTCTGACATTCTGTTTTCGACACATGTTCTCTGTAATATATAATATCATCTTTAGGACATGAACCTATAGTGTTATATTCCATTCCAAGGTCTTTCATAATAGCACGTAAATCTCAATATGTGCGAGGTAAAGTATTTGGCGATGGTAACAAAAATTCAACCAACAACCTATAACATAAACAAAAACTAGTTAGTGTAAATATTATTAATCATATATAAGTATTGAATTATTATTTTACACATTTATTACAACTAAAAAAATGGAAAATAATCAACATTTACATATATGTGATCATATATACATATTTCATACCTTAGGATCTGTGTCATACATTTGTTCGAAAAATTATTCATAACCTTTAAGTTCACCAACAACAATGTAGCGGAGAGAAGAGTTGCATTTGAGTGTTCAAAAAGTCTTTCATTTGAAATTTCAATCAGAGGTACATCATAAACACCGTCACTATCTCCACCATCATCATCCGACTCACCATACAAGTCATGCTGTGTGAGGGCGCCCAAGGAAACCCTTGAGTCTGTAATATTCCAATTTTTGTTGTACTAAATTTCCATTTCATGAACTCACATCAAGGAATCTTCAATATATGTCGACATACTCCATTCGTAAATTGCCAGTATGACATGAGGGAGAAAAGGAAAAATGGGTTGCACGAATGTGCACAAGGCACACAGGCGGTCACAACTTAGCAATTTTGATACAACCACCCTCACATGACAGTCCAACCCGAACGTGTTTCTTGTGGCGCCCTCACACAGCACGACCCAACCTGCTCGAACGAAGGCACGAGGGAGAAAACGGAAAACGGATCACACAAATGTGCACAAGGAACACGGGCGGTCACATCTTAGCATTTTTTATACGGCCACCCTCCTCCAATAACCCGACCCAACCCGACCTGCCTGAACGTGTTTCCTTGGGTGCCCTCGTAGTACGACACGAGCTGATCCGAACGTGTTTCCTTGGGCGCCATCACATGACCCGACCCACCCGAATGTCGAAGGCACAATGGAGAAAATGGAAAACAGGTCGCACAAACATGCACAAGGCACACGAGAAGTCACAACTTAACATTTTTTATACAAACTCCCTCAAACAATCCAACCTGAATGCATTTCCTGTGGTGCCCTCTCACGTCACGACCTGACCCGCCTAAACAAAGGGCATACGAGGGAGAAAACGGAAAACGGATTGCACAAATGTGCACAAGGAACACGGGTGGTCACAACTTAGCATTTTTTATATGACCACCCTCACACGACCCGACCCGACCCGACCCAAACCGACCCAACCTGACTCGCCCGAACGCGTTTCTTTGGGCGACCTCACACGGCATGACCCGACCCAACCCGACCCACCCGAACGTGTTTCCTTGGGAGCCCTCACACGACCCGACATGACTTGACCAGGACACGTTCCTTGGGTGCCCTCACACGACCCGACCCAACTCGATTTGCCTAAATGCATTTCCTTAGGCGCCCTCACAGTAGGGCACGACCCGATGACCTAAACCAAACACGTTTCCTTGGGCACCATCGCACAACCCAACCTGACCTGACCCACCTCAACGTCGAAGGCACGAGGGAGAAAAAAAAACAAGTCACACAAACATGCAGTACAAGGCACATGGGCGATTACAACTTAGAATTTTTTATACGGCCACCATCACATGACCCGACCCAACTCGACCGAACACGTTTCCCTGGGCACCCTCACATGACTCGCCCGAACAGGTTTCCTTGGGCACCCTCACACGACACGACCTGACCTGACCTGTCCGAACACGTTTCCTTAGGTGCCCTCACATGACCCGACCTGACCCGCACAAACGCGTTTCCTTGGGCGCCCTCACATGACTAGACTCAACCCGGCCCGCCCGAACGTGTTTTCCTGGGCGCCCTCACACAACACGACCTGACCTGACCTGACCCGCCCAAATGCGTTTCCTTGAGCGACCTCACACGACACGACCCGACCTGACCCGACACGACCTGCCCGAACGTCGAAGGCACAAGGGATCAAATAGAAAATAGGTCACACAAACGTGCAATATAAGGCACACGGGTGGTCACAAATTAGCATTTTTTACATGGCCACCCTCACACGACCCGAACCGACCTGTCCGAACGCATTTCCCTGGGCACCCTCACACGACCCAACCTGATCCGACCCGTTTGATTATGTTTCCTTGCGCGGCCTCACACGGCATGACCCAACTCGACCCGACCCGACCCACCTGAACGTGTTTCCTTGGGAACCGTCACACGACTCGACATGACCCAACCAGGATGCATTCCTTGGGTGCCTGCACACGACTCGACCTAACCCAATCCACTCGAATGTGTTTCCTGGGGCGCCCTCACAGTACAACACGACCTGACCCAACCCGACCCAAACACGTTTCCTTGGGCGCCATCACACGACCCGAACTGATCTGACCCGACCTGACCCTCCCGAACGTTGAATGCACGAGGGAGAAAATGAAAAATGGGTCACACGAATGTACAATACAAGGCACACAAGTGGTCACAACTTAGCATTTTTTATATGACCACCCTCACACAACCTAACTCGACTCGACCCATAGGGGCTTCACTCAATGAACCGATAACATATCACATGTGATCATAGCATATTAAACAACACCCTTAATTTGAGTACATATTGGAAAATACCTCTAAAAATCACATTATTTAACCCCCTCTCAATATAAACCCAATACAACTTCCCAATTTAAAAAGCACCTACTTTCACTATATATTTTAGGTATCAATTTTTTCATTAACAGTTTTTATACCCCTTTATATTTTTTGATTAACTTTGAGCTCCATTTTTTATACTTTCCAATATAAAAACCCTTTACCCCCTATATATCCCCCAATATGAACCCATGTGGTATGTTATTGCTCCCACAGTGAAGGCCCTGTGACTCGACCCGACCCGACCCGACCCGCCCGAACGCGTTTCCCTGGGTGCCCTCATAAGACCCGACCCGCCCGAACGTGTTTCCCTGGGTGTCCTCACACGAACCGACTAGACCCAACCCAATGCGCCCAAAATCGTTTCGTTGGGCATCATCACACGACTTAACCCTACCCATACGAACACGTTTCCTTGGGTGGCCTCACACAGCACGACCCGACTCGACCCACCGAACACGTTTTCCTGGGCGCCCTCACATGACACGACCCACCCGAACACATTTTCCTGGGCGCCCTCACACAACACGAACCGACCTGACTCGACCCACCTGAACGTCAAAGGGCACACGAGGGGCCAAACAAGAAACGTGTCACACGAACGTACATTACAAGGCAAACGGGCGGTCACAACTTAGCTTTTTTTATATGACCACCCTCACATGACCCGACCCGACCCGACCCATCCCGCCCAAATGCATTTCCCTAGGTGCCCTCACACGACTCGACCCGACTCAACCTGCCCGAACACGTTAAATCCCTGGGTGCCCTCACACGATCGGACCCGACCCGACCCGACCTACCTGAACGCGTTTCCTTGGGCGCCCTCACATGACCCGACACGACCCGACCCGGATGGACGCGTTCCTTAGCCGCCCTCACATGACCTGACCCGAATCGCCTAAACTTCGCACTTTCGACATATGCTTTTGAAGCATCGCAATTCCGACGCTATGTCATGAAACATATCTGTTCTGACGATAGGCCTAAACATCGCACTTCTGACACATGGTTCCTAAACATCGCAATTCCGACGAATTGTTCCTAAACATTGCAATTCCGATGCTTTGTCCTGAAACATCGTTATTTCGACGAAACCCTTTAACTTCTCTATTCCTACGATACTCCCTAAACGTCGCTAGAGTGATACTTATTGGTGGGATTAATTTTTTTTAGAAAAATTGGGGAACTTTCCGAGAATAGTCAAAAGAGTCGGAAAATTGACTATATGTACTCGTGTTTATTTATCCAATATCAGACAGTCAATGGGTTTCACCTTTAGTAATTGTCCCTATAAAGAATGAAAAATGGAGGTTGTGTATTAATTATAGGGAGTTGAATAAAACTACTTTAAAAGATCACTTTCCATTACCTTTCATGGATCAAGTTTTAGACACACTAGCAGGGAAGAAATATTTTTCATTCTTGGATGGTTTTAGTGGGTATAATGAAATTCAGGTAGCACCTAAAGATCAAGACAAAACCACCTTTACCTATCCATGGGGAACTTATGATTACCGAGTACTTCCTTTTGGATTACGCAATGCACTTGCAACATTCCAAAGAGCAGTATTAGGTATTTTCTCTGATTTAATTCACATATGTGTGGAAGTGTATATGGATGATTTTACAGTTTATGGAAATTCTTTTGAAGAAGCCCTTGAAAAATTGGAAAAATTTCTCATAAAATGTAAGGAAGAAAATCTCTCATTAAGTCATGAAAAATGTTTTATGATGTTTACTAAAGGAATTGTTTTAGGACACCATATTTTAGGAAATGGAATTAAGGTGGACTCATCTAAAGTTGAAGTTATTTCCAAATTAGCAATCCCAAATTGTCAAAACGATGTTAGGAGTTTTCTTGGTTTTACAGGATACTACAGAAGATTTATAGAAAACTTCACAAAAATTGCATCTCCTCTCTTCAAATTGCTCACAAAGGATTGTGAATTTACTTGGAACCCTGAGTGCCAAAAGGCATTTGAAACTTTGAAAGCAAAGATTTCTGAAGCACCCATCTTAAGAGGATCAAATTAGAAATTGCCTTTTCATATCTCAACTAATGCTTCAGATACAGCTCTGGGACTTGTATTAGGAAAAAAATATTTGATCCCTTATGCCATCTACTACACAAGTAAAAATTTCACTCCAGCTTAGTTAAATTATACTGTTACTGAAAAATAGTTTCTAGTTGTTGTCCATGCTATTAACAAGTTCAGACATTACATCACTGGATATGAAACTTTCATTCACACAGATCATTATGCAATTAGATATTTAATGAATAAATCTATCAGTAATGGCATAATAACATGATGGTTACTATTATTACAAGAATTTAATATCACCATTTTAGATCAACCAGGAAAACAAAACACAGTTGCTGAATTTTTGTCTAAAATTCAAAATGAAAATAATGATACACCAGTAGAAGATATTTTTCCTAATGAATATATTTTTGCAATATCTGCTAAATCTCCATGGTTTGCAAACATTTCTAATTACTTAGCCACAGGAAAACTATCATAATATTTGTTTCGTAGAGAAAGGAGAAAAACAATTCAAATGAGTGCATATTATTCATGCGTAAATGAGGAATTGTACAAGACAGGTCTAGATCTCATCATTAGAAGATGTATACGAGACGATGAAATACCTGAGATACTAAAGGCATACCATGATGATCCATGTGGAGGGCACTTTACTGACAAGAGGGCTGCCTACAAAATCCTTCTTTTAGGATATTATTGGCCTTCCCTTTTCAAGGATGCCAAGGAATATGTTAAAATATGCGACAATTATCATAGAATGGGGAAACACGTTCCTTCAGATGAAATGCCCTTACAACCACAGGTACTCATCGAACCCTTTGAAAAATGGGCTCTAGATTTTGTTGGACCAATCAATCCACCATCAAGAAAAAAGAGATATATTCTTGTATACACTTATTATGTCACTAAATGGGTAGAAGCTAAAGAACTTTCTTTTTCTAATGAAAATTATGTAATTTCATTTCTTTTTGAGGATATTTTTATTCGTTTTGGTGTGCTAGGGGAAATTGTGACAGATCAAGGAACTCATTTTACATCCAGAATGGTGCAAAAGATCGTGGAAGAATACAAAATAAAGCATAGGAAGTATACTCCATACCATCCACAGGAAAATGGACAAGTGAAGTCTACTAATAAAGTGATTGAATCAATTCTCACAAAGGCTATACATTTGCATAGAAGGGATTGGGCATAAAAGCTTCCTGAAGATTTATGGGCCTATCGTACTACATGGAGAAACACAACAGGACATACTCCCTATGAACTTGTTTATGGGAAGCAAGTCTAGTTTCCAAAAGAGTTCCAAATCAAAACCTTCAAAAAAACAGTCAAATTGGGACTTCGCTTGTCAGAAGCACAAAGGCATAGAATGGAACAACTCAACGAGCTTGATGAATTAAGACAATATGCAGTTCAAAAGACCAGCCTAGTTCAACAACAGAGATCCAAATGGCATGACAAATATATTAAAGAGAGAAAATACCAAGTAGGAGATTGGGCACTTATTTTTTACTCAAAGTTCAAAGATTTCAAAGGAAAATTTCAAACTCAGTGGCTTGGGCCTTATGATATTGAGAGAGTCTTTGATAATGGAGCATTCAGGATTAGAACTATTGATGAAGAAAAGATTCCTCTCCATGTAAATGGACATCAATTAAAGGTTTATCATATGCCATTGACAAAAAAGAAGTTTGTCAAGATTTTTAAAGATAATGCTGATATGAAGTTGGTTAAGAAGAATATTTCTTCTTCCCCAACTTAGTCTTCCTTTTATTTTCATATCTAAAGAAAAAAAATGAAAATGAAATAAAATAATTAATATATATATATATATATATATATATATATATATATATATATAATTTAAAAAGAAATAATAATAATAATTTATATAAGTATGAAAACCAATAATTGATAGGCATTCTTATATAGAAAATGTAAGGTGAAAATCAAAATTTGTTTAACATCTTACATTTTCTTCATTTCAATTCTAAAAATCACAAATTCTTTGCATTTCCCTTTATTTTTCGGAGAATGAAATATAGCTACATAAATGTTGAGTTTCTGCAGATCTCATAAAATTATGCAGCTCTTATACATTTCTGCGGCCCAGATACAATAGGACCTTTTGACAGAAGTAGTTGAAGACTATACTAAAGATCATACTGACGAATGTACTGGAGAATACTTGAAGAACCAAGACAAAAAAGAAACAATTAAGGTTAGCTATATCCAAGGTATGCAAATACAAAATCTTATTCAAATAATAAGGTTGAAAACATTGATATATATGAATTAAATGATCATATACCGCCAGCTCAAATGAAATCATTGAAAAGACCGATTATGCCAAATCAAGATTTAATCTCATGATTCACTTCTAAAACCTCATCATGATCTCCCGAACGATCAAATATGATTTCATTGATTAATGTAATAAACAATCATTTTTCATTCTGAAACCCCACTCATGTTCTTAATAACCCTGAAACCTCGCTCATTATCTCATTTACTTGCACGTCTCTACCATTCCACAACATAACTCATCCACGTTTCCAAACCGATATCGAAACCCTCAATTCACCCAATTAAAGGAGGTAGTCTTGAAGGTGAAACTCTCGGCAAGATATGGGTCTAATTGTGAGAACAAAGCCTGTGGGAAAGAAGTTTATGGAAGGATATCCGCAGATGAAGAAAATGTTGCAGAAAGCGTAGTGGCTTAACTTCGTGGAGAAATTCAACGGTTTTCATAAAGAAGTCACTAAATATTTTGCTATGGCCTTTTACGGAGTAGAAGCTGAAATCGGTGACATCAAGTTTGTAGTCGCAAAATCCTTCATGGCAGAGGCTATTGGATTGTCTAAGACAGGAGAAATATGGTTTAAGAATAGAGGGATCAATGGAGAAGAATGGAAAACTTTATTAAAGAACCCAGGTATGGACACTAGCATTTTCAAAAAGGGAATTTCTAGCACAACTCTTAAGGAAAACGAAGAAATATGTTGTTGATAATTCAGAAATGTATTACCTATGAAGGAAGGTTTGGTTGAATGTTCTTCTATCATGCTAGGTTACTAATGAATTTTCTTGACGATAAAGATATAAATATTCCATACTTTTTACTAAATAGCTTAAAGAAGATGGCAGGAACTGTTCAAAAGAGGATTTAATTCATAGATAATAAAATGTATCATCATGGATAGATAAAAATTATTATTGAATTTCATTTAAAAATCCTAGGAAATACTTGGGAAAATTTCTTAATCCGAAATCATTTCCAAGAAAAAGAACAGGAACAACCTAGTGATAATAAATGAAAAAGAGGCAGAAAAAGAAAATTTGAAAGCCTTGTTGAGGATGAACAACCATCTCAAGCACTGTCAGAAGATGAAACTCCTATTGCAAATATGTTTGGAAAAGTCAAGAAACAAATTGATAAAAAGAAAGAAGGCATCATGAAAGGAAAAGAAAAAGTCATAAACACCGATAAGTCAAAGACTCAAAATCCTCCGCAGCGAGTAAGAAGAAGTTCGAGACTTAGCAAAGCAGCCAAATAGCCACCTCCATAAATAACATAACTTGTTGATTTAGAATAAGATCCTGAGGTGCCATCACCTACTATTGCTTCTCTCACATAGGATCCAGGCCGAAGAACTCCAGAAATTGATCCAGCTCAATAAGAAATTTATGATTGCATTAAGTCTTTAGAAAGAAGAAATGCAGGGAAGACCTCAATTTTTGAAGAACAACCTTCTAGTCCACAAGAACCTCTAGTAAATACTTTAAAACAAGAAATTTTTGAACTAGAGACACTAAATAGGCATATTAAGCATGAACATGAAGCTCTAAAGATGCATAATCAAATTGAGAAGACCATCAATGATAATGCTCTTCTACATTTGGGATTGTGGTTAAAGAAGAACAAGAAGTTGAAAAAGAAGAATAGATATCTGAGCAGCTGGGTCATAAATTTGAAGTATAAACTTTTAATGAGGAAGCCAAGAGTAGAAGTGACCTCAAAGAAGGGAATGAAGATGAAATTAGATGTCCTGGAAGAACTGTCGGAACAGACGCAATGATAAGATAGAGATTCACTTCCCCCTTAGAGTGGGCTAACAAAAGTTTCTAATAATTTGGAAGGGGTAAGCAAATTCACCCTCCACAAGGAAAACACAAAGTGTGGAAATGCTTTAGAAAGCCTATTTCCCAACCTCCAACACTACTACACCAAGGGCATTTTAAGACATTTGTTTAAGACAAAAGAAATCTTTTGTCTTAAAAAGTCACTTTTTATTTTAGTTATTTTATATTAAAATTTAATATCAATTGAATTGTCTTAAATATAAAATTTAAGACAAAAATAATTTGAGACAAAATTTTATATTTAAGACAGAAACAATTTGAGACAAAAAAATTTAAGACAAAAGTATTTCAAGACACAATTTTATATTTAAGACAAAACGAGTTTGAGACAAAAATATTTTAAGACAAAACTTTATATTTAAGATAAAAGCAGTCTGAGACAAATATATTTTAAGACAAAAGAAATTTGAGAAAAAAATATTTTAAGACAAAATTTTAGATTTAAGACAAAAGCACTTTGAGACAAAAATATTTAAGACAGAACTTTATATTTAAGACAATGGCAACTTAAGACAATGACAATTAAGATGAAACCCATTTAAGATAGTTAGAAATTAAGACAAAATCATTAGCATTGGGAAGTTTGCATTGAAATATCCATGAGTGGATAGTGGATAAAATTATATTTTTTTATTTTTGAAAATCGATATTCAAACCACATGAAATTTAATCATGTCATATTTATTTCTTTTATATTATATTTTTCTTTTTTCATTAAACCACATTCTAAAAATTTAATAAATAAATAGATAAAAAAAAATTATTATTTTTTTGGTTGGCAACTCAAGGGGATTTGAACTTTGAATCTCATGTTTTAACCATAGCTGCTCCAACACTAATATTCTTGGGCATATTATGCTTTTTCCTGCTAACCCCTCCAAATACAACCTCTAAGAACTAGTAGGGTCCAAGGAAAAGAGCTACAAGTTCCCCAAATCCGATCTACATTTCATGGACAACACATTTCCCCCAAATGTCCTCCACATATTTGCCTTGGTGTATTGGAGTTTGAAAAATACATAGGATGCCACAAGTAATACTAATCATAAGACTCAACTTTCCTAATGACTAGGAGGCCTTAAAAATAAAAATAAAACATCTTAACTTATGCCTAAAATTACTAAAATTTCCTATCCCAAATATGAAATTAGAAATTCTACAAAATTATAGGGCAACAAGGAAACCAACTTCCTCTTCCAAAAATCTCTAAGACCTTATGGAGGACAAATACAAATTTTGAAATAAATTGTTGAAATTATGCTCTTGCATCAATAGCTACCAATGTATCCTTGTAGGCCACCCCCTTTAACAATAGTAATATCAATGTCCTTTACCAGCTAGAAGGAACTCCTTACATAATTCTCTCTTAGATCCCCTTAACCCATTGCAGTGATTGTCTTTGATGCCTACCTCGTTGCGAGCACATTAAGAAGCAATGTAGCATATTTTTGGTTGAGGATTTCGATAAGTATGTGATTTTGTTGACATCTTGTGACTGTCCCGTATGTGAATATATAAAATCTTGGATGCATGTCACCCTGACACTATAACATGACTTAGTATTACCTATCATATTGTGTCACTCCCTCCTCGAGACACCTAGAACTCGGTAACACTCCCTGTCACACACTCTTATTCATTCATTTATGAATTTTGACCTAGTGCGCCTCAGTTATGTTTTCCTGGCACTCCCTAACACTCCTTAGCACACATTGGCACACCTAGGCACTTGGAACAAATTTGTATGCTTCCTAGCACTCTAACATGCCTTGGCACTTCCTAGAATACTGTGTCACTCCCTTCTTAACACACCTAGAACTGGCTTATACTTCATTTCCATGCATTTTAAACTAGTGCCCCCTTGTGTTTCCCTGACACTTGGCCCTCACACTCCCTAGCATGTGTTCATGCCACACCCTAGCACCTGCCACATCTTGGCATGTCGATCATGCCTTGGAACTGCCTAACATGTCTTAGTACTTCTAGGAATTCCATGATACACCTTGGTATTCCTTAGCTTTCATGTCGTCATAGATAACCTTGCTTTTTTTGTGACTTAGGAACCCAACCAAGTCATTAGAAAATCGATGTTGTGCCCAGCCTAAAGTTTCCCTTTGTCTGAAACTACTTTGTCCAACCCTTTATGTAACCATAGGCTTACCTCCTACAAGTCTTATTTTGACCTTCCCCTAACACACTTTATCCTTGAGACACTTGGAATTTGTTGACACTACTTGGCACGCACTTTTATTCGTTCATTTCCATGCATTTTGACCTAGTTCTCCCTTGCAATGTCCTGGCACTCCCTTGAAATGCCCTTACAACCATAGGTACTCATCGAACCCTTTGAAAAATGGGCTCTAGATTTTGTTGGACCAATCAATCCACCATCAAGAAAAAAGAGATGTATTCTTGTATGCACTGATTATGTCACTAAATGGGTAGAAGCTAAAGAACTTTCTTTTTCTAATGAAAATTATGTAATTTCATTTCTTTTTGAGGATATTTTTACTCATTTTGGTGTGCTAGGGGAAATTGTGATAGATCAAGGAACTCATTTTACATCCAGAATGGTGCAAAAGATCGTGGAAGAAAAAAAAATAAAGCATAGGAAGTATACTCCATACCATCCACAGGAAAATGGACAAGTAGAGTCTACTAATAAAGTGATTGAAGCAATTCTCACAAAGGCTATACATTTGCATAGAAGGGATTGGGCATAAAAGCTTCCTGAAGCTTTATGGGCCTATCGCACTACATGGAGAAACACAACAGGGCATACTCCCTATGAACTTGTTTATGGGAAGCAAGTCTAGTTTCCAATAGAGTTCCAAATCAAAACCTTCAAAAAAACAGTCAAATTGGGACTTCACTTGTCAGAAGCACAAAGGCATAGAATGGAACAACTCAACGAGCTTGATGAATTAAGACAATATGCAGTTCAAAAGACTAGCCTAGTTCAACAACAGAGATCCAGATGGCATGACAAATACATTAAAGAGAGAAAATACCAAGCAGGAGATTGGGCACTTATTTTTTACTCAAAGTTCAAAGATTTCAAAGGAAAATTTCAAACTCAGTGGCTTGGGCCTTATGATATTGAGAGAGTCATTGATAATGGAGCATTAAGGATTAGAACTATTGATGAAGAAAAGGTTCCTCTCCATGTAAATGGACAACAATTAAAGGTTTATCATATGCCATTGACAAAAAAGAAGTTTGTCAAGATTTTTAAAGATAATGCTGATATGAAGTTGGTTAAGAAGAATATTTCTTCTTCCCCAACTTAGTCTTCCTTTTATTTTCATATCTAAAGAAAAAAAATGAAAATAAAATAAAATAATATATATATATATATATATATATATATATATATATATATATATATATAATTTAAAAAATAATAATAATAATAATTTATATAAGTATGAAAACCAATCATTGATAGGCATTCTTATATAAAAAATATAAGGTGAAAATCAGAATTTGTTTAACATCTTACATTTTCTTCATTCCAATTCTAAAAATCACAAATTCTTTGCATTTCCCTTTATTTTTCAGAGAATGAAATATAGCTACATAATTGTTGAGTTTCTGCAGATCTCATAAAATTATGCAGCTCTTATACATTTCTACGGCCCAGATACAATAAGACCTTTTGACAGAAGTAGTTGAAGACTATACTAAAGATCATACTGACAAATGTACTGGAGAATACTTGAAGAACCAAGACAAAGAAGAAACAATTAAGGTTAGCTATATCCAAGGTATGCAAATACAAAATCTTATTCAAATAATAAGGTTGAAAACATTGATATATATGAATTAAATGATCATATACCGCCAACTCAAATGAAATCATTGAAAAGACCGATTATGCCAAATCAAGATTTAATCTCATGATTCACTTCTAAAACCTCATCATGATCTCCCGAACGATCAAATATGATTTCATTGATTAATGATATAAACAATCATTTTTCATTCTGAAACCCCACTCATGTTCTTAATAACCCTGAAACCTCGCTCATTAACTCGTTTACTTGCACGTCTCTACCATTCCACAACATAACTCATCCATGTTTCCAAACCGATATCGAAACCCTCAATTCACCCAATCAAAGGAAGTAGTCTTGAAGGTGAAACTCTCGGCAAGATATGGGTCTAATTGTGAGAACAAAGCCTGTGGGAAAGAATTTTATGGAAGGATATCCGCAGATGAAGAAAATGTTGCAGAAAGCATAGTGGCTTAACTTCGTGGAGAAATTCAACGGTTTTCATAAAGAAGTCACTAAATATTTTGCTATGGCCTTTTACGGAGTAGAAGCTGAAATCGGTGACATCAAGTTTGTAGTCACAAAATCCTTCATGGCAGAGGCTATTGGATTGTCTAAGACAGGAGAAAGATGGTTTAATAATAGAGGGATCAATGGAGAAGAATGGAAAACCTTATTAAAGAACCCAGGTATGGACACTAGCATTTTCAAAAAGGGAATTCCTAGCACAACTCTTAAGGAAAACGAAGAAATATGTTGTTGATAATTCAGAAATGTATTACCTATGAAGGAAGGTTTGGGTGAATGTTCTTCTATCATGCTAGGTTACTAATGAATTTTCTTGACGATAAAGATATAAATATTCCATACTTTTTACTAAATAGCTTAAAGAAGATGGCAGGAACTATTCAAAAGAGGATTTAATTCATAGATAATAAAATGTATCATCATGGATTGATAAAAATTATTATTGAATTTCATTTAAAAATCCTAGGAGATACTTGGGAAAATTTCTTAATCCGAAATCATTTCCAAGAAAAAGAACAGGAACAACCTAGTGATAATAAATGAAAAAGAGGCAAAAAAAGAAAATTTGAAAGCCTTGTTGAGGATGAACAACCATCTCAAGCATTGTCAGAAGATGAAATTCCTATTGCAAAGATGTTTGGAAAAGTCAAGAAACAAATTGATAAAAAGAAAGAAGGCATCATGAAAGGAAAAGAAAAAGTCATAAACACTGAGAAGTCAAAGACTCAAAATCCTCTGGAGCGAGTAAGAAGAAGTTCGAGACTTAGCAAAGCAGCCAAATAGCCACCTCCATAAATAACATAACTTGTTGATTTAGAATAAGATTCTGAGGTGCCATCACCTACTATTGCTTCTCTCACATAGGATCCAGGTTGAAGAACTCCAGAAATTGATCCAGTTCAATAAGAAATTTATGATTGCATTAAGTCTTTAGAAAGAAGAAATGCAGGGAAGACCTCAATTTTTGAAGAACAACCTTCTAGTCCACAAGAACCTCTAGTAAATACTTTAAAACAAGAAATTTTTGAACTAGAGACACTAAATAGGCATATTAAGCAGGAACATGAAGCTCTAAAGATGCATAATCAAATTGAGAAGACCATCAATGATAATTCTCTTCTACATTTGGGATTGTGGTTAAAGAAGAACAAGAAGTTGAAAAAGAAGAATAGATATCTGAGCAGATGGGTCATAAATTTGAAGTATAAACTTTTAATGAGGAAGCCAAGAGTAGAAGTGACCTCAAAGAAGGGAATGAAGATGAAGTTATATGTCCTAGAAGAAATGTCGGAACAGACGCAATGATAAGATAGGAATTTCCCTTGCGTTTCCCTGACACTTGGCCCTCACACTCCCTAGCATGTGTTCATGCCACACCCTAGCACCTGCCACATCCTGGCATGCCTATCATTCCTTGGAACTGCCTAACATGTCTTAGTACTTCTAGGAATTCCCTGATACACCTTGGTATTCCTTAGCTTTCATGTCGTCATAGATAACCTTACTTTTTTTGTGACTTAGGAACCCAACCAAGTCATTAGAAAATCGATGTTGTGCCCAGCCCAAAGTTTCCCTTTGTCTAAAACTACTTTGTCCAACCCTTTATGTAACCATAGGCTTACCTCCTACAAGTCTTATTTTGACCCTCCCCTAACACACTTTATCCTTGAGACACTTGGAATTCGTTGACACTACTTGGCACACACTCTTATTCGTTCATTTCCATGCATTTTGACCTAGTTCTCCCTTGCAATGTCCTGGCACTCCCTAACAGTCCTCAACATCCATTAACACTTTCTAGCATGTGTTAGCATGCCTTTTCATTCCTTGGCATGCATTGACACTCCTTAGTTATCATGCCCTCACAATTACCCTTACTTTTTTGGAACTTGGGAACCCAACCAAGTCTTGCCTTGAATATAACAACTTGACCAAGTTATGGCTACTACAACTAGATTGTGCCTTGTTCACCTAAGAAATGACTATAAACCCTCACCCATTTCACACCCTAAATGCTAAACCCCTAACCCATTCAACTCCCTAAAACCTTAACCCCTAACCCATTTAACCCCTTAAACCCCTAAAACCCTAACCCATTTAACCCCCAAACCCTAACCCCTAACCCTAACCACTAAAATACTTAACTGCTAAATCCCCTAACCCCCTAAACCTCTAAACCCTTAACCCATTTAACCCCCTAAACATCTAACCCCTTAACCTCTAACCCCTTAACCCTTTAACCCCTAACCCCTAACCCCTAATATCCTTAACTGCTAAATCCCCTAACCCCCTAAACCTCTAAACCCCTAAAGCCATTTAACCTCGTAAACCCTAAACATCTAACCCTTAACCCCTAACCCCTTAATCCCTAATTCCCAACCCCTAACCCATTTATCCCCCTCAACCCCTAAAACCCTAACGCATTTAACCCCTAAACCCTAAACCTCTAAACCCTTAAACCCCTAAACCACTAACACCTAAACCCCTAATCCCTTAACCCCTAAACCGTTAACACTTAACCATTAACCCATTAACCTCTCAACCCTAACCCCTAAAATCCTTAATTGCTAAATCCACTAAGCCCTAAGCCCCTAATCCCTAATCCCTTAACCACTAGCTCGTTATTCACCTAACCCCTAAACTCCTTAATTGCTAAATCCACTAAGCCCTAAGCCCCTAATCCCTAATCCCTTAACCACTAGCTCATTATTCACCTAACCCCTAACTGCGCCTAAATCCCCTAACACCTAAGCCCCCAAACCCTAATCCCTTAACCAATAACTCATTATTCCTCTAACCCCTAAATGCACATAAATCCCCTAACCCCTAACCGCCCAATCCATAATCCCTTAACCACTAACTCATTATTCCCCTAACCCCAATCCCTAATCCCTTAAATACTAATTCATTATGCCCCTAACCCTTAAGCCCCCAATCCCTAACCCCTTAACCACTAACAAGAATATACAACAGTGGGCATGCACAAGAAGAAGAACCAAAGAAATCAAATTCAATAAAGAAAGCACAACCACCACTCCAAACTCGCTTCTCTAAAACACATACAACTACAATAAATCCCACTGAAGCTTACAAATTTATCAAGCCCTAATTAACTTACTAACAAATTCAACAAGCCAACATGCTACAATTTTTTGAGTCACCCCCAAATCAATTAGTAATTATTGCATGAATGTACATTTGTTTGTAGTTTTATTTAAAAGGTTGAAATTCTCTCAAGGGTGTATAGAATATATCCAAAAGTTAAAAAAATGGAATTTTTTCTTACCTCCACAAGGTATCATCACACCCGGATAGGTGAAAAAATACAAGTCTAAATCTTCTACCTCTAAGTCTCAATGGCACTTCAACATGTCAATAACATACTTGCAACAATGCTTAATGAGTTTTGTCTATTGGCTAAAGAGATGTACATCCATACATCCAAAAATAAACATCTCAATCAATCCAACACCAGAAATTGTGTTAAATAGTTCATCATGTTATTTCAAATATTACAATATTTTCTTATATTAGCTCACATATTCCTTGAATATTTGAAAGCCAAACTACCTTAGCACAATATACCAGAAAGACTTGTACTCTAAAAGACAAAAAAAGACAACAAACTAAAATAGGAACTTTAACTCTAATCCAGACACTTCATTATTAACAACATGATATCTAATGAAGATGATATGTGGAAAAAAAGGCTTCATATATTGTCTATCACATGTCAAACCGAGTGAACAAACACATGTATAGAAAACATCAGAAATAGGGTTCATAGATCGACTTGTATTATATGGTTTCAAACCCTTCTTGTCTCCTTCAAGGGGGTTTCTGGAGGTCTTAAAAAAGACTTCCTTTTGCTAACCAAATGGATTTTTTCTTTCACACATGTATGGAAACGTACTTTCCAAATCATATTGTAATAGATTCATAAGATGATATTATTGGTATTAACTACACCTTATTTGGAGACATCATTTTTATTGTAGGGGTTGGTACCTTTCAATTGGATGTGGTTGGTGATGTGAAGACTACTCAACCTCTAGTAAAGATTCATACTAACTCTAACAAGCTTATGGATGCTTTTTTACAAAGGGAGACCCCTCTAAGCTTAACTCATTGGATTCTTTGTTTGTTCATGCTAATTATTGTTCTCAACTTTCCTTCTCCAAGGGGTTGAGACTATTTTCTTCATTTATTTTACATGGCCCGGTGAAAGAAGAAGAATGGAGATTGTCTCCACATCTTTTCCATTTCGCTAAGTTACAAAAAAAGAGTCAAATTCTATAGCCAATAGACTAATAGTCTCTTGATACACCTTTAGTGAGCTATGCATAGCTCTCACCTATCACTTTAGCTCAATGAAATGACATCTAATAGCTCCAAGACACCATTATAAATGGAGTAGTTGTGAATTTGTTGTTAAATGATCGCCTCCAAATGTTCAATTCTCATGAATTTTGGGGGAGGGGGGTCTTTTGGTGTATTGAGCGGGGCAAGGGGACATAAGGGTAGCATGGATGGGTAGAAGTGAGAGGTTCGAGCATGGTTTACTGAGATCTATAATCCTAACATTAGAGAATGAGAAGGAGCCTTAGGGCCTTATGGCATAGGGGCTAGGGGACCTATAGGTAAGGCAATGAGAGAAATTGATAGGGGAACCCCTAATAGTTGTGACAAGGAGATTAGGGGCCACATTATCACAACCCATACGCACTTAACCCATAACCACTAAAGTCCCTATCCCTTTAACCCCAAAGCCACAATCCCTTAATCCCTACACCCATAACTCATAACAAATTAACCCCTTGATCCCTTAAACCCAAAGCCATTAACCCCTTAACCCCTAACCACTAACTTATAATCCTTGAACCCCATAAAACCTAATCCCATATCCTCTTAAACCTTGACCCTTAACCCATAACCCCTTAACCTTCTGACACCTAAATAACATAACCCTTAGGCACATAACCCCTAAATCCCCTGACATGTAAGCCCTTGATGGTTAATATTAACCCCTAAATCCCTTAACCACTAAGCCATTAACCTCTAACCCTTAAACCCCCTATACCTCAACCCCCTAACCTCTAAATCCCGTAAGCCCTAACCATTTACCCTTTACCCTTAACCCCTTACTCCTAAACCCTTAAACCCCTTAACTCCTAGAACCCCTTATCCTTTCTCCCAAACCACAGGTGCTCCAACACTAATGTTCTTGGGCATATTATACTTTTTCCTACTAACCGCTCCAAATACAACCTCTAAGAACTAGTAGGGTCCAAGGAAAAGAGCTACAAGTTCCCCAAATCTGATCTACATTTTATGGACAATCACACTTCCCCCAAATGTCCTCCATATATTTGCCTTGGTGTATTGAAGTTTGAAAAATACATAGGATGCCACAAGTAATCCTAATCATAAGACTCAACTTTCCTAATGACTAGGAGGCCTTAAAAATTAAATAGCATCTTAACTTATGCATAAAATTACTAAAATTTCATATCCCAAATATGAAATTAGAAATTATACAAAATTATAGGGCAACAAGGAAACCAACTTCCTCTTCTATAAATCTCTAAGACCTTCTGGAGGACAAATACAAATTTTGAAAAAAATTATTGAAATTATGCTCTTGCATCAATAGCTACCAATGTATCATTGTAGGCCACCCCCTTTAACAATAGTAATACCAATGTCATTTACGTAGAAGGAACTCCTTACATAATTCTCTCTTATATCCCCTTAACCCATTGCAATGATTGTCTTTGATGCCTACCTAATTGCAAGCACATTTGGAAGCAATTTAGCATATTCATGGTTGAGGATTTCGATAAGTATGTGATTTTGTTGACATCTTGTGACTGTTATGTATGTGAATATATAAAATCATTTTTTTGTACCAATTTAAGGATTGATACCATAAGGTGTATGCGCTAACATGGATGGAACACTAACTATGTTGTATATATTGTAATGTAAATGAATAATCTCTTTTGGAAAAGGCTCCACTCATGATTCCATTTCGCAAATGCTTTCACTCACCAATTGTGGTCAGATTTTAAGCTACCATGTTCTCATAAGGGTAAACCTACCTATCCATCTCTTTAAATGCACATAGCACACATGTTGGCTTGATCTTGTGCTTGTTTTGGGGAAAAATTTGTTGCATCAGATTGACCCTGATTTGACAAGTAAATTTATAAATGTTCTGCACAGTACGTATATAAAAAAATATGTCGGGTTATCCATAAATTTCCTGAGAGAAACTCTCCAACACAACAAGTATAATACTTTTTGCAGCCAAAGAGATTAATTGTTTCTAGTTCTTTTTCAAAACTACTACAAACTATAGACAATCTATAATGCCTCATTTTTGGGCTATCAATATAGTATCCATTTAAATAGACATATGCATAGGTTAATAACAGATACCTAACACAATCTCAATGAAATACTGTGAGTAGAGAGAGCCACAATTATATATCTGGTTTTGTCGAAAATGGATTGATATATTCCTGAATGTGGACTTCCAACTTGTTTTCCACTTCTTCAATCAGGTCATGGTTGTCTTGGATTCCCTTGTGATAGTCTGAAACTACCAACTCCAATGCCATTAACTTTATCCCAGTGACCTCCATTTCTTTGTTCAGTTCTTTCAGGCCCTTCTTGTTTATGATTTATCTCTTCCAATTTATAAACACAAACAAAAAAGAATTGAATATAGACCTCTGGCTTTAATGCAATGGATAAAACGTAAATAATTCTCCATGGAAAAAAATTCTCGGGGTCCTGCAATGGCTACAACGTAAATGCTCCCTTATGTTTCCCTGACAGTCCCTAACACTTCCTAGCACATGTTGGCACACCTTGGCACCTGGCACATCTTGGATGCATGTCGCCCTGACACTATAAAATGACTTATCACTTCCTATCATACCATGTTACTCCGTCCACGAGACACCTAGAACTCACTAACACTCCCTGTCACACACTCTTATTCATTCATTTATGAATTTTGACCTAGTGTTCTATTTTGTTTTCCTGGCACTCCCTAACACTCCTTAGCACACATTGGCACACCTTGGCACTTGGAACATCTTTGTATGCTTCCCTAGCACTCTAACATTCCTTGCCACTTCCTATAATACCGTGTCACTCCCTTCTTAGCACACTTGGAACTGGATGATACTTCATTTCCATGCATTTGAAACTAGTGCTCCCTTGTGTTTCCCTGACACTTGGCCCTCACACTCCCTAGCACGTGTTCATGGCACACCTTGGCACCTGGCACATCTTGGAATGCCTATCATGCCTTGGAACTGCCTAGCACGTGTTAGTACTTCTAGGCATTCCCTGCCACACCTTGGTAGTCCTTAGCTTTCATGCCGTCACAGATAGCCTTACTTTTTTTGCGACTTGAGAACCCAACTAAGTCATTGGAAAATCAATGTTGTGCCCAACCCAAAATTTCCCTTTGTCTAAAACTACTTTTTCCAACCCTTTATGTAACCTTAGGCTTACCTCCTACAAGTCTTATTTTGGCCTTCTCCTAACACACTTTATCCTTGAGACACTTGGAATTCGTTGACACTACTTGGCACACACTCTTATTCGTTCATTTCCATGCATTTTGACCTAGTTCTACCTTGCAATGTCCTAGCACTCCCTAATACTCCTCAACATCCATTAACACTTTCTAGCATGTGTTAGCATGCCTTTTCAATCCTTGGCACACTCCGACACTCCTTAGTTATCATGCCCTCACAATTACCCTTACTTTTTTTGGGACTTGGGAACCCAACCAAGTCTTGCCTTGACTATAACAACTTGACCAAGTTACAGTTATTACAACTAGATTGTGCCTTGTTCACCTAAGAAATGACTATAATCCCTAACCCAATTAACCCCCTAAACCCCTAACCAATTTAACCCCCTAAACCCTAAACCTCTAAACCCTTAACCCCTAACCCCTTAAACCTTGAGTCCCAACCCCTTACCCATTTAACCCCCTAAACCCCTAAAACCCTAACCCATTTAACCCCAAAAACCCTAACCCATAAAATCCTTAACTGCTAAATCCCTTAACCCCCTAAACCTCTAAACGCCTAACCCATTTAACCCCCTAAACGTCTAACCCCTTAACCCCTTAACCCCTAACCCCTAACCCCTAAAATCCTTAACTGCTAAATCCCCCAACCCCCTAAACCTCTAAAACCCTAAACTTGTTTAACCCATAAACCCTTAACCCCTTAAGCCCTAATTCCCAACCCCTAACCCATTTAACCCCCTAAAACCCTAAACCTCTAAACACCTAAACCACTAAACCACTAACACTTAAACCCATAACCCCTTAACCTATAAACCCCTAAACCGTTAACACTTAACCCATAACCCATTAATCCCTCACCCCTAACACCTAAAATCCTTAACTGCTAAATCCTCTAAGCCCTAAGCCCTTGGAGAGGGTGTGCTCAAGGAGGATCATTCTAGGAAATGTTTGTATTTCATCCATACAAACAACAACCTAAACTGTGGCAGATGATCACTTCATAATAAATCCATACTTTTTTGACATATCGGGCTGAGAAGTTTGCTCATTGCCTCTCAATCAACTAGTTAAGTTATGTATGCTTGTAATTGTAAATGGATCTTCCGACTAGCATAAGCTTTACTTGTAATTTATTAAATCCATTATAGGCAAACACCTTATTATGGAAGCATCTTTGGTTTAAATATCTACCCCTCTAACACCCCTTCAACCCACCAACAATATGTGGATGACACTCTTCTTATGGGCTCTCCCTCGGTCAAAGAAGCCCTTTCCTTCCAGAATATTCTTGTTGATTTTGCCCAAGCCTTTGGCACCTCCATCAATAAAGGCAAATAAAAAATATTCTTCCTAAATACCTCATAGACCATTCAACTCAACATAGCTCGCATTATAGGCTTTGAGCTCAACTCCTTCCCTTCCAAGTACCTCAGAGTTCCCTTGACTGGTAAACTGCTAGCCAAAGCCAACTGGGAATCTCTGGTCACCAAATTGAAAACAAAAAAGATTTCCAATTGGACTTTCAGGTCCTTAAATCTCTCCGGAATATTAGTCTTGGTCCGCTCAGTCTTGCAAGCCATTCCTCAATAACAATACTCGATCATTGCTGCTCCCAAATCTATTTCAAACCAAATCAAAACCATTCAAAGAGACTTATTATGGAAAGACAAAGAGAACAAGGGAAAAAGGGCCCTAGTAGCCTGGGTAAAAATCTGAAGACCTAAAAAAGATGGGGGGCTTGGTCTTGGAGACCCAAACTTGTTGCGAAAAGTTCTGGGCGCCAAAACCTGGTGGAGATGGATCACCAGCCCCAACACCTCTTGGGTAGCACTTTGGAAGGAAAAATATGCCCCATCTCACAACTTGAAGTCTCTAATCAAGCTCTCTAGCAACCTCAAAGGTTCCTCGGTCTGGAACCAAGCTTGGGAGAACAAAGGAATGGTCCAAAACCATTTCTTTTAGGAAGTTCAAAATGGCGGGACAACACTGTTTTGGGATGATGCATGGAAGCAATGCCCTCATCTCAATCAAGACCAATTCCAACAAATCTGAACTCATATGGACAGACACAACAAAAGGCTTGTCAAATATTTATGGAAAAACAAAGAAAACACTTAATGGAGGGAATGACTGGAGGCCCTGGAATGGGTCCAACAAAATCACTCTCACGATTGGACTAACCTAGCTGATGAGCTAAGGAAAAGGAAGATTCAAAGGGACGATGAGTCGGACAAGCTAAGATGGGGCTCTAATGCGGCTAGCCACTTAAACATAAAATAAACCTATGGCCTCTTATCTAACTCCACTCACATCCCCACAAACAACAAATGGAACACTCTCTAGAAGCGAAATCATTGGCCCAGGAGCCTCGTCCGGATCCATTTCATCAAGAGCTTGCTTGATTTCATTGAATGTGACAGGAGCATTCAGGATAATGTTCATTTGGGCATTGACCTTTAGAGGGACCAACTGGAGCAGATTGGAGCTGAGACTTGCTTGCTTGTCCTCTATGTACAGATATTTGAAGTGCTTATGGGAAGCATGTTTGATGCTAGTGGGGTCGGAGAAGGTTTGATCTCCTGAGGTTATCTCCACTATCTAGTTAAAACTTCTCATGGCCTGAGTGTTCTTGTGAAAGAAGGAGGTTTTCTTGTCCCCAACTTGTAGCCATAGACTCCGAGATTTAAGCCTCTAATATTCCTCCTCCCGAAAACAAGCCTTATGGAGATTAGCCTAGAGCTCCTCTTCCAGGATTCATATGTCCTTCGAGATGTCCATCTCTTCCATTTGTTTTTGGTGTCTTTCCAAAAAGGCTTGGGTCATCCGCCTTGACTCATTGGAGAGGGGAGGGCCTTAGCTCAGCTTTTGAGGACCCTCTTCACTCTACTCATATTTTCTTCCCATACAAAGAAGGGGGATCCACTGACAGTTTGTTTCCAGACTTCCTCAACTTTGTCCAAAAAGTCGGAATGTTGCACCCAGAGGGCACTAAAACGGAAGGGAATAGGTCCCAGATTCATTTGCGGCTTCAGCTCAAGTATCATGGGCTTGTGATCAGAGACCGACGAAGAAATAATAACATAACTGACATCAAGAACTAAGAGCAAGAAGAAGCTTTGGATGAGAAAATGATCTAACCTTCTAGCAATGTAGCCTGGACCCGATCTTATATTGGTCCAAGTATATTTTCCCTTGGGTGGCTTGATGTCCAACAGATCCCAATCCTGAATGAGCTCTTCCACCCATTCTCTGGCTAGATCCCTTACAATGCTTCCCCCTTGCTTATCCTCTTGACTTAAAGTGATGTTCATGTCTCCAACAAGAATGACATTATCCATCTGAATCTCATTTGCTAACTTCCTAATGGATTCCCAGGAGAATTTTTTTATCTCTCAAGAAGACCATAGCATAAATGTTGAAGAGATTCATAGTTTCTTTGGTGTGAAGATGAAAAAGTTGAGCAAAAATCCAGTTTGAGTTAAGTTTAACCTGGATTTTCTCAAAGCATGTCTTGTCCCATAACATTCTCAGCTCTCTTGAGGCGCCTCTAGAGGAGACTGTGACACCTCCCCCTTTTCCCCAAAATTGTTTGCTTTTATGGAGAAATTCCATTTCCTCTATTTTTGTCTCTTGGATCAGAAGAATGTCGGGCCTTTCCAACCTTACTAGACTTTTCATTGCTTCTTCTTTTAGGTTGCTACCCATCCCTCTACAATTCCAGGAGACGATCTTCATTAATTCCTTTTTTGAGATGAGAGGGCTCCTTTAAAGCCCTGGCTTTGATTTCTGTGTGCTTTAGGGTATCATACATGTTGTCTCTTCATTTATATAGGTGGTAGCTTCATTCATTATGTAATGGATTTGGGTTGTAGATGTGGGTTATAAGTGAGGATGGACCTTTCTTCATGTGAAATTTTCTTTTTGAAATGAACCTTATTCTCTTTGAGTAGTAGTAGGTTTAGTTTTTTACCATTCTACCTATAAACATCCAAGCTCATTAAATCAAGGACTATTGACATGAATAAATGAATTTATTGTGGCAAAGTTACTCCATATTATAACAATGGGAAGTGCTTAATTGGATCTTGTGATATTTTTAAAAGTACCAACCCCATATCTTGTGAAAAAGTGAATCTAGCTCTAGACCACTAGATAATCCAAATACCTTTGTATTAATACTTATGAAGATCCATATTTATTGTGAAGTTGTCTCCAACTCTTTTACCATGGAACTAGAATCCACAAAAAAATAATTCTTCCATTGCCAACTCTTCATGACTAAATTATGATAACAATTAAAACTTTTCACATGAGGATTCCTTTAGTTCATGCATTGTGGATGGTTACAATGCTAAAATGCCCAATTTTTGTTAATGAATAATGGTTGTAAAGTGAAAATATTCCATTTATATGTCATTCAATTTTTTGTTTTATGTTGACCAAATTTTTATTTACAAATCATAGATAGTTAACTTACACATTAAATTTATTTATTATTTTTAATTTTCCCTCCCAAAATTTGCTTTGCTTTTGCGCTATGCTGGTAACGAAAGTTTCTTTCCTCTTGCTTTGCGCTACAATGAAAAGTTTCTCATCTTGCAAAACCCTTTCCTGCGACTCCCTCATCTTGCATCACAGTTTCAGCCCCTGAGAAAAATCATATTCCTCTGTTAACATGGATTCCTGGTCGTAGGTGATTGTGGGCACTGGGAAGACCTCATTTTCCTTCAATACGGTGAGAAAACCTATTCCTTTAATGTTAACATGGATTCCTGCTCGTAGGTGATTGTGGTCGAACCTCATTTTCCTTCAATAAGGCAACATCTTCTTCGGGTTTTCTTCACCGGTAAGATTCTTAGCTGGCTTTTGTTATTTTGTATAGGAATAGGTTATAAAAATGTAGTTACATGGCTTACAATGGAGTTTTCATGCTTTCCTGTTTCTAGACTATGGGAGTTAAATGAATACTTAATATTGTCCAACTGAACTTCTTATCTTCTTCAGAAGACTATATGGTTAAAAAAAATGGTAATATACAAACAGAACAACTTAAGCATAGTTAAAGTGCTTTTATTTTTTGAACATTAAACCCTGCAAAGAAGAAATGTACAGTTATAGGACACGTTTTCTTAGTAGGCTTTTAACATCACTAGAGCAATGTCGAGATCATGGAGAAGCCTTTAACATACCGCTGTAGGTAGGCCTTCAATTCAGTATTTTTGAAGAAGTATTTTTATCTGACTGTATAATTTCAGAATCAGACACAGCCTGAAAATCAAGTATGTCAGTCTCTTCTTTCCTCTTATTCTTCTTGCTATTCCTGAGATTGTTAATTTTTACTGCATGGAATTTTTTTAAAATATTCAACTTTCCAGAGTGAATGCTCTTTATATTTGTTTAAATAGAAGAAATGTTGTCATATTTTCTCCAAGGGTTGTTGTCGTGAAGGAGAAATAAGTGAAAACAACATCCCCTGTGGTAAAGGGAATAGAAATAAGTGAAAACAACATCCCCTGTGGTAAAGGGAATAAAGTAATGATTGTAGGAGGGGATGGTTACTGTGGATGGGTGACAGCTTTGCCTCTTGAAAAAAGAGGATACTAGGTTGCCGTTGTTGATAGCCTTGTCTGCAAGTTGTTTGACCAGTAGCTTGGGATCGACTCTCTAACTTCCATTGTTGTTTGACCAGTAGCTTGGGATCGACTCTCTAACTTCCATTGTCTCAATTTAGAAGAGATGGAAGTATGTCTCTAGCAAAAAGCTTGACCTCTTTGTGAGAGATGTTTGTGATTTTGATTTCCTTGTAGAGACTTTCGAGTCATTTGAACCTGAGGCAGTAGCTCTTTCAAAAAAGGGCTTCCCAATTTTAATGTTTTCAAATGGCCTAGCTCTCTGATATGATCTCTTGGTAGCTCTTCTAAGCTTGTGCCTAGTAAATTTAGGTCTTCTAAGGATCGTTGGCTTGCTACTTAGGGAGGAAATACCTTCAATTTCAGACAAAATGAAAGGTCTAATGATACAAGTGTGGTGATATTTCTAGGCGTTCCTTGAGAGATGCTCAACTCGGAGGAGCTTTCCAAACAGAGATGCTCAAGTCGAATAAAATTCCCAAGTGAATGTGGCAGCTCTTGCAATTTGGAGCAATCTGCCAGACAGATGTTTAAGGCTAATTAAAATTCAAAATGAATGTGGCAGCTTTTGAAACTTGGAGCAATCTTCCAGACAGAGATGCTCAAGTCTAATTAAATTCCCAAATGAATGTGGCAGCGTTTGAAAACTGCAGCTCCCAGACAAGTCAAGATATTGGAGGTTTGTAATATTTCCAAACGAGTCTGGCAGAAATATAATGTTTCTTTGATCTCTCGATTCCATCTTTTCTAGGTGTTGCAACTGCCACAAAGACTTGGGAAACCGTGAAATGGGAACATTAACAATCAACTCCCTCAACTGCGTTGGTGCCTACAAGGATATTAATCTTAACTCTCAGATATGATTATTTTCATTTAGAAAACTTGGCTACCTCCCCACTAATTGTGTGCTTCCTGGTACAAGTAGAGAATTTAATTTGGAACATTGAAAAATAAACACAAAACTTTGCTTTAAAGTGCAGATGTACCTCACTTTCAATTTACCAAAATTTTTGTAATGGTTGTTCCCTTGTCACTTGCAAAACCCTTAACTTCTTTATTGGAAGCCAGTGAGGGAGGACGCAGTGGGGAATTTTATTCCAGCAGAGCCATATGAGATCAGGTGAGTACTGCATGCGAGTAAATATGCTCTCCAGATTTGGATGCTTAATGAGATCAATGCAAAAATGAGAAAGCTGAAACCTGTCGAAGTCTTTGCTTACTGTAATGAAAATTGGTGGCGTTGTGACCACATATATTGGTATATACAATGGAGCTCAACTCAGTGGCCAATATAAGCTGTCTTGTGTCGCTAAGTAAAGAATCGTGGCATCTCGTTAGTGGTCCATTCGATGGGCATGGGAATTCATGGAGGTATTATGTTATGTCGGCAAGTACAGAGTCATGGCATGTGGTTGTTAAATTTGGACAACTAGGTCCAAACTCCATCTTGTGATGCTCAGATGAAGATTCCAATATTTGTATTGGATTCATCTTTCGGAGAGGTGTAAAATCGATATAAAATTGATTTAATCTGATGAACAAAACATTTATTTTGAATTTATTATTTATAATAAATTTAAGTGCAGGTCGGCCTTAAGGTTTTACACCCCCAACAGATGTGTCACACACCTCAATGATGGATATAAATACAGTCAACGTTGGAGAGCTTTTCACTCATCTCATCACACATCTTCTTCTCTAATTATCTACAGGAAATTGAGAAGCAGTTTCATCTCCCACGTGAGAAGAAGGAAGAAATCTACTATAGCTGAAGGACGAAATTTACCGCAGCATTTTTCTGCAGTTAGGGTTTCTAGGAAAGTTTGACCAGTGTTGACTTTGGTCAACGCATGGTCCGTTTGGGTTGAAATTTTGTGGAGAGTTCGATTTTTGTAGGCCGTACTCATTGGCACAAAAATCGAGGTCAAATAGTTGACCGAAGTTGGAGCTGCGTTGACTTTCTTGTTGCTGCCTTGCATTGACTTTTTCTGGATTGCATTAACTTTTTCTGGACTGCGTTGACTTTTTTCTGGGGTTGACTTTTAGTTGACTAGATAATTGATTTGAGACTGTTGTGACACATTTTGGGTTGGCCGACCAAGAAGACTTTGTTGGTTGAAGCATCCTGCTGATCGTCGTAATGCACCAACACATTCTCCTGTTTCTGGTTTGTCTTCTATAGATCCACTGGTATGTTCTATCAGCATTTTACTTAACTATTTATGTGATTGATGTTATAAAAGTAAAATTGCCTCAAGCATAGAACATCTACAAAAATTTAAATGGAATCAGAGTTGAGGTGAAGACAAGCCCTAACTTATAGCAATCACCAACTGAGAAAAATGAGTTCCACAAGTTATGGCTTCAAGGAGGATGACAAGCTGACTGGAAGGGATGACTTCCATGCTTAGAAGATGATATTAGATCTCAAATTGGAAGACCATGATCTCATGGACTATGTACTAGGTAAGATACAAGAACCTCCATCCACTGCTACTGTTGCTGCTAAAACCAAGTATAAGAAGGGGGAGATCAAAGCAAAGCTAATGATCAGGGAATCCATACATAAAAGTTTGGTTGCCTACATATCTGAGTTAGGCACATCCAAGGAGATGTATGATAAGCTGATATAAATGTTCAAAGTAAACAATGCAAATCAAGTTCTATTCTTCAAGAATCAATTGAAGAATCTGAAGAAAGGCAAGGATGAGTCTGTCCAAACATACTTTCTGAAATTGACCAAGATCAGGAACAATCTGCTGGCTATTGGGGAGACAATAGCCGATCATGAGATGGTACTCACCGCACTTGGAGGGCTCCCATATGAATGGCAAGTATTCAACGCTACCATTCTCAATAATAGTACAATTCCTAACTTTGACGAGCTACTGTCAAGATGCATGCAAGAAGAGACAAGAATGAAGGAATACGAAAATGACAGAAATGCTGCCTACGCTGCTCATTTTAGAAAGAAGAACTCTGGTGGTCCTAAGAAAAAAGGAAGAGCAAGGGCCCAAGGAAAGAAGGGCAAGTGTTTCACTTGTCATAGGCCTGGTCACTATGCTAGAGAATGTCCTTTCAAGAAGGATTCTCCCGATAGTGATGACAACAACAACCGGAGGAATGGAAATCAAAGAAACGACAGGTCCAAAGGAAAGAGGAAGGCTCCCTCTGGCGGAAACAATCAGCCTTTCAAAAGGTCTAGAAACTCCAGGTATGAGGAGTCAAATGTTGTTGATAAAAGAAATGAATACATTCTTGTATCTGCCCTCTCTGCTGCATCCCCGCCCGACACTATGGATGTCTGGCTGATAGATAGTGGTGCCTCAAGACACATCACTAGGTTCAAGGAAGCACTCTCTGACATGGTTGAGAAGGATACTAATCTGGAAATTATCCTTGGAGATAATGCCACATATCTCGTGAAAGGGACAGGGACTGTGACCCTCCACTTGTCTCAAGGACAAGTCCTACATTTGTAGGATGTACTCTATGTACCAAAATTGAAGAAGAACCTTGTGTCTATATCAGCCATGGAAGACAAAGGTTTCAATGTGGCATTCACTGATGGAAAGGTGCGCATGTGGAAGAAGAATCTCAAGGAAGCTATCGTGATTGGTTTTAGAGTTAGAACACTCTACCAGGTTGAAGGAAGTCCACTAGGAACTATGACATGTGATACTATCCGACAAACTGAACTATGGCACCGGAGGTTTGGACATCTTCATTACAAGGCTCTTCCCAAAGCAAGGAAGGTGGTGACAGGGATGCCCGAATTTGGCAATAATCATGAAGGTGTATGTAAGGGTTGTGCCAAAGGAAAGCATACAAGGGGACCTTTCCCCTCAAGTGTCACAAAGACATCTAATATTTTGCAACTGGTCCATTCTGATCTATCTGGTATGCTACCCGTGACATCCCTAGGAGGATGTTCTTACTATATGACATTCACTGATGACTTCTCCCGCAAAACCTGGATATACTTCTTGAAGAAGAAGGATGAGGCTTTCATGTGGTTCCGTACCTTCAAAGCCTTGGTGGAAAATATGATAGGGAAGAAGATCAAGATTTTGAGGACCGACAATGGCACTGAATATGAGTCAAATGAGTTCAAGGACTTTTGCAGAGAAGCTGGCATTAAGAGGGAGACTACTACTACCTATACTCCTGAGCAGAATGGCGTTGCTGAATGAAAGAACAGGACCATTGTGGAAGCTGCTCGTGCCATGCTATGTGACTAGGGTCTACCAAAGTTTCTATGGGGAGAAGCTGCGAATACTGCTGTATACATTCAAAATCGATGCCCTCATTCTGCCCTGGACTCCAAAACTCCCGAAGAGGTTTTCACCGATAAGAAACTTGAAGTTTCACATTTTAGAATTTTTGGATGTCCTGTTTATTTTCATGTGCCAAAAGAAAAGAGAAGTAAGTTGGATGCTTCTGGGAAGAAATGAATGTTTGTGCGCTACAGCGAAACCTCTAAGGCCTATAGAGTCTATGTACCTGGTCAAAGGGAAGTAGAGATATGCCATGATGTCACTTTTGACGAAGATGCTTCCCTGAAGAAAGTAGTATCTTCCGAGATCTGAGGAAAATCATGAAGCAAGGCCTGGAAATCAAGAAGAACTGCAGGATGAGACAATGCCTGATGTTGAAGGACCAATGGACCCAATCGATCCATCTCCTTCACTGAAAAAGAGACCATCATGGCTCAGAGACACTCTCGAAGATGTCGAGGGACATGCTGCCCCGAGGGGGACATTCCGAGAAAGCAAGAAGCCGTGTAGATACCAAGGGTATCTGGCTGCCATGAGTACTATTGTACAATATGAACTTGGATCTTTTGAGGAAGCCGTAAAGCATCAAGTCTGGAAGGATGCTATGCACGAAGAATATGAGTCCATAATGAAGAATGATGTCTGGGATGTGGTTCCAAGACCGAAGGACAAATCGGTTGTCACCGCGAAATGGCTCTACAAGATCAAGCATGGATCTGATGGAAGTGCTGAAAAGTTCAAGGCAAGATTTGTTGCCCGTGGCTTCTCTCAAAAGGAAGGAATAGATTATGATGACATATTTGCACCTGTGGCACGATATACCACCATTCGATCAATCATAGCCCTTGTTGCTACGCAAGGATGGAGTCTTCATCAGATGGATGTCAAGACCGCTTTTCTGCATGGTGCAATAAAGGAAGAGGTGTATGTAGAACAACCTCAGGGATTTGAAGTTCAGGATCGAGACACTCATGTCTGCAGGTTGAAGAAAGCCCTCTATGGGTTAAAGCAAGCACCCAGAGCTTGGTACGAGAGGATGGATAGTTACTTGATGAAGCTGGGCTTCACTCGAAGTAATGTTGATCCGAACCTTTACTTCAAGGTTGTACAAGGGAAGCCTCTCATTCTGGTGTTGTATGTGGACGACCTCTTCCTGACAGGTGCTGACCCTCTCATTCATCAATGCAAGAGGGAGCTCGTTGCTGAGTTCGAGATGAAGGACCTAGGACTGATGCACTACTTCCTAGGCCTGGAGGTCTGGCAGAGACCTGGAGAGATTTTCCTTTCTCAAGGAAAATACATTGTAAAACTTCTGGAAAGATTTGGTATGGTGGACTGCAAGTCCATGTCAAAACCAATGGAACTCAACTTCAAGAAGTTGAGTGGCAGCGTTGTTGGGCCCGTATTGGCAAATCCTACTGAGTATCGTCAACTCGTAGGGGCCCTGATGTTCTTAGTGAACACCCGTCCAAATATATGTTTTGCAGTGAACACTTTTAGTCAACAGATGGTTGAGTCTCATCACTTTCACTGGGTTGGTGCCAGGAATCTTCTAAGATACCTTCGGGGCGCGATAAACCATGGGCTGAGATACACTGCCGAGAGCGTGACACTCCGTGGATATACTGATGCCGATTGGGCTGGCAGTGTGGTGGATCGTAAGAGCACATCGGGATGTTGCTTCAATCTTGGTTCTGCTTCGATTTCATGGATGAGCAGGAAGTAGAAGTCGGTGGCTTTGAGCACCGCAGAGGCCGAATACATTGCAGCAAGTATGGCCTGTTGTGAAGCAGTTTGGTTGCGAAAGCTCTTTAGTGAGCTGTTTGGACATGTGCTAGATACCACCGTGATACTATGTGATAACCAGAGTGGGATTCGCTTGACCGAGAATCCTGTGTTCCATGACCGATCCAAGCATATTGATATCAGGTACCATTTCATTCGAGATATGGTACAGCGAGGCGTCGTAAGGCTCGATCATATAGGAACTGATGAGCAGGTCGCGGATATTCTCACTAAGCCCCTGGGGAAGGTCAAGTTCCTAACCTTCCATGAGAGACTTGGTATCGTGGAATGACCCTATGATGTGGGTCATGTTGGACGATGAGCTCGAGGAGCTCTGGGGGGCTTTGGGGACAGCTTCTCGGAGTTATGAGCAACCACAAGGCTAGGCTTACCAAACCTTGTCGGTGTGCTTGGACCCAACCGTTGTGATTACTGAGTTGGTTCACCTCTCATTATCTGTGCCCCATATGCATCCTACCCATTGAGTTCAGGTCTCATGGGAAGTACCTCTCATTTGGCCAATGAGATGGGAAAAGCTAGAGACCAGTAGCAAAGACTGATGGACGCATCAGAGATTGCTGTATTCTCTATCTAGGATGGCACGGTCCAACCACTTGATCTGGGATCAAGTCTAGTGAGGTCTCGGACCTCCACCTGACTTCGGGTCAGATGAACCAACTTCGGGTTGGTTGGAGACTCTTTGTGAGTCTGATAGAGGTTTCAAACCTCTGGGCTGAATTTGTCAGTCGGGGGATGGCGTCTTTGTGACTGATCCACTTCTGTTCTGAAATAAAGAGGCCAGCAAAGCAAGTTACGGTGAGATGACGCACGATGTTTTATTTCACTAGAGGATGGAGTTCTCCCTAGTTGAGAGGGAGTGTTAAATTTGGACAACTAGGTCCAAACTCCATCTTGTGATGCTCAGATGAAGATACCAATATTTGTATTGGATTCCTCTTTCGAAGAGGTGTAAAATCGATATAAAATTGATTTTAATCTGATGAGCAGAACATTTATTTTGAATTTATTATTTATAATAAATTTAAGTGCAGGTCGGCCTTAAGGTTTTACACCCCCAACAGATATGTCACACACCTCAATGATGGATATAAATACAGTCAACGTTGGAGAGCTTTTCACTCATCTCATCACACATCTTCTTCTCTAATTATCTACAAGCAATTGAGAAGCAATTTCATCTCCCACGTGAGAAGAAGGACGAAATCTACTGCAGCTGAAGGACGAAATTTACCGCAGCAATTTTCTGCAATTAGGGTTTCTGGGCAAGTTTGACCAGCATTGACTTTGGTCAACACATGGTCCGTTTGGGCTGAAATTTTGTGGATAGTTTGATTTTTGTAGGCCGTACTCATTGGCACAAAAATCGAGGTCAAATAGTTGACCGAAGTTGGAGCTGCGTTGACTTTCTTGTTTCTGCCCTGCATTGACTTTTTCTGGACTGTGTTGACTTTTTCTGGGGTTGACTTTGAGTTGACTGGATAATTGATTTGAGGACTGTTGTGACACATTTTGGGTTGGCCGACCAAGAAGACTTTGCTAGTTGAAGCATCCTGCTGATTGTCGTAACGCACCAACACATTCTCATGTTTCTGGTTTGTCTTCTATAGATCCACTGGTATGTTCTATCAACATTTTACTTAACTATTTATGTGATTGCTGTTATAAAAGTAAAATTGCCTCAAGCATAGAACATCTACAAAAATTTACAGTGGTCCATTCCATCGGCATTCGTGCCTACGTGTTCTGTGCTTTTATTTCACCTGCCATAAAAAAGAGAGGTCAGGCAGCAGTGCCAATATTTACAGTGGTGATATCAAGCTGTTTTGGGAGATGCCCTAGTACCAGGGTCGAAACCTTAGATAGATTAATCCAGATTCCAAAACATTAAATATATGTTGTTCAAAAGGCCTCACATCTCTCAAGGAAAAATATCATGGCCACAAAAAGATATGGGTGCAAAAGATAATATTCAAGTTATAAAGAAGATCATGAAGATCATGAAGCTACCTATTGATATCTATAAAAAGGAGAGAGAGGAATCATTTTAATCGTCATGGAATGTGGATCTTTTTTATTTTTGAGCTGAGGCTCTCGGAGGGTTTTATGACCCCTTTTATCTGATGAGTTTCAATGGTAAAAGATGCCACCCTAGCCAATCCCTTCTCTTTACTCTGTTTAAAAATAATTCCAGAGGCAAAATTCACCTATTTGTGGCAATAAGGGTTTTATGAGGGAGAAATGATGTGGCATCAAGGTTTTGTGGCCTTGTTTGGGCAGCAAAGGGCTACTCTGTGACATCATATGCCTGTTCAAGGCATTTCCATGGACAGCGAGGGTCAGCGAGTGAGGTCTGTGAATCAAACAACCCTGAAACCCTATCTGCGGCATGTGGCCCACCTTGAAGAATCCTTATGTGGAAGCAAAATTGTTTAAAGAGTAAATATTTAGGGCAGCAAACTAGCCCTGAGGCCAAATCTTAGGCAGTGGCTCATCTTCAAATGCTAGCACAAGAAGTCTAAATTTGGACAGCAGATCTCCAAAGGAACCCTCTGTGACAGTGAGGGCTTGATCAAACCTTGCTGAGGCTGCGGACAACCCTAGAAGGGTTATTTATGGCAGCAACTGATCCATAACGTCAATTCTGAGGACACAAAATCATTCTCGAAGTTATTTTGAGGTCATCTGGTCTATTTGAGGTGGAAACTGTGGCAGACAACCCTCATGAGGTCTGGTTTGGGGCAGCAAAGGACTATTTTGGGAAGCATATGCTGGTTCAAGGTTTGCTGGAGAAGCAACTAACATTTTCTAAGTAAAACTGTGTACAGAGTGGGATCAAAGTTGGATCTCTTTCCAGCCAGCAGGAATTAGTTTCCCCATTGGGAAAGGAGTGCGCAGAGTGCCCGCATAAATCGAGTAAGGGAGACCAAAATTGAACAGATAGGTGCCATAAGCTCTGAACAAGCAATCAAGTGCCTGTCTTCTAATCTTATCCCAGCACATCCCAGTAGCAAGTAGTTGACGCCTATCATTAGGGGACCTTCTGTAGAAGACTGTAGCCAGATCCAATCTTAGCCAAAAGAGTTGCAAAATATTCCAGAAGGTGCTTTGGTAGAACACTCAATACACCTTGATAATGGGTTATATCAGATGTTTGAAAGATCTTGCATTCAAGACATGAGTACTGCTCCTTCAACTGAACATGAAATATCTCTGATAGAAAAGGATATGGAAGAGGCTGAGACCACTGTACCTCCTTCTTTACCTTCTCAAGAAAGCAACATAAATGAAGTAGATGTTGGGTTGCCATTAGTGCCTAATGCTTCTTCATCGTCAGAAGGGAATAGTTTTTAAGATGGTTGAGTGCATCTGTTGCTACGCTGGCTTGCCAAACTGCAATTGCTCCAAAATGCTAACATAAACCGCGCGACTCAAACTGCAAACATAAACCGCAAACAGCTACGCCTCAAACCGCAGGTTATGGAGGAGCGCGCCATAATTCCTAAATTCCTAATACGATTTGGGTTTCCCACTTATTCTCTTTGCATCACTTGCATGTTGGATTCTCTGCTCTGCCATCCTGCGCAGGATTCTTTGATAGCCATCCATCAACGCGCGCGGGGATCTACAGGTAGAAATCACCACCTTCTCCTCCACAATTTTCGTCGAGTTATGGTAGGCTGCTTATTCTGCAAATTTGCCTTTGTCATATTTTCCACTGTATTTATCAGCAAATGCAAATAACTGTAAATGGAACAAGTTGTTTGTATGTAAAGGAATGACTGTAATAGGGCTTGAATTAGGGAAGCTAACAGATTGGTGCATGCGAAGAACTGACTGCAGCAAGACAAATGTGAACCGGGCAGTTTTAATACTCTCTCGGCACTATATAGATCCAGGATTTGATTAAATATTAGTTTATACCTCTATTGCACATTGTAGAAGTAAATGGGCATAGGCAGGATTAGATTCTCGAAATGACATCAATGCATATGCCATGGAAGCTGTAGTTTCACCTGCTAGATCAGAACCAGGAGGGCCGAAGCTCGAAAAACTCCACCACTAAACATCATGAATCTTTGTGCTTCCTCCTGGTTAAGAAGAGAACCCAACATGATGTGAAGAGGCCTACCATAGGCACATTAAATGCCCTATGGAGGCTGGTTATTCCTAATGCATCGGTTACATGAAGCATATCTCAGACCAGACATTAATTACAGTAGGGTGGAGAGCCTTTATAAATGATTATAGAATTGTTGTGCAAAGTATAAAAAGGGAGTTTGCATTGACCAGAGCTTTGTGGGTGAAAGGATTTACTCAAAGATTGTGATAAAGTACATTCAGTGAGAGTTACCAGTGCTCTTCAAAAATGTCTTGTGGCACTATCTGTAAGGTGTATTCATGCCTTATTTTTCTGGCTATTTTGATAGGTCTCTTGTTTGGTTTCGGTGTCTTCAAACGAGCGTTCCACCATGCAGAGCAATGTCTTCATGACTGCAGTGGAAAATATGAGGTAGCACTGGCTCTTAATGGAAGACCCTTTCTGAGACATCCATGATGTATTGTTAGCCTCAGGGCTCAGAGATTTTCTATGTATTTGAGTTTACAGAGTTGGATGCTTAGGTGTATATATGTGTTAATAAAGTAAGAAGAGCTCATCAGCTGAGACATCCCCATGATGGTAGTAAAGAGATTTGGCTTGCATAGGGTTTGTTGATGGCCTGTTGCATCTTCTCCTCCACAAGCTATGTGGGTATTTACTATTGCTAAATCATTCTTTTTAGTCATTTTTTGGGTATTCATAGGACCATAAGAGCAGATCCATGGCTATATATCTGGTTGACATCCATGGATCAGTATATGATTTTTTTTGGTCATCTAACATGCTATTTAGTATTTGGTTTGTTTACTGACTATATGATTTTTCAAGAAGTATGATCAATTTCATGAATATGTCCATCAGTATGCCTTATTTTCTTATTCTAGTACTTTCATGGAAAATACAATGGTTGATTTCGAGCATATACATTGTAAAAATGTTGGGATGATCTATATGATTCTAAATTCTTGAGACTGAATTCCTGTGAAATATTAGGAGCAAATAGCATATATCAAAGTCAAGATTCAAGACAGACATTCTTCTTCATCATTTGACGCCATCAATGCCCAAAGAATATAGTTGATGCATTATAATATTGCTTAGGACCTTTTTCTTAAATCCATGGTTTCTGTTGTTTCATTGACTCATGGCATGTTCTTTCATATATGTCTCTGTTGGAACTTGCAATCTGCAACTTTATTTACGCCTATAATAGAATGGATGATGTAGCTCAGTGGTGAAGCAACCTGCCTGCCAGGGGAAGATCTTGGATTTGATTCTTATTTTGTTCAGTTTTCAAAAGTCACCCCTAGGCTATACAGATCAAAAGCCCTGACTATAGAAATTGTTCCTCTACTCCACCCTTACTTTAAAACATTCTTCCTGTACATTGGCATGATTATGCTAATGGAAATAACATTTCTATTAATATACATGAACTGCGTGTAGTAATAAGTGTTTGGCATACCACCAGAAATAAAATAAAAGGAATCATTATATAACTCAATGAACATGGAACTTGAATCTTCTGTTATTATTATATAGAAATTTGTCCAGTTTAGAGAAGCAAATATGATTCATGTTCTCTGTTTTCCAGCTTAAAGGTAACAAATCAATTATCAGACACAGTTACTACAGGGATTTTAGGTGATGAGTTGAAAGCTTGGGGTTGAATGCCAGAGAGCATGTGTGCTCTCATTACCTGTCTCATCTGCAAAATCTAAATATTGTTGGAGCTCTGTCTCCTGGCAAGTTCACCCTTTCTTAAAGTTTAGTATTGTTAAAAGATATCAGATAGTAACAAGCCTACCAAACTCAGACAGTCCTCAGCGGATAGGATCCTCATATCTTTTGCGAAATTGTAAGTTGTTCATATCCAACCCTGTTCACCAAATGCAAGTGAAAATATTTGCTCCAAGTACCCCTGCTAGAAAAAGGGTTAACATGACTATACTCACAAAGGATAGTCTCTGGAGTAGGATCTTAGTTCAAAATTATATAGCCCCTTATTCTTTCGTTGACTAAATTACAAAAGAGCATAAATCGATCCATAATGTGTCTAGACTCTAATCAATGGAAGGCTCTGTCACTGGCTTATCCTGTAATGGGATCTTATTGTGTTTGGTGTGTGGGTGATAGGACACAAGTGAGGATTGGGGTTGATGCTATAATGGGCTGTAATGGGAATATTTTCCTTCTCAAGGTACTTCTACATCATTTATGAGAGATTGGGAGAATGACCTATGCCCCTTTCTATATTCCTGTATTATTTGATCTGTCTTTGCCATTGTTTATCGAGTTGTAGACAAAGAAACAATAGTAGAGAAGACAATAATGCTGATCTAACTTCTTTTCCAAAATTAAAGTGCATAAATGGCCGAACCTATTTTAATACAATCTCTATCCATTTCCATTTAAAAAAATAATTAAAGTGCATAAAACCCAGTATTCCCAAGTACAGAAGCATTTGCAAATTTGCTGGCATTCTAATGTAGAAGACTAACAAAAGCATGTAAATCACATATTGGGAGACCAGTGATAGATATTGCAAGTTTGTTGTTTGGTTGCAATTTTCTGAGGCTGTATTTTATGACAGTGGAAGACTAGCAGAGGATTTCAGGTGTGTATGTCATATATAAAAAATTATTGCTACAAAAGTAATGGGAAGGAATTAGAAAATCACAAAATTCTTCAACCTTTGGCTATACAGAATACAAATGTCCAAGGGCTCTCCTGTGAAAGGAGCATTTGAAGCCTTGTACAATTTTACTCCAGAGACTTGCATATAGTTTATACATTTGAATGTTTGCTGGACATTGATTGCTTAACTATCTAGGAAGCCAGAAGCTCCATTCCAACAACAAGATTCCAGAATAATCTGTTATTTCTATGTGAAAATTTATAGCCAGTCTATGGAAATCACATGCTGGGCCACTGGCATTTTTAAAATATTCCATCAGTTTGAAATTTGGATCACAGCAGTACTGGTATATATGATGTTCATTAAATCTACCATCTACTAGTACTGCAGTACTGAAGCATTTGGATCACAGCAGTACTGGTATATATTGATGATTAACTTGTTAATTGTTATGAGTAAATTGCATATGATATGAAGCATAACATTAAGAAGAAGCAGTGTTAAAAACAAATGCTTTTGAAATGGTTGAACTAGACTGGAATTGTAGTTGATGCTGCAGATAAATTATCTCGGATTGGAACCAAAAGCAATAATGAAGGATATGTGGAACATGGACATCTTCACAAGGATGCTTGAATCAAGTTCATTTAGCTCTTTATTCATACTCATATCTCCCTCCTCCTCTGTTATTCCCACTCTCTCTGCTATCTCAAATTAATATGTGCTATAAATGTCCTCCTCCATGGCAACTGTTTATGTTCCTCATACTTCTTATATCCCTGACTATGTCAATGCCCCTTTCTGTTGGTTGAGTTATGCTGATCTAGGACTCGATGGTAATCTAGAGAGGCACTGGGAGCTTTTTATTTCAGAATTACATAGGGCCATCAAGCTTTGTGTATTTGGTTGTTCCATAAGCAGTATAAGGACCAGAAAACACAAACAAATAGGCATAAAGGCAATAAGTTTTGTTTCACATTAACAAGTTTTAGTGAAAATCTTGTTCCCTAAGAAATGGAATGGTGCTCAGTTGCCAAAATATCAAATAGGTGAAGTTCAAAAATTACGAAATCATGGTCAGTTTCCATAACATCAGATAGATGAGGTTCAAAAATTAAGAATTTTCTATCTAAATATTTATAATCAGGAATTCTAGCTGTAGGGGCTCATCAAGTTTTAAGGATTTTGCAAAGTGGTGTGGTTTTCGGTTAACACTAGGTTAGTTTTCAGGTTTGTTTTGGTTTCTTTTGTGAGTATTTATGTTTATTCTTGAGTTAAAATAAGTATCATAATGACACAGTCATTGTAATTAAATCTGTTGATTCATGTCCATAGGAATCTTATACTGTTTTGTACATGCACTGAGAAATCATTTTAAAAAAATGGCAGTGGATTCAAAATGGAGAAATTTTTATGAAGTTGTTATAATTTACATTTTAATGTTCTTTTATAAAGATGCTTCGCTCTCGCTTTTAAGGTAGAGTGTAAACTCCATGTTAATTTTGTATTTTGTATTTTTTTTTTTTTTTAATGAAGTTCTGAAAAAATCATAGGTAGCAGTAGCTCTCCTTACACATTATGTCACTGAAAAATACACAACATTGCTATATTTGGCACAGTTCCATTTCATTATAGAGATTTTGGAAAAAAATTATGACCTTGAATGTTCTCTATAGTATTCAAGTTAGAATGAGATTCATTTATGGGTAGTTTCAAGAATTAAAGGCAAACAAATCATAGACAAAAAATTTCCTAGTCCTTCATGATGTAATGCTCAGCCTCCTCATGGATTTGCAAAAGCAAGAATGATACTTAATAAATTATGCCCTGATCCAAAATATATGGAAACATCAAATTTTTATGATTAATGTTGTGTTTTATATTGTTAATTTTTAATCTTGTTTTTTCTCTCTCCTCGTTTCTTATAGGCGAAACCTACAAACTCCGTTTCTCATATCATTTTCATTTCTCGTTTTGTTTCCCGCTTTCCGTTTCTGGTAACATAGTGCGGTACCCCAAGATCAAAATCACATCAAACAATCTACAACAATTCCATTAGGTGCTCTTGTGAAATTTTAAGGGTGTATGTTTTGTACCCATAACCATCTTATGAACAAAAATAGTATTCCCTGCCAAATGAATCTCATCCCTTCCTCCCGAACCACAGGTTCTCAGTATGATGCCATAGCACTCTCATCCATATATTGATTTTCCTAGCTTTTGACTAGAAAATATATTAAGTATTTGGCTGTTTCATGCAGGTTATTTTCGTAATGATGAAGCAACTGCATCAAATTTAGACTCAAAAGGATGGCTAAAAACTGGGGATCTATGTTACATTGATGAGGAGGGCTTCCTTTTCATTGTGGACAGAATAAAGGAGTTGATCAAGTACAAAGCATTTCAGATACTAAACATTTCGAGGATCATTTAAAGTTCAATTCAAAACCCACAATATTAATCTTTCGAGGATCATTTAAAGTTCAATTCGAAACCACAATATTAATCTTCTAGGAATTTTTCTAGGAGTTGATCAAGTACAAAGCATTTCAGGTACAAAACATTTCAAGTACCATTTAAATTTCAATTCGAAACCCACAATAATAATCTTCTACGGATTTTTTTTTTAGGTTGCGTCGGCAGAGTTAGAGGAGTTGCTCCTCTCAAACCTAGAGATTAGTGACGCTGGTGTTATTCCGTGAGTAGAATTTTCTATTTCTTGTTTTGATAAACCTTCAAAGTTATACATATAGCTGGATTTACCACTAACTGGTTTGATTAGCTGGATTTACCACTTATTGAGCTAATAAATATTTTTGAAGTTTTATCTAGCTTATAACATAGTTTCTCTGCAACATTAGTTGATGCCCCTATTCCTTTACGCATTGATTCAAAGATAATTGCATACATGTTACTTATTGAAGCATGCAACTCACTGTCTTTTGGGTTTGTATGGTAGGTATCCTGATGATGAAGCAGGTGAAATACCAATGGCATTTATTGTGAGGAAGTCTGACAGCAATCTCTCCGAAGAAGATGTAAAAGAATTTGTTGCAAATCAGGTAAATGAAACATTGAGATATTTAGTTTGTGAACTTGCCTGCTCTCAACATAAAACTTTGGTTTCTTTTGTTGGAGATCTGCTAATTTCCAAGCGAAAATATATTTTGTGTGCAGGTTTCGCCATACAAGAGGATATGTTGAGTAGCATTTGTCAATTCAATTCCCAAGTCCCCCACCGGAAAAATCTTAAGAAAAGATTTGATTCATGAGGCTCTATCCACCTCCAGACTGTGACTCCCACAGAACAACCTTTAATCTCTGTGAAGCAATCATCTGCTAGCTTTTTATTTGAAGTTTGAACATCATTTTTTTATTCAAAAAGCATATTTTAAAAGTGTGTCTAGCTGGTATAATCTCACAATGTTGGTTATAAGCATCAATCAATTTGTTTGACCTTTTGTGTCACTCAGGGTATAATGTTGTAATTGACTTCCTCGGTAGTTTAAGGTATAGATAATGGAAGAAAACTAAACATTTTATTATCATTTCCCTTTGCTTTATCATACCTGCTTTTGTCATTTGTCTACAGAACAACTAAACATATCTTCAATCTCTGTTTACATCAAGTCTGGGATATGTTCATCATTACTTCTAGCATCCTGTTGACAGATGAAACTTGCAGCACCCAGAGAGAGCATTTCTCTGGTTGGTGTGCAGAACTTATAACATTTTGATCCTACTTGTGGTATTACAATCAAATACTCATGGAAATAGAGAAAGTTATGAAGTTATGAATCTAGACTTGTTTTCATTATATGAAAAGTTGATTTTTATTGTGATCAGTTCGTGACATTCATGAGGATTCAAACATTACTCTACAATTGTTAGATAACCATCTTATTCAGTTATGCGGAAAAGAGGAAAGGAGTCAACTGGTATGACACATGATCAGCTGGCAACTGTTGTAGAGAAAACACGACACGATTTCTAGAAGAATCATCTGATCACAAGCTTGTCTTGGAACATTTGACTTGGGTTTGTCATATAATCCCAATCACTTTTATTATAATTCATTATAATTTGGTTGGCTTCGTTGCCTTCTGTTTCTATACTTGTGGTTTTGTATTGAGATTATTTGGGCTTGCTGTCAGGGTTTTTTACTTCTGAGAATGCTTTGTTTTTGTTTTGCTCTAACTATGTGTTGAACATTTTTTAAAAATCAATGCTTATTATACAATTTCAAGGATTGTCATAACTCCTCACATAAGTCTTTAAAGGGTGCTAGCTCATTGGAAGAGCACCTGCCATGCAGGAGGTTGGTGGTTCGATTCCACTGCACCCTAACATGAATTATTCAATGATATTGTTGATTTGTTTTAATTAAATATTTTTATAGTGATTTATTTTAATGGTGAGATATTTTTCTGGAGTCATTGTTTTATATTGTCTCTAGAAAGACAATAGATAGGATTAAAGACATTGTCTCCATAAAGAAAATATGTCTTTAATTCCAACTATTGTCTTTGGAGAGACAAAAATGAAATTGTCTCAAGTTAAGACAATTTACCAAAAAATTGTCTTAAAACCCCCCTTTGTGTTGTAGTGCAACTATTGTCTCTAGAGAGACAAAAATGAAATTGTCTCTGGAGAGACAAAAATGATTGTGTTATATATTGTCTTTATAGAGACAATATTTTAAGACAATTTAATTTTAAGACGACAATATTTAAAACAATACACAAGTTTTCTTTTGTCTCAAATTAAGACAATTTACCCAAAAATTGTCTTAAATATTGTCTTAAAACCCCCCTTTATGTAGTAGTGATGGTCTCGGATAAAGCTTAAAGGAAAAATCAATATTTCATCAAGCTGCAAGGACCAGTTGCTAAGTGGGGATATTTTCTTGATATAGTAGGACCATTTGGTTCCTCTAAGGGATTTCTCTGTTTGTCTAAAGACCGATATTCTACAAAACCACCAAACTATGTTTTAGCAAAGACGATCATCTATCTCTGTTGGATCGAGGAATACTGTACATCCCAATGTTCCTGGATGGTTATAACGGGTTGTTGCAACAAGCCAGGAAATTGGTATGCATCTCCAAGGCACTGAGTTAGAGGCATCAATGGAAGTAAATGTATGATGTAGTTTTCTTTTATTATTGTTAATTTTCTTTTTGTTTTCTCTTAAACATTTTAATTAAGTAAAATGAGTTTTCTTCTATTATTGATTGATCAGTCTTCAATCAATTCTTTCAACGATGATCAATCAATTCTTCCAACAAAGACTGACATTTGCCTGCAAATCACCAGGATTTTGATATTAATTGCAACATTGTCATCCTTTATTTATCAATCAATTCCAACCCTCTTGCCAGCTATAATTTCACCTTAACTGTAGTATCCAGGTTCTCTGAATTGACCTCCAAAAAAACATTTCTGCAGACTTTTCAAGCTGTCATATTTGAGCAAAATGCACAGAACTTCACCTTAATATTTCAACATTTGAATTCCAGGAAAAATCAGTTACAAAATAACTTAAAAAGCACAGTTTTATTATAGACATCTAAATTTTTTTCACAGCAACGACTCTTGCAGGTTTTAAAATAGAAATGGGCAAAACCGTAATGGTGTTTAGGTAACTTTAAAAGAAAGAAATACTGAAAAGTTCAATACCTATAGATTCATAATGTCGATGTCCCTTCTGTACATGTAATCCCCATCGAATTCTTTCTTAAAAAACGAGGAACATGAAAAAATTGAGCACAGACACCAAGGGTTTCAACAAGGAACCGAGACAAAAACCCTTTGAACGACCTCTAGAAAAGCAAACCTGCCATGAAGGACCATGGACCGAGGTGATTGAAAACGTCCGGGAAAGAGTTCCTAACATAGAAAGGGTATTTTTGTGATCAATTGTCTGATCAAACTATCTATTTGATTGATTGAAACGACCCAAATTGCGCAAGCCCTGCAATTGATGATAAATTATCTGTGCCAACAGAATAGGAAAATGAGATTTGGTGATTGATTGCCTCCTTTGAGTAAACCCCTTGCAGACTTCTGATGTTCTCGGTGTTTCAAAGTTCTTTAGAAATTTCGAAAGCACCTTTCAACTTCAGTAAATTTTGCGCAGATGACATTTTAACCTTGGCTAACTATCTTCTCTGCCTCCAAGAACCAACAGTTCCTTTACGGGGCAAGAGCTCAAGGAACTCTCTCAATAAACCACCACTTCATGACTTAAACACAAGAATAATCGCTTTGTGAGTATGTAATTGTTAAAAAGCGCGAGCAAATTCTTCACAATCATAATTCGAAAAACCAGGAGCTACCTTTCTACCCTTTGGTCAGTCTTCAATCAATTCTTCCAACAGGAAGAAACATTTGCCTGCACACCAGCAGGATTTTGATATTAATTACAGCATTGTCATCTTTCTATTTATCAATTCCAAATCATTCTGGCAACAAACAAAAGAATCACCCCAATTTTAACGCTCTGGATAATTTAAAAAACAAACCCAAAAAGAGGAACAGCTATGGGACCAAAACCCTTTCCTGTGCCTGCGCCGGTTCTTCAGTCTCCTTACAGACCCATGGAGGCAAGCTTGGACTCGGAGGAAGATGCGGGCATACGTTGACGGCCGTTGCAGGCACTGGAAATCCCGAGTCACCGGATTACATTGGACGGAGACTTATTGCCGAATTACGTTGGACCGAGACTTATTCTGTTCGGCGGCGGTACTGCAATTAAGGATGGTTCTAAGGACGTTTCCTCTGCTCTGCAAGCGGGAGCTCTCAGCTCACAACTGAAATTCCGACCATTCTGCCCCTAACTGAAGACCAAGACGTGATAGGGTTAAACACATTAATGAAGAGGAATAGACTTAGAACCCTGCCAGCGGTCGATTTGTTTCAGCAATGCCCATTGCCCGTTTGCCACCGGTTGTGTTTAACATCTCACATCTCACAGACAGGCACTCGGAGACCAGTGAAAGAGCCAGTGTTCAGTATAGCAGATAAAACCCTTCAGGTAGATATCCATTTTTTATATTTCAGCATTGATTTTTGATTTGTTTGGCACCGGTTGTGTTTAACATGTCACAGCTCAGAGACAGACGCTTGGAGACCAGTGAAGGAGTTCAGAATAGCAGATAAAACCCTTCAGGTAGATGTCCATTTCATTTTAGCTCTTCAGCATTGATTTTTGATTTGTTGGTTTTACTGCTGTTATGAGTTTTTTAAAAACTCACAGATAATATTATTAAACATCCTATCGACCTAAAAATGAAAAGAAAAGAAGGCTTATCCGCCAAAGTGAACTGATTCAAAAGAAAGCCTATGGGCCTAAAAATTGATGAAATGAAATAGACTTAGAACCTTGCCAGCCGTGGATTTGTCTGGTTACACTGGTATCAAGACAGATGTTAAATTATAATCGAAACAAATGTCAAATTACAGTTGAAAGAGTTTGACTAAATTTGGATGTGAACTGATTCTAAAGAAGGCCTATCGGAGTAAAAATTGATAGATAATTCACAATGCTTCACATAGTAATAATAAACATTTTAATAATAATAATATTGATGAAATTTTAAAAAATAATTCTGTGAAAAAATCAAAATTCAATAAAACATATTACAGCCTCCGAATCGACTCGATGTTTACATAATATTGGGAAATTTGAAAATCAACTGAAATCCTTTGCCGTTGAAGGCATTTTATGTTTGTTCTTCATATTATTCTTCTAACTGTTTGCCAACTTAGACCGCATCATATCCTTCTTGTCCCTTGCAGATATTTTGTTTTTTTTCAATTTCTGCTCTTTCTGTAATTGCAATGCTAGCATCATTTGGAAAGAGAGCGCCCGGCACGCGAGCCTTCAATATGGTAATCAACAGCAGAGTAAACACTATTACAGAGGAAATCATAGATAACACCACAGCTAAGAATTGTGTAAATGGGTGCCTGACTACATTTGAATATTTGATTGTGGCAACAGCAGCACCAGTCAAAGGAAATGTATAAGCCCACCAAGCAATAGAAAATCTGCAGATAAAGACCAAATTAAGTTGTTAAACACTTGGCAGCATAACAGGAGACATGAAAGGGGATAGATTATAATATGGTACAAGGGATTTTCAGTTTAGATGGGATTTTCAGTTTAGATGTTGAATGTTGAATTGATGTGTAGATTTCAAGAATATTTTGGAATTCGATGAATAGAAATAAGGGTGATTAGGTGAACCTATTTTATCAATTGGATTTTGAAATAATGTAGATATTTTCAATAGAAATAAGATGAAGCAGGTTTTTTTTATTATTATTTAAATTTGATAGTACCGTCTAAACAAAACAGCAAGTTACATTAGATTGTATACTTAATGGCCTCAATCTGCCCATAAAAAACCCAATCTATTGGTCATCTAGAATGAAACAATTTAAACAAATGAAATTCTTTAGAAAATAGAAAATGTAATACCTGAAACCACGAAAGAAATTAAGTCGAACAACCTGATGTTATCAACAAATAAAACTTTCTTTTAGAAGGATTTTTTTTTTTTTTTCTCAGAGCAACAACGATCTTGATAGAAACTTAAAATCAAGAAGCTGAAGTTTTGTAGTTACCAGAGAAGTGTACAGAAAGAGGGCAATGAAATAGGCAAGTTTTGAAAAAATGTCGAATTCTCCTCGAATTTTTTCCCAAGCCACAGATGCCACACTAGGAGTGGCTACAAATAAGAAAACAACAGGATGGAGCTCTTTAGGAAGAGTTTCATTTGTGGGTAATCTCTGGTAAAGTGTCACAAACAGCACCATGTAATGGGCCAACCCCACAGCAAAGATAAAAATGGCTCCCTCCTTCCAACTAGTTGCTGCTCCAAGCAATGCCCCAACAAAGTTTCCAACAATTGCCAAATAATTTGTTGGGTTAGCTATTTCAGATAATCTTCGACGACCTCCTAGCATCCATTGCCCATATATCTTCAGTTCCAAACAAAGAACAGGGGACATAAAAACACACCATATAAAAGGATGTATAGATTTTGCTATCTGTGGTGGCACCCCAAGCGCTAAGAACATACAAGCTATCCATGGTGCAAAGAAGAAATTCACTCGAACAGGATTATAGTATTCAATTCGAACTGCTTCAAAGTAAAATATGCACTTCAGTGTATATATCACAAAAATTATAATTAGTGTCACAAGTCCCAGACACCACAATACCAAATTGACAATTCCAGGAACATGTAAAAACTCCATGGACGGTATTGCTGCTAGTGTTTTCCAAAGAATGGCTTGACTGCCAACACCAAGACAGATACCAAAGCATGATATTGGAAATCGCAGAAGAAATGGCCACAGTTTGTCAGTGGAGATCACCAACTCCTCCGAGTCCTGGGCAAAATTAATAAATAATTGGAAAATAAGTCCTTGTCTCATTGCCAAAACAAATTGTAATTAATTGCCTAAGATAGAGTTGATATTACACATAACATTTGCTTTGCTCTAAGGTGCTCTTCTTATACAATATAGCCTTGGTAGTATAGCAGTTGTTTTTGACATGCAGGCTTTTATTCATTCAAAACAGAGGTAGGCATATGATGAAAAATTCTATCCATTAAGAATATCATGCACATAATACCATGCATAGGAATCATTTTACAAATTGTCTTGTTGCTTATAGAATATTTTTCTTGGTGCAAATGGCTTCTTCAATGAAGTACACTTAGCAATACATCAACATCTATCTTTTCAGATTTCAGAAATGAAGTTAATGGTTTGATTTTTCTTTCACTCTTATTTGTTATCTAACAAATTCCAAAATATTTTTAAAATTTGCAATCTAATTAAGTTCAAATCATAATCAGATGCTCCTGAGACTGATCATTCAAATCATAGTCAGATGCTCATAAGTCCAGCCTGAGACTGATCCCTAGGATGATGAGATATTCTAAGGAGACATGTAGTTCATGACCACTCCATTAAACTAGACAAATTTATCCTTTCTTTTCCAAATTTATCCTTTCTTTTCCAAGTATTTGAAGTTGACATGCTAAATTACATAAATAGGACAAATATTCTGAAAATTGCACTTTCTGAGAATATTTTGAAATCCCATAGACAAAGGAAGTTAACACGTTTAAATTCACTTCTGTATATCACATTCTGGAATATTGCAAGGTCAGGTCAAAAATATGAAAGATAATATCAACTTATATCATAAAACTAGCATATAATGGTTTTGTAATTCAAAAGATGAAGGATAATATCAACTTATATCATATAGCTATCATATAATGGCTTTGATTTAACTGTACTTCGTAAGAAAGTAGCATATATCCAAATCAAATAATTATTCAAGCACAAAAGAATGACTGGAACAATATGAATGCAAGTCTCGTTATCAATTCCATTCTCTAGAATTTATATGAATGCAAGCCCTGTCACCAACTCCATTCTCTAACATTTTGGTATGCAAGTCCCGTCACCAACTCTATTCCCTAGATGAATGCAAGCCCGACACCAACTCCACTCTCTAGCATTTCTCTAGATGAATGCAAGCCCGTCACCAACCCCACTCTAGTATTTTGGTGTTTAGTGTCGATTTACAAGTTACAAGTAACCCCACCCATGTCAAGCTGCAAGCTGTTATATTTGGAAAAGGCCTTTTCTGTTTCAAAGCCGACCAGGGTTGTTGTAACCAAGTACTCAAATAGGAGACAACCTGACTTGCCATTGAGGTCGAGACCATCGATTTAGTACTGCAGACAACAATTGCGTTGTTTGGTAATCTTGGAGAGTTCTCTAAGGTGATCGTGGAGAGCTTATTTAAAGACAAAAGGGGCTACTACGTCCTTGGGCAGGTAGCCTTTTCTAAGTTTTTATTGGTTGTTAACTTTCTTTTGTGTTACTGCCATTTATAACTTCAGATTGTTGGAATATTGTAGTTAATTTTCATAGGTATGAAATTGGAGTCTAATTTTTTTTTTTTACTTTAAAATTTTTTAGAAATGATTAGTCTAGATTTTTTATAAGTAGATTATATATTATTATTATCCAATTTTAAGGTCACGGCCAAGTCAGAGACCAAATTGGTCTATGAGATCCCATTGTTTGTGGGACAAGGGACATACACCCCCTTTGTCTGTTGTTTGTGGGACAAGGGATCCACCTCCGCACAGTGATTTTATTGCTCTCTTAGATCTTGATTGTAGTAAACCAATTAAAACACATGGTGAAGATATAATAGACCAAGAGGTTTTTGAGGAGGTTCCAAGATCCTTCCAGCCAAATTTGATATTGTACCGGATGCTATTGAAGAATCAAAGAATATAGAATAGCTAGCTATAAATGAGTTGATGGGATCATTTCTATCCAATAAAACAAGGATAAATAGGGATGATGATTCCTTGCATAATTCCTTCAAATGACATGCATGTGTTAGCAAAGGTGGAGGAAGGAATAATAGAGGCGGGGGAAAATATAAAGAGTCAACTTGCAAAGAGATGGAAATTCAAGATTAAATTGAGGAGATTCACCACAATAGAACCCTCAAATCTTAACGGGAAGTGGTAGGGGTCATCAACAAAGAAGACATTTTGAAAAATTGAAATCTCAATACATTATTGTGCATGATTGGGAATTTGAAAGTAATGAAAGTAGAAAGGGCTTGCAATATAAATAAAAGCAAACATAGTTTTACCTCTGAAAGTACTTCCAAATCTATGTTCATTACTTGTGATGCTTCCCAAGATAGTAAAAAATACCTTTGGTTGATAGATATTGGTTGTAGTAACCATATGATTGGAAATAGAGATATGTTTGCAAGCCTAGATAACTTTGTTAAGAGTGAAGTCAAATTGGGTTATGACAATATTTACACCATAAGGCGTTCTTATTTGAAAACAACTCTCCTAGTTGCCACTGTGTCCATGTTTGAATCATTGGATCAAATGTTAGACGTTTGAAATGTTTTAGGCCATTAGATCCATAAGTAAATAGTTTTTTATATGTTTTTTATAATGTTAGTTTTTTTTTTTTTTCTTTTTAATAAGTTAAATTGAATTTAATTTTTGGTGATATTCACAATATAATTTATTTGAATAAATAGATTTGTAAAATATTTTAATAAGAAACTAGATTTGTACTTATAAAATATAAAACTATAACTTAAATTTGTGAATTTAATTTGTAAATTTTTTTTCTTATGTATATAGAGAAAGACTGAACCAAGTTTGGAGTTAAGAAAATAAACCATCACATAAAGAACAATATCTCATTCCAAAAATGTCTCCATATTAAAATGACATTCAATTTCTTGTATACCAAGACTATTGTTCTTCATATACAATTTCTGACAAGCATGCAATTGGGGCTAGGATATGTAGATGAACTTGGAGTAAACTCTATTTTTGTTAATAAAAATTTCTCTTTATTTACATCTATGCTAGATAGATTGTACTTAATGTATTTAAAATATCTTATTTGAGTTACATGCTCATTTCATGCTTGTTTTGGAGGATTATTAATCACCAAAGGATTTTCACCACCAATTTCCTATTTCGATATCTATAACAAAATTTGTATATATGTGAACATATTATGTTGGTTTACATATATGTTTTCACCCACAATTGCCTATTTCAATATCTATAACAAAATTTTCTGGTTGATAACTCTTATCATCATTATCTTTGAAACTTTCACTACCTCTTTCCATGGAAGCAAAATTTTCTTTTCATTCCTCCACGATGGCTCCTTCTCTGCAACATCTTATTTCTTCTAGGCTACTCTTTCCTATGTTATTTCCTTACTGCTTTTCTTTTGCAACATGTGGTGCAAAAGCTAGTTTTAATGTTGTTGGTAAGGGTACAATCAATGTCCTTACTAAACAAGGTAAGAAGAAAATCATTTTATATGTCTATTCATTACAAGCCTAGATTAAAAGATAACCTTGTGATTATTGGTCAACATACCAAAAATTGTTATAGATTTATTGTCATTCACGATACTTGTACAATCTTGGACAATTTTCTTATTAGGGGACTAATTGTTATAATTGAAATTACAAAGATTAGGATGTGCCCTTTTACTATGAAAAAATAAATTTAGTCAACCTCATTTTCTCATAAATTAACCCATCCAAGACTCGATGTGCCCTTTTACTATGAAAAAATAAATTCATTCAACCTCATTTTCTCATAAATTAACCCATCCATATGAGTCTTGGATTTGGTACTTGAGATTTGTTGTGTTTTGGAGGACTAAATTTATTGTAGTAGAATCACTTGGTTAGAGGCATACCTATCATACATTAACTAGACAGTTCCTATGAGGGTTATATATTAGGGAAAGAACACAAGGAGTTATATACTTGAGGAAAAGACATTGTTGGAGTTGGTACACACTAATTTGTGTGGGCTTATGCAAACCCAGTCTCTTCAAGGACACTTTTATTTCTTAATGTTTGCTAATGATTCCAATTGGAAGACTTGGGTATATTTTTTGAAACTCAAATATGAAACTTTTGACAAGTCCAAGGAGTTTCAAGCTTTGGTTGAAAAGCAAAGTGGTCAATATATTGAAGTATCCAAACCTAATAGAGGAGGAGAATATGATTCCAAAGAGTTTACAACATATTGTAAACATCATGGAATCAAGAGATAATTCATAGCTAGATATACACCAAAATAGATGGCATAAAAGAAAGGAATAATAGAACAATTATGAATATGGATAGAATTTTTGTGAAAGAGAAGTGATTACCCAGTGCGGTTTTGGGTGAAGTAGTTGCTCATTTGATGTACACTTTGAATAGATTTCCCACAACGAATGTCAAAAATAGAGTTCCAAAAAATGTTTGGAGTGGTATGAAATGCAATGTTTCACATTTTAGGGTGTATGGATGTGCGACATATGCTCACATACCTAAAAAAATAAGAATAAAGATAGATAATAAAAGGGGAAAATGTATAGTGAGGACTCCAAAGCATATGAGTTGTATAATACAATAACAAAGGAGCTTATAATTAGCAAAGATGTGGAGTTCAAATAAGTTAAGCTTAGGATGGAAGTGTAGACAAAACTATGAATAATCAAGCAACACTTCCTTATGGAAAAATTTATGTAGGAGAGTAGAGTGAACAAGTAGAACAACAAGGTACACAAGCTCATACACCTATTCGAGGGTCTCCAACAACGACTCCATAAATTCAAGTTCAAGGAGAGTCATCAAGACAAGAATGTTACTCTACTCCTAGTCCTTAGTTATGTCATGATTCTAAACTTTGAAAGACTAGAAGTCTAAAATAAATTTATGAATAATTAGACAACCATTCAATATTTGCATGGTTTACATATCAACAACTGTGTCTTGAAGAATTTTTTTAAAGAAGAGAAAAGGGTCCAAGCCATAAATGAGGAGATAGATTCCATAAAAATGATTATACGTGAGATCTAGTGGATTTACTAGCATATAAGGAAATTACTAGTGTGAAATGGGTTTATAAAACCAAATTTAATGAAAAAGGTGATGTTGAAAGATACAAAGAAATGGTAGTATCAAATGAGTTTTCACAACAATATGGAAATTGTTTTGGAGAAACGTTTATGCATGTTGTATCCTTGAGATAGTTTTGGCTAGAAAACTATGACAAGGCATGGTAACGATTTCGGAAGAAATTTCATGATTCAATTCAATTCCTGTTTTATTGATGATAGGACAATACCTTTCAAATATCTAAGCAACAAGTTAGCTTCCAACTAATGCAGATAACTAATTGGTTTGATTGTGGTGGTAAAAGAAAAAAGAAAGGGTATAATAGACTTTATAGCATTCACTCAATAATTTGAGACCTTTCATTGTGGAAAAAACACAAGAATGATATTCCAATGGTTCTATAATAAAGAAAAAAAGTAAATTATATGAAATATAGACAATAATCTAACCATTCATTCAGATATATGATAAAATAAAAAATATTATATCATAAATCTCTGTGTATAACATATTGTTGCTCATAGTTAGGGAGATTTTCTCAATTTAGCCTCTTAGAGATATCACAAACAACTTGAAAAAATTGCAGAGATGAAAACGAAATGTAAAATTTACAAAGAAAAACTAATACAAAAGATTAACACTAGCAATAGATGAAAGAAGAATATCTTTATTAAAACATGTAATAATATTGTCCTCAGATACAATGATACACTGTCTTTCCAGAATTTGAACCATTTCTTTGAGTTCTTCTAGAGATTTTATATAAAAATATTACAATATTTTGTTTTTGCAAAAGCAACTTTCTCGGAACAAACTAAATAAAATAGAAACAAATCATAAATATACAATAGTTTTTTTCCACTTCTCCCTTTTTCTAGTTGAATTAGGTTGATGGAATAAAAAATATTTAGGGGGTAAATTTACTTGAAGCACTCCCAATCTGACTTGACTCTATAGTTGTATGACATCATTTTCCTATATGAAATATCAAATCTATGCATTTATGATGCGTTGGAGTAGTTTAAAATAACATTTTCACTTGACATTAAATGTAAAAATCATCTATCAACTAATCCACCATAGTCAGTCCCTTTAATATTCCACTCATGTTTGAAAATTTTCTAGAATTGTTCTTGGTTCTTAATAAAGATTCTCTATATGCATCCAAAGACATCAACCTACCACTCTGATCCCAATAGGCGGCATATCCATTTCCCTTAAAACATTAATTTTTGAATTAAATAAGTCTACCTTTTTTTTAACGAGCCTGCATTTATCTTGTGCTTGTTGTACAAAATTTTCTTAGTTGAAACTTTATTCACCACCACGATAACACATGTTTTGTATTCCACACCTATAGTTCTCAATTGTTCTTGATTCTCAGTGTTGAGGAACTTTACTATTTATTTGAAATCTAGGGATTATCTCCTAATTATGAAGAAATTTTATCATTAGTCCACTCAGTATTGTAGACCAATTATGATCCATCTCCAATGATTGAGATGGATTCCCACATCTCTGAAACACTGGTCACTATCTCTTCCCAAGAATTTTTCTAGCCTCAACCAAAGATTATGTTATTACTAGTTGATTCTTCAACCAATCCATTTCCTTCTTTAAAATTTCTTTCAGGTCCTAATCAATATGAATTGTTGCATTTTTGTCGTCCAATTCCTCATTGAGATTACTTATTTTGTAATTCTTCACTAAGGGTATTTTCTTGAGATTTTCAACTTCAAAATGTTTAATACTCAAAGATGACATCATTTCAACAAGCTTCTCGGAAGGATCAACCTTTGTCATTAATGGTGCTAAAGAAGTTGGTGCACAAATGTGTTCAACCTTTTTTTGGTAAGGATGTCAATTTGTTGCACATAGTTTTCAAGTTGCTTATTATGTTCAATTATTAGGGACAATAATTGTTCTTTTTGTTTTTGTGCAGCCTCTAATTCAGGTGTTTAAACATGTTCAATTGTTGACATTTTAAACTTTATTTTGAGCACTTGAATATCAATGTCCTTAGGTTTGATTAAGGTTTGTATACTAGAAGAGTCAATAGGGTCTATTCCCATTCTAATTATACATAACTCTAAGTCATCAATATTCATTTATTTGGTTCTTGTTGCATTTTTTTCTTACTTCAAATAATTGGTAAATTTGTAAGAAATGGTTCCAACTTGGAAGCATTGACAACAATATTTTTCAAGTTTCTGAAGAGCATTTATCCAATCTATATATGTAATTCCATATGGTCAACTAGATGTAATTTTCTTCAAATCAAGAGTGAAATTTTCTGCCCTGTAATCTTATGTAGTTTCGGTAGTTTGAACTTTAGGTTCTAAAATTTCCATGTTTAGTTTTCCCTTCTCATAATCCAAGTCTATAGATAGTAACCTTTATTTTGAAGAAATTAAACCTGGCTTCCATAGCTTTATATAAGCATCATGTTTTATCTTCAAATGTTATTCTTATTTTCCATAAACTAGGAATAAATGTTATGTTGCTTTCTTTTTGAAGGTGACATGCTAGAAGATGATGTCTCTCGAACCATAGAAGATGTTGGCAAGAGTTTCTAGTTGGATGCAGGCTCACTTGATATAGCTTCCTCTATGTTTCGAGTTGAAATTGAGACCTCCTCTTCTTCAACTCTTGGATTTTTTGGCAACCTTTGTTCCAAAAAATGAGCATGATTTTTTTGTTTCCTCAAATCCTCTCTTGCGATATTTTTTTCCTCTAGTTGTGGTATATTCAGAACAATTGGGTATGAAGTTTGGCCCGCTTCTTAGCTAGTTTTAGTAGTATGTATTGCATCTTTCAGCATCTCTATTTGAAAATTGTTTAATATCTAATTTGGGAACATGTTTATAAGGAGTTGAACCTTGTTTCACTCTCATCCTGGATATGATTTTGTGAGGATCATATTACCAGAATTATCCTTGGGGAAATTTCATCTTGTTTAGCATCTCCTCAACATCATGTAATGTTAATATTGTGTTGATTAAAAAATGTCAAACCTCTTTCTTTAGTTTGAACATAGATGGATGATTTTTTGACACAAAATGTATATGATCTAAGTTGAGGCTCTATCCAATATATTATAATGAAAATATCCTCATAGGTAAGAAAACTACAAGTCTATAAGGTGAATTTCCACAACCATAGATTCTAATTTCTACAAAATCCTTGGACAAATACCATTCACCTACTTTGGTATATGGGCCGAGTTTTAGAATATTTTTAATTTTTGGAAACATCTTAGGAGGAAGCTCATCAAATAGTAAACTATATGCAACTAAAAAAATAGATTGATGAAGTTAGCAAAATCCAAATTCTAGGGATGATTTCTCACAAATAGAATCTAAATTGTCTAATGAATTACTAAGATAAAAATTTTGTTTTGCTCTTGAGTATGCAAATGAAGATTTGTAAACTTGTCCACCTGGAAATAAGAAAAATATAGAAAATGATTGACTGGTACTTGAAATACTTAGTGATACCATAATTGGAAAACCGAACATTGATGACAATAAATAAAAATAAAGAAGGTAGGATTTCAGGATTTATCGGTCGGTAATCTGTTGTGGTCATTTGTGTAGGATTTGTAGGTTGTTAGGCAGTTTTCTAGAGACAAACTGCACGATGTACATAAAGGATAATGAGACAAAGAAACCATTTTTTACTTTTAATTGTTATCCCAACCATTGAGACATGCAACATAATTTGATTGGGTCATAAATATTTTATTTTGAAAAATACAAGTGAACTCCTACTTATTTATGTTGACATTTTTTTTGCATTCATGATATGTGAATCAACATTTTTGTGCTACCTAGAGGACTTACTATATCATCTTTCTAACATCACACGTATGCCATTTGTCAATGAGATGCTTTATTGTCTATTTAGGGTCAAAAGTCATATCACCACATGGTTTCGAGGAGTTGCGGTAGTTGATTTGAAAAACTTTGGGGGGGGGGGGGGGGGGGCTGGCGCACAATATGATTCTCTAACTTATGTGTGGTTGAAAAATAATTTTCTTGGGCATGGCTTCTGAATTCCCCCTATTAATTGTTGAGCACTTGGGGGGGTCCCAATATGGCTTTTCTACCACTGAAATATCGATAGTGTGCTCCTAGAGTTGCAAGAAGACTAATAATAGAAAGAAAGGTGGAAAATACACCCTTTTGACAAAAATTATTTTTCAACCAAACAAAAAAATCATAAAGATCTAAACTGCATTGAAAAAACATTAATGTTACAACATTTGCCCCATTTGGGGACTACGTCTCATTATGGGATGTTGAGAACTACAACAAGTTTCTTCACCTCGGGTTATGGAGTCAAATGTTGTTAGCAAATTATCAAACCATGTGTTGTAAAATAAAATCACACTTGTATTCATAAGGGAAAATGAAACAACAACCCTTAGGTTCTTCATAATTGTATGAAATTATTTAGTTAATAATTCCCATTCACAAGAAGTGATAGGACTTCACCATCTAGATTCTGCAATATGAGTGTATTATTTCCTTTGGACTGAACAATTTTGAAAGGTCCCAACGATAAATCCAATTTCCATGTTTTCCTTTTTTCTTGTCTTCTGGCATCCTACCTTAGCACCAAATCTTCGCGATCGAATTCCCTCTCTAGCCTTCTTGTCAAAAAATTGATTTATCTTGTCTTAATATTCCTGCAACTTAACCCACACCCGTTCTTTTTCTTGTTCAAGCTATATCAACTGATGACTCCATAGCCCAAGAAAAAAAACATTGGATTTTTATCTAACATCCATCAACTTCAATCTTACTTCTTTAAGCTTTCCCATTTTCATTTATTACAATGTTGTTAAGCTCTCTTTATTCCCATTCCAAATCATATGAATTGATCATAGAAGTCATAAAGAGTTCCCCTTGACTTAGGTTCGCCCTTTGTGTAAAGTGTAGAGGAGTATTGGTGATGTGATATTGGCCAACATTCTAGTTCCACAAATATTCATCTAGGTGTCAAACTTTACATGTTTGGGTGCAAGATTGTGTGGTAGTGGTAAATATTTAATCATCAATGTGCACAAAACTATATTGAATGACCAAACCAAAAACTAGAAAGTTGTAACCTATTATTGCATTCTTCCAATTATCAGATATTTATCTCTTGATTTTTAAAATTGCAAACACATTTATATCCCACCATCTTATAAAAGAAAAAATCCAATCAATGAAATCATCAAGCATTGACCATAACAAGATAGATGAAAAAGACCACCAAACATTACCTAAACAACTACCACTAAATTTAAAATTGGAACTCCATAGACTTGATCCTTTGACCATTGAAAAACTCATAGAAGGCTAAAGATCCATTGTAGAGCATCACAACTTCTTTCAACAACTGGTTAGATTTTTTTTGTTTATTTTCCTATAAATATGAACAATTTATGTCTACTAAAACTCCTATATGGAGTCGCAAATCTATTACATCAAAGAATGAAGACATGTTATCTCCACTTTATTCTTATTGTTATCCTATTCAATCACAACCTTTGAGTCCCCCACAACCTACAACTTCTTTACACCATGAGAGTTAGTGAAGTACAACAACATCAACAATGTTGAGAACTCTTATTTCGTATTTGAGCCATGACTTGGAGCATATCTCACATGGAAGAAGTTAGAAACAAATGGGTAAAATGACCACTCCAATTTGGGATCTAGGAGGGTGTTGCTTGCTAGCTCTATCAAAGAATCCTCAAGGGGTATTGAAATCCAAAGTGGACATATATGGAGAGTAGGGATTTTTCTTTCTGAGCTTTCACTTGAATTCTTGAGTAAGCTTCTCGACCAAGGCTACTAGTGCTTCCACTGCTATATGTTCATCCTGGAATAGGTTTAAATTTTAAGCCCACCAAATGAAGTAAATTAGATGGCACAATAATTACTTGTAATTGGCCATTGAAGAATGACATAACCAATGTGGACACACTCTTCTAAGCATATCTTATTCAAAATTGTATTGGAGTTAATTTTTTTCAAAATTGAGTTTCACATCTAAGTGGAGGATAGGAAACAAAAAGTTGAGACATAATCTTAGAGTTGTGTGTGCATAACGTACATCTATTTGAACCTACTCATCCTCTTTTAAACCCATTTTCCCAAGTTAGTAGTTTGTTTTTTAATGCCATCCACAACACTAGTTTTCTTTGAAAGGGTTATGCAATTTCCAAATGTTTTCCCACTGCCAAGCCTTTGATCCTTGAAAATCTACTTCAACTTGTCCTTTCCACCCTAGTTTCAGTTTTCATTCACCATAGAAGGGGATTTTAGATCAGCACAAGGAGTCACCACCATCCTCTATAAATTTGATGAAATTCAAACATATATTACCTACAAAGTTGTGTCATTCTACCACAAGCCTTCCATCCATACCCAAGTCCGCTTCAAACTTCCGACCTATCCTTCTAAGCTTGTTGTGCTTTGGAATCTCAAAGAGAGAAAATACCTTGATTAAAGACTCAAGGAGATATTCTAAAAGTTTGTAATATTCGTCAACCCCAAACCATGGATCACCCCATATCCTAACCTTATTTTGATTCCCAATCTTCCACATCATCCATACTAAAGAGCTATTTTTTATGGATTTCCATGGAATTCTAAACTAATCCTCCAAAGAAATGCTTCCCATATATTTTGAAGTCATTAACTTGCCCCAAAGAGCTTTGTTGTATGTGGGTAAGCAAATATTTTCAGCCACTAAAAATATAGATATTCTTAATACCCCAACCCCTCGCGCTCTTCAACTGAGCTATACTTCATCACTTAACAAGCGGAATGTCTTATAAATCCATGTTTATGGACGAAAAGAAATGAAAACTTTTCTTTCTGATTTTCATCGAGATCCCCTTCATAATCTTCATTATAGATGTCTAATATACTGAGATACTCTCCAAAACTAACTTTAAAAAAACCAATTAACCTCTCTAGACAACTATCTTTCTAAACAGCCATCTTAAACCCAAAAAGTTATATGATCTTCCACCTTCTTGTATAACCAATTCAAAAAACATTAAACATTTCATTTCCAAAAAACCAAATAGTAAACATGTTTATATATCAATAAATTAATTATTGTATTAATAATATTAATGAGAAACAGTACACTTTTATCATTACTCCATTGTATACCATTAAAAACAAATATATTTCTGAAACACAGCTTCCCAACCCAACAGTTTTTCAAAATATCATATCCAAAGAATTAACAGTGATTGACATGATTAATATGTTTTTAATGAGTGTAACATTTGATGTTCCATAAATCTCTATATTAACAAATGATATTGATAAAATGCCAATGCTTTCTAATTTGGAAATGATTAAACCATGTTTAGTATGATTTTTTTGAGAATTTCATATTTCAATCTATATGCAATCTATATATAGGTTTTTAGGAAGGCTATGTTTTGATGCTTAACTTACCCGAATAATCTCCAACTCAGGACCCTGCAGAGCATCAAAGAAGCGCCTAGCGGGCAAAGATTCAATCTCAGGCTCCTCTGGGTCCAGGACTTCATGGTTGCTAAGAAGGCGAGAAAGATGGCGTTCAAGCATTACAGATCTTGTCTTAAAATATGAATAGTTGTCATCCTTTTCTCTGTTGCCACCATCACCTCTAACTATTCCACTGGGCATTGCTTTAACATCTGTGTTCCCTGCAGGTAGGAGTTGTGCATAAGACTTTGTTTGTTTCGGTGAGATTTCTCAAGTAAAATTAAAAAACATATATTTCAAGAATTTATGCTTAGCCTCTGTATCTTCAACAACTTTCTAATCATGAAAACAGACTTTCTATGTTTTTCCCATCTTGCAATTCAGCAGGTAAACATCCAGCAAGTTAATCAAAATTACATTAGATTGGAGAGAGTTTACCTGATACAACCGATGACCTTAATTGACAGGAAGGATGCTCAGATTTAAACGTGCTTTGCACTGTTGCTACTTCATCCGAAATATTTCTCTGTAAATCAGACATGACATTAATAGTGCCTAATGACTAAATATATGTTAAGAAACTGTAACCTTCAAAAAAATTTAGGCATCAGAAACAAATTTGCAGTATTGTCTTACCACTAGAGAACTTAGTTCTAAAGGATATTGTGATGTTACCTTGGGGATTACTTGAGAAGGTTTTCCAATATCACTATCACATTTCTCAAATATAGGACTTGTTTCAGATGATACAAGCTGCAATGATTGTGGCACACTTTCAGGAGGTGCTCTGTTAACTAAATTGACAACTTCAATGGACTTCATATTGATACATACTTCAGGATCTGTAAAATTCATCTTGTGTGTCATCATAATGTATTACCTGATGTTAAAACAATTGCCACAAGAGAACTTTCAGCAACAGTCATAACCAAAAAGTACACTATAATTACCATCATAAAGCAAGGACTGCTACAAGATTGGTGCATGAAACACTTGCTGCTAAAATAAATCAGGAAACAGAAAAGACTATAACATCCCTAATAAGAAAACAGTGATTGTATAAACTGCAACATACAGGAACAACCCAGGACTTGACAAAGTTCAAAGCATTTTATTTATTTCCCTTTTAACTGTTAATCGCTAGTATTATCTCTTTGGTGGTGGCCACAGTGGCCAGTCGTATCTAGTTTATTGCCCATTTCAGCGGGCCCTTTCAGACTCTTATGGTAACCCTAGAGCAATCTCATTCTAATTTGGACATTGTAAGTAAAGTCAGATAGTCTCATGAAACTTTATGAATGGACAAGCTTAAGGGAAATACAATACAAAATGACAAGCATGGAGAGGACACGCCTCTATAACTAAGTGGCTATTGCCATAAATGCTGGTGTAAGAGAAAGGGCACTCGGACTAGGACTAACTGTAATAGCCACTCTCAAAGTTATCAACGAAGTTGGAGTTTTTATTTCCCTTGAGACTAGCTTTTCTCTGGTTATCAGAGCATTCAATAATTTGAATTATCTGACCAATAAGCTCGCACTGCAGAAATCTAAAAGTGACCCAGAGTCTAGGAAAATTCGCAGCAAGCTGAGAACCTCAGCAGTGATCCTTAGAAATATCCATGGAACACCCAACGGTGCAAGAATAGAGCAAAAACAAGAAACTGATAAGCCATATGAAGTTGAGAAACAAGAATTCCAAGATATCTTCTCCACAGTGGAACAGAACATGAAGAATTTGGCGAAATAGTTGTTGAACTCTGTATTAAAATCAGAAAGAGAAATGGACTCCAATGGGGAGGTAGGATATGAAGATTCTCTCACAATTGGATGGGTGAATACAACCCCAGCTTATGCCAAACCTGCAACACATCCTTGTACCGCCATGTAGTGAAAGTTGTAAAGCTTAACAACTGGATTGCCAAACCTGTGACATCCTTGTACCACTATGCAGTGAAAGTTGGAAAGGTTATCAATGGGATAAGGCAATCAAGGAAAATTTTGGGGGTTCAATTTCTTATTTTTTCATGCTTTTCCAAGAAAAATAAGTTACCAACTTCTTCTTTAAGATTCACTAGGATCATTTTTTCCTAAATTTTATAGGATAGAATTATTTTACTTAAATTTTCCCCAACTTTATAAAAACTATGAAATTATAACAAATGTCAATATTTTACAAAAATATGTCTAATGCAAAAATATTTCTAAAAAAATTATGCAAAAATACTCTTAAAAAATTTAGAGTTTGCATATTAAAAGCCAATTAAATTGATCAATATTTCTGCACTTCAAAATAAATTTCCTTTTTCCTCTAAAACAATTGAAACTCTATTCTGATTACCCTTGTTTACCTAATATGACATGGTGTTGATAATATTAGCGATAATTCAAGAAATTATCGCGTGACGATGGTACATATCGCCGGGCACTCTTGGGCCGCAGCTAGAAAAGGGAATTTTGTCTTTTTTTTTTTTTGTCATTTTCATTTTTGAGGCTTGGAGAAGGAAGGGAAAGAGCTTTGTGGTGGTTGTCAAGGAGGGATTGAGGATCAAAAAGCCATTATCACTATCAACTCAAAAATTTTTGTTGATCAAAGATTGAAAAAACAGTGAGAGAAACATGATTTCTTCCATTAATAGGTATGCTCTTAAAAACTCCTATGTCAATGATTTTTTCATAGATTTAGAGTTGTGCTTGCATGCCTCTTTGCCTACCAAGATTTTGTTTCTCTGTTTTTTTCCATTTGCTATGATTTTCATGCTCATGAGCCAATGCAAGGGTTTTCTCCATATTTGGACAACAAAATTCATTTTTTTTTTACTTTCTTATGCACCCTCTTATTGCCATTTTTGTGTATGCGTGTTTAATGCCAATTATTGCCCTATGTTTGAAATTTGAATTAGTTCATTGCAAATATGCCAAAATCCTTGGACCCAATTTGGAAGTATGGGGAGCTTGATGGTGGAACAAATCAGGCACATCTATCATGCAGATTGTGTGGGACCAAAATGGCAGGAGGAGTTACATGATTGAAATACCATCTGGCTAGACTCCCTGAACATGATGTTATACCTTGTACAGTTTCTAGTGCGGAAATTGTACAAAAAGTTCTTGAATCAATTGCTGAAAAAGAGAGAAAGATAGTTGCTAGGGAGAGGTAACTCAATCTTGATCTCAGATAGATAGTTACTAGTTTTATTTGTTTTGTAGCTTTGTTACATATAATTCATGATGACGAGATATTTTTATATATGTGATGTTATTTTGTATTGTTTCTCCACATTTGAGATTTTGATTGGACAATTATCAAGCATCAGCAGGATTTGGTGTAGCCTTTGATATATCATTTTTATTTTACATCCACTACATCATATATATCAGTGTTTTCTATATATTAATGTTTGAATGTGTTTATTTCATGTTGTTATTGCTTTATGTTTAAAAATCTGAAAAAAAATAGATATATTATGCATTTTTTTTACTTGCCCATATTTTCACCTATATTACTAGATATTTTCTAGTATTTTCGCCTGTATTACTGATAAGATATTTTCTGAACCCTCCCCAATATTTTCCCGATACCAATCTTATCAACACTACTGCTTTGACATGCCCTGGCAAATTCACTGCCAATCTACTAACCAAAAGCGAAAAACCACCACTAACAGATTGGAAACAGTTCAAGCAATTCCACGCTTTGGGATATAAACGGGAACAAGATCCTGGTCCTTTGGCCACTTTTTTAAAGAGCAGAATTGATTGGCGGATCGACCTCGGCTCATCCTGGGTTTTTTCATTATGAATGTCTGGTTCAGGACTATGTCATAGGCTCAGGATCTTTCCCTTTTGCTTAAGGACTGTACTTTTGCCTGATTTGTCCCGGGCAGGCGATCATGTATTTTGTTTCTCTGCCAGGACTATGACCGATTCTCTCTGGGTCGTTCGCTGCCATATGAAGGAATTGATTTGTCCCGGGCAGGCGATCATGTATTTTGTTTCTCTACCAGGACTATGACAGATTCTCTCTGGGTCATTCGCTGCCATATGCAGGGGCATTTTTTTTTTTGGATTTTTCTGGAAGGCGTTGATGGGTAAGGTCACTAACCTCTGTATGCTCTGTATTTTTGTTTGCAGCTGGGAGTATGTCTGTGTTCTATTGTCTGGTTCACTCTGTTTGACATCCTGGCTGATTCTGCAGCTCTAGGATTGGGTGCAGTAGATTTCTGCTTGATGTAACAACTTCAATTTAATTGAAGTTTATTGTTTTTTTCCTATGGCACCATTCATATGGGAATTTTAGTAGATGAATTCAATCTTCTGGTAACGTACATCGGAGACTTATAAAGTTACATACATAATGAATTAATCCTGTTTGATGTGCACTGTGGTAATGCAGCAACCCAGAGTCTAATGTATCATGAAGCTCGTTTCAAGAAAAACTAGACAAATGGTGGACGAGTATGAAATATTACTATGGAGATCTCAAAAAGTACCAGCAGGTTACGGGTGAAGTGGTACATGTCAAAGCCAGCGAGTGAAAGGAGAAGATAATGTTCAAGCCAAGCGATTGGTAAATGCTAATAAGAAATTTATGTTGCTAATGGTGAAGCAAATTTGATTTCTTTCTGGAAAAACCAATTGAACAGGCATTGGCTGTCAAAAGTGTTGCCCAACATGCGTTTGATAAAACATCTTTATTGGAGAGGGAATTAGTAATGAAAAAATCAGGGGAAACGGTCATATTGTCACTCAATAAAATCATTGTAAAGAAGAGATACCTTGAAAGGATAGACCAATGAGCTAGTGGGAGAGACAAGAATTATATTCAAACATATGATAAAGATGTCAAGCCAGGTTTCATGAAGAAACATCATGACCAAAAAGTACATGAATTTGTGTCACGAAACTCAATGACACAAACACATATGACAAGTGTGATGCACATAAACATGGTTTCCAGCGTTGTATAACCTTTTCATATTCACTCCCTATCATTGGAAATTTATTTATCTAGTTTCGTAATAAGACAACATGTTTTGCCATGTTTCTCTCATAAGTGCATTTGGCACTCAAAAGCGACCTTTCCCATTTAAAATTGTTTTCTTGTGTGAGGATATCAGTAATGTCAATTACCGAAATACAATATCCTTAATGATGACATAGCGAAATCCCCCTAATAGGATTCTAGGGCAGGCTACCCAGTCTTGAAATGAAACTTCTAGTAGGTTCCAGATAATCACTCGAACACCTGCATTACCTCTTGCATCCAATGACATGATTTCACAACCCCTCCAACATCTCTCTATTATCTCTTGTTCCTTTCCTCCAAGAGCTTTGGCCTCTTTCAAAACAACTATTGTAGGTTTCTCCTTATTGATTCTCTCCTTCAGATACCTTTGTTTCACCTTGCTATTAATACCTTGAATGTTCTAAGTGCTTATCTTTATTGGGTAAAGCGTTGAGATCAGGAAAACATCTCTGAAAGCACCACTACTTGACTTGAATTTATCAAATATGCACCTACATTTTGGATTGTTTCTCTTATTTTCCTTCTCCCTTTCCTTCTACCTTCCTTGACACCCTACTCCTTTCATTTTTCCTTTTGTGCTAGGGTTCTAGGATCTCCACCACTTGTTTCATTCTCCCACTCTAGTGTCCTCCTCTGCTTCTCCATTGTACATATAATTGATAGTAAAAATTCTTCTGGTCCTATGGGATCACCTTTATTTCCAAATGTTCCCACTCTTGGATTAATGTCACCATAAATTGTTCCTCTAAACTTAGGGTTTTCATATTCTCCTCTACTGCCAGTTTAGACTCTCTCGACATGGGATGTATCAACCTTTCTGCACTTGTCGTTAAAGCTTCCAAGGCTTTCCATTAGATTGGGCTTGCCCTGGGCCGTTTCCCCCATTGGCTTAACTTGAGTCTTCTATTCTACCATCTCCATTATGATGAGGTCATAAGGTAGCTTTATGTCCTCTACTTTCTCTAATACCGCGAAAGCATTATCCCCCATGGCCTTCTTTTGTTCCCTCTAATGTAGTTGTTTTTTATGGCTCCTTCTTCTATTTTTTACCTTCTATATTCCATCTGCGAGCCCCCTCACTACCTACTCTTGCATCTCCCCCTTCTCGAGTGAGCAATGTTTGAACAAATTCCCATATTCATGTCATCTACGACATCTGAATGGTATGTCTTCATAGTTAAGAGGTTGGAGCCATATTTCTTCTAGACATGATACTTCTATTGACTTTGGAAGTGGTTCCAAGATGTTCATATATATGCATATTCTTGCATATGACATGTACCAACCACTTTTAGTAGTCTCTGAAATATTTACAAAATTCCCTATGGAATTCCCAATACCTCCTAAGAATTTAGGGGCCAAAAAAAAATGGCGAAAGTGAGTACAATCAATACCCATATTAGGGTTTCCAAGAACTCTTCCTTGTATGGATTAAAGCACTCTTCCTACTGTCTCATATACAAATGAAAATTATTGTAAAAATAGGGTTTGTTGACAAAAACCCTTATCTTGTCCTCCAAATTTTCCCTAAGCTTCAAATTTATCTCACCCTTCAACTTCCATTTCGAGTGAATCCATTTCAATAGATCCCTATATGTCAATAAAATCCTTATGAATTTGCATATGAGGGCATGGTCCTTCATGCATTGACGATAACCCTCCAGCTTATTGGGAGGAATCACAAACTTAGGGTTAATGTCTGCCTTATGCAGACATCTCCCCTTAAGTTATGATTGCCACTAAGCCCCTAGGATTGGGTTTTCCATAAATATAACAATTACCATTCTCCAAAATTCATAAATCACATAAAAATAAAAAAACTCAAAACATAATATATTTAACATTCTTAAATAAATATATTATTTTAATGTTAAAATTTATAGACATATACTTATTATTTTTTATTAATAAAGAGAAATCATATATCTTTAAAAGTTCAAATGATAAAATAATGAAATATGTTATAATGGATAAAATAACAACTATCCATAATATTTCCCTTATGTTCTATGGAAATGTTGATTAAAAGTAAATGAATAGCCCTTCTTTTCTATTTATGCGTTTTAAAATTAATTCCACTCTTCATGTGAATATATTCCATAAATATAACAATTACCATTCTCCAAAATTCATCAATCACATAAAAATAAAAAACTCAAAACATAATATATTTAACATTCTTAAATAAATATATTATTTTAATGTTAAAATTTATAGACGTATAATTATTATTTTTTTATTAATAAAGAGAAATCATAAACCTTTAAAAGTTCAAATGATAAAATAATGAAATATGTTATAATAGATAAAATAGCAATTATCCATAATATTTCCCTTATGTTCTATGGAAATGTTGATTAAAAGTAAATGAATAGCCCTTCTTTTCTATTTATGCGTTTTAAAATTAATTCCACAACATGCATGCATCTAAGTAATAAGACCTTGATTGTGATTTTTTCTTCCTACTCTACTATGAGGTGTTTATGATGATCTCTTCAAAATTTTGAAAACATTTTGTATTATTATTAAAATTTTAACCTATAAAGTGGTAATGAAGTTCATGCTCATTATTAAAATATCTTATTGTTATGAAATAACGATATCCATATTACTCTTCTTATTAGTAAACGGATGCTTTTAAATTCGATAAAATTCATGTCGGAAAATAGAATTCGATTTCAATATAGGAAATTTACTTATTAAAATTTTAGTTCATTTTAAAATATCCATACCACCAAATCTCAAAAAATCATAAAAACACACACATAAAACTTTAACTAATTTAGAAAAACCACCATATAAAAATGGAACAACTAAAGTTCCCTCTCTCTAACGCTAAACGCTGATCTCCAAGAAAACTCTAATTTACTTGTAGGAAACGTTGGGTATGAAGGGGTTAGGGATTTCAGTCACTATCCATAGACTATTATCAATTATCCAAGGGGTTAGCTATTTGAATTATGTTTATTAATATTATTATTAGATATTACTTTGTAATAAATATGATTATTTATAATTTGTCACTATTATATTACATATAATTATTTATAAATGTATTATTATATATATTTAGAGATTTGCATCTATTTATTTGTGTAAATAAATGATGTTGTTTATTTTATTTTTTAAATAAGATTTTAGGAGTATTTGAATCTTTTTTTAATGGTAAAAATGAATTTAGCACCATAAAAAATGTGGGCACCTAAAATTCCGAAGTTATAACTTATATTTTCAAAAATTTATGCTAAATTTTGTTATAATTTTGCCAAAATTTTCATTACTTTTCCGAGTTAATTGTAGGTCAGCAAGCCACACTCCTGTTGAAAAAAAAAAAAAAAGGTTAGCAAGCCACTAAAGCTAAGATTTTTTTTGACAAAAATATTATTTTTATTTATAAATTTGATTTTTTTTTGCTCGGAGAATTTGAATTGGTGACCTTTTGTAAGGAGTTCCATAACAATACACTTATTTGTTTAGCGAGCCACTAGAGCTAAGATTTTTTTGGCAAAAATATTATTTTTATTTATATATTTGATTTTTTTATTTTTTTGCTAAATTTTTTTGACAAAAATATTAATTTTGGGTTAGTCTAAAATAGCAGCGTTTTGGTCCAGAATCTGGCAAAGATTTTGAAAAAATCCTGCAAAGATTTTATCAGAATCTTGTTTACAACTATTAAACTTTAGTATTTTGAGTGCCCTAAGGGTTTTTTATAGTGCTCAATCCATTTTCACTATCAAAAATGGATTCCAAACACTCCAACTGCCTGATTTTTTGAATTTTAGTTGACCAGATTCTGGCAAAAAACTGCCGTACTGGCTATTCCATTTTTTTTGGCTAAGATTTTTTGACAAAAACATTATTTTTATTTATATATTTGATTTTTTTTTTTTTGGGCCCCAGATAATTTGAAATGACCTTTTCTCAAGGAGTTCCCTAACAACACACCTATTCATCCTTAATTCAAATCCTCTTAGGCTACTATAACAACAATATAGTTACTCTACTCCAAAGTTATCTCCTCATGAATGACTAAGTGGTTGGCATAATTGGATGTTATCTCTTCCATCTAATTTCAAATTCCATAAAAACATCTTTGACCCTTTGTAATAAGCTGCTCCAAACACGATTTCTTCACTTGAAAAAAATCCTAAATAGCTTCAAGGTACGTACAAATTTCTATCCATTACTCCAATAAATAAAAAAAGTAAGTTTCTAGATATTAAGGTTAAATACACAAATTCCAAGGTATAACCCGGTATCAAAAACAATAAGTTTTTGCAAATGGGGTAGTAAGCTAAGTGGGCTTGATTGTGGCGAAAACTCCACAGTTAAGTGAGCTTGAGCTAGAGGTGTTTTGGGATGGGTGACTTCTCAAGAAGTCTTGGGAACCAGGTGCAAGCATTAATTTCACTAGTTTCAATCTCACTTCTTCACCCTGTGAGCATCACCACATACAATGAGTGCTAAGTGACCTATTAAAAAATCATGAAAAATTAGTCAGTTACAGCTACCTCTCATGAAAATAGATAACTTTTTAAAAATAGTTGAATCCCAAAAGTAATATATAATATTATGCAGTGCTGAAACGACTCGTACTTAAATAAATTTTAATAAAAAATTTGCTAAAAATATGCACAATTTTTCACCAAAATATCACAATTTTAAACCAAAGAACACAGAAAACCTGAACTATTAGAAATTTAAAGGTTAATGTATGTGTTTAAATACCTGCAATAAGCAAGTATCCGTCCATGATACGGTGGAAATACGATTTGGTGAATCCAATTTATCGCCGGAACTTTCACAAATTGCCTGCGGGAAATCAAATCCTGGTGTTACAAATCTGGAAGTCCTTAGCTCCCTCGCCACACTCGTCCAACTCTACTGCTGCGCCACTCTACATGCTCTTACCAAATGGAAACATTTTCCAAATGCTTTCAAATTTAGTAAAATGTGGGCAAAATTTAAACGCCATGGTTTTGGATCGTCCCATTTTTTGATATTTTGGGATTCGTCGGAGCGCTATTTGACAAACATGTTCGTTGCAGGAGATTCGCACGCCCGGTCACACAACGAATCGAATTATTTCATTTTCATGAAACATTATTAGTCAGGACAGGCACTTGAGGGCCATATGGAAAATAATTCAATAATACACTATGGAAAATAAATTTTTTTGAATATTCAATAATTTTATCAAATTATTTATAAAATTTCAAGTATTAAAATTATTTAATTATAATGAATTATAAGTATTATAATTGAAATAGATTCCAAAATCTAATAGAAAGAAGGAAGTGGATAATATAATAATCAAAGTTTTATCAAGTATTTTAGTAATATAAATTAAATGACTAATAAAAATTTATAGGTGTTAATTAACAATTTTATTAAATTATTTATAAAATTTCAAGTATTAAAATTATTTAATTATAATGAATTATAAGTATTATAATTGAGATAGATTTCAAAATCTAATAGAAAGAAGGAAGTGGATAATATAATAATTAAAGTTTTATTTAAGTACTTTAGTAATATAAATTAAATGACTAATAAAAATTCATAGGTGTTAATTTATAATAGAAATCAAAACACTTAATTATAAATCTCACATTGACAAGATTAAAAAAGTTATAAAAAATGGCTAAAGTATAACTTCATTTTAAATTAGTATTATTATTATTAATTTAAAAAGATTTAATAGGTAAGTTACACATTTAAAAAAATCATTAATAAGAAAGACATAGCAAAACAACAACAAGCAATGACAAGCAATAAGAGTTCAATGCCATAAATAAATGAAAAATCTAATGGAAATTCAATCTCACACCTATGGATATGACATTTTTCAAATTAAATTGAAAAGAAAAAATGACATAATTACTTTAAAGATAAATTTCAACCCTTTATCTCTTACTGCTACTGAATTTTTTTATCCCTTACTACTATTAAAAATATTTAGTAGATATTCCATAAAGTTTAAACCTTAGTTTTTTTTTTATAATTAAATCAAAATTTTGAAAATATTTTTCCAAAATTAATAATTAAATTAAACTTTACAATACTTTTTCCAAAATAGACATCTCTATCAACAAAAAATAATAATAATATTTACATTAAAAATTAAAAAAAGAAAAAATAAAAAATTCTTCCAATATAGACCCAAATAAAATATCTTACTTTTAGAGAGATTATATATATATATATATATATATATATATATATATATATATATATATATATATATATATATATATATATACTTTTGAATGACCAATAAAATAATATATAGAAATCTTTTTAATTGTATTTTATTTGGTTTAAAATATTTTTATTTAAAATATGTTATTTCTTGTAAGATATAGATATAAGGAAGAAAAATAATAATTTGGAAAGTATATTTATAAATAGTCAGATTATAGCAAAAATATTTTATGATTATAAAGATTTATTATTTCATAAATTGTTTTGAATTTGGAGTAAAAAGGTTTTTATGTAAAGTAAAGATATGTTTTCAATAAAGTTATAAATAATCATAATTAAAAGTTGTCAAATATTGTTAATAATGGTTAACTATAGTCAACCATAATCAACTATAGTTTGGTATAGTCAAATAGGACTCATCTTGGTGAACAATGGTCAAGTATAACCAACCATGGTCAAACAATTATTTAGCATAGTCACATGGTTAAACATTGTCAAACATATTTGACCATGGTCAAAGATGGCTAGCCATACTCAACCATGGTAAACATGGTTTAACATAGCCCACAATCATTACCCATAGTCAAACATGGAAAACTATATGAAACCATGATTAAAAAATTAGCAATACTTAGTAATGGTCAATGATAGTTAAACATAGTAGATATAACAAAAAAAATAAAACAATTTAACAATTTCATATTTATGTTTATGTTTACAATTCAATTCAAGTTTATGAACCTCCATTTAAAATATTCAATTGAGAATTTTAAATTACTAGAATTTAAGTTATTTACTATTATTTAGGTAATATTTATGCGTTAAATTGAACCAAAATTTGACATAACTCTTAACAATATTATTAAACCATTAATTTTGATCAACCATAATCAAACACCATAGTCAACCAAACTAAATGTGATGATGATTGTCACTATGTAAACATAGCAATTTGACATAACCATTAAGGAATATTATAATGCAGACTAAACCCCCCTAAATGTTGCAATGTGACAAAACCCTTAATGAATGTCTTGATGTGACATGAAAATTTGGTCAATGACATAATGCAACACCCTTAATGAATGCCTTATTGTGACATGAAAATTTGATCAATGACATAATGCAACAACACCCTCAATGAATGTCATAATGTGGCATGATATTCAATGAATTATGAAATGTGACCAAACCCTTAATGAATGTTGCAATGTGACGTCACATTTCATGAACATTACAATGAGACATAACCCTTAGTTCCACAAGAAGAATACCACAATTTCAGATAACAATTGATAAATGTCAACCATGGCCAACTAAAATCAACAAAATTCATTACAATATTACCCTTGATGACATTACAATAAAATGCAACCGCTAAGTTAGCAAAGATGAATGTCATATAACCATGGTTGAACATCATAATCCAATATAATCCAAGAAAATGTTGCAATGTGACAAAACCCTTGATGAATAACACAATTTAACTTTACCTTTGATAAACTTTGCAATGTCACATAACAATTAATAATGATCCTTACTCAACCATAATGAATATTGACTAGCTAAAGTCAACCAAAATTAATGTGATGATGACACTCACAATGGAACATAACCATTTGGGATTGAGAACATAACAATTTGACATAAGTCAATGAAGAAGAATGTCACAATTTAGCATAACCATTGAGAAATGAGAGTTATGACCAACCAAATTCAACCAAACTTAATGCAATGTAAACCCTCAAAGAACAACATAATGCAACATAACTATTAAGAAATGTAGCAATTTAACATAAATTTAATGAAGATGATGTCACAACTTGACATATAACTATTGAAGAATGAATTACAATCCAAATAATCCTCAATGAACATTACATTGTGACAAAATCCTTAATGAATGCTACAATTTAAGATCACATTTTATGACTACTACTATATGAAAAACCCATTGTTGAATTTCATGATATGAAAATAATGAATGAACATATCAATGTAATGTAAATCCTTGATGACGATCACAATCATTAGGTGGATTTTGAGGTTAAAAATGAGCCTTAAAACAAAAAACGTATTAAAAAAAATTAAATTTAAAAGAACCAATAGGATTCAAGATGATGATGTTATCCACATGGGTAAATATTTTGGAGAGAAAAGAAGAAACCTACAATTTTTATTGTATTTTTGTCTTATTTTCATTTGATCATTACTCAAATGTCAAATGTAGACACTCATTTGATGGAGAATTAACGAGTACCCACTTTGCATTCTTCTAAGTAGACCCACATCAAAAAAATTGAAAATATATGAAAATAATTATGTTGAACAATTTTTTTCATGTATTTTCAATTTTTTACAATGTGGGTCTACTCAGAAGTATGCACGTGGGTGTTCGATGGAAGTGGATTTAATTCAACATCTAACGGGTGTTTACATGACATTTGAGTAAGGCTATAAAGAGATAAACCAAAAATACAATAAATAAATAAAAAAATTACTTTATCTTTCTTTAAAAAATCATATCTTATTTTATTATTTTAAATATTTTTTTATTATTTTCCTTACGAGACTTATTTTAGACCTCAAAATTTCCCTAATGGCGATAAAAACCCTAATGAACGTTGCAATGCAACGAGAGCCACATTTTTATCAAACGTAAATTTTAGTCAAACATGGCCAACCATAGCAATTTATATTAAAGTATAGCTCAAGTTAGTAATACTGGTCAAACATAGTCAACAATAATCAAGAATTGTCAAGCACGATAAATAATAGTCAACCATATTCAACCATGGTCCAACCATAGTCAACCATGTCCAACCATAGTCAAACATATCCAACTATACATTAAAAGAACATGGTCAAACATAATCAACTATTATCAAACGTGTCCAATCATGGTTAACAATGGTCAAACATAATCAACCTTGATCAAAATATCTTAACAATAGTCAAACAAGATTAACCATAATTAGCCATTGTTAAACATAATTCCTATGAAATCCCAAAAACACTTCTCCATAAAACTAAAACTAAAATTACTTGATCACATTTACCTTCCATTTAGAATTAAAATATTTTCCTATAATGAAAAAAAAAACAACAACAACTAACATCCAACTAACCCCAAAGATTTACCTACTCTTACTTTCCCGGAGCTATTCATGGCCTCATCCAAAGCAATGAAGAAAAGAATTCTAATTACATTGAAGGGCACAACCCAACTTATGAAGTGCACCTTAACAGTGTAGATGTCCGGACTCCGCTAAGTGAAAGATCCGTAGCGTAACTACTTAAATTTCTTTATCCGCTGTTACTTTTGACAAATCCATCGAAAAAGGTGACCCAATTATAAAGATGGAAACAAGTTTTTAGAAATTGATGTGGCCATTCAGGACGTCAACACGTATACACTTCAAACAATTATAGAACTATGACATCACCACGAAAAGAAAAGGACGTGACTAAAGACAAAGATGGTAGCAATTTCTTAAAAGCGGACGTGGCCACCCAAGTTCCTCTATCCTCTTTCGGTATGAGGTACATGAAAGAACAATGGCCTTTCGACCATTTTCCAAGGGTGAAGGACAAAGGGGAAAATGAGTTTTGTGAGTAAATTGGATTAGAAGTTGTTTTGGTGTTAATTTTATTATCAATTATATAAATCAGATAGATGTTGAGTTAAAGGAAGAAATTTTTAAAAAAAAATGTATTTATAATAATTTAATTTTAGATTTTTATATATTTTTTTATAGAGAATTAAGATAGATTTATCTTCTCGTAATTTAAGTTCACCTAATAGTTAAAAATATGTGTTTCTTTCTCTACAATCATAAATAGAAAATTAAAAATAATAAATCAACTTACATCGATAAACTAGTAGTATTATACAAATTGAATGCTCTTATAAATGCCAATTCATGATAAATGTTAAAATAGTTATTTATTATATATCTCATATTGCCAAAATTTAAAAAAAGCATAAAAAAACTAAATTATAATCTTCTTTTTTTCCCGAGGGAAATCCAGACACATTAACCCTAAGGGATCACATCCTGTGAGTTAAACTAGCAAAGCTTAATCCCAAGGTTGTATAAGAGAATTAACCCTGTGACCTTCCATTGGGAAAATACTTTTAGCGGGAACAAGATTGATTTTTAACCATGAAGATTCTTAATCTATAAATAGGCTATCTTACAATACTATGGATTATTAATCATGGTCATGACCAAGAATAACACCCAAATAGGGTAGGGAATTGAATGAGTCACTTCACATCTAGTAGTGCCTTAACAAGTCATCCAATCACTCTTTATCCAAGATCCAGTGGACAAAAAAACTATAATCATTTCATATGATATTTTTTAATTAATTAATATAATTAAAAGTGTAGAAAAAGCATAACCAATTTTGAGATAAATCTTAACCTTTGATTTATGATTACTACTAAGACTACATTAACCATATAAATTAATAGATGGTAAATGATAATAAGCATCAATACATAATAAGCATAAAAAGAATAATCACTTCATATAATATTTTTTAATTAATTAATTTAATTAAAAGTGTAGAAAAAGCATAACCGATTTTGAGATAAATCTTAACCTTTGATTTATGATTACTACTAAGACTACATTAACCATATAAATTAATAGATGGTAAATGATAGTAAGCATCAATACATAATAAGCATAAAAAGATTTACTTCATGACATACCAAGTTACTAAAATAAGAATTAACTAAATTATAGCTTGATTTAAAATTAATAATAATAATAATAGTAATAAAATAATATATAATAGGTTAAACATATACACATTTAAAAAACAAAATACAACAAAATTCTTAACCATAGAGGTTGTTATATGGAGATTTTGAATTTGTAAATAGTCTTATATTATTATTATTGTCCAATTTTAAGGTCACAACCAAGACAAACACGAAATTGGTGTATGAGACCCCCTTGTTTATGAAACAATGGACCCACCTCTGCGCAACTATTTAACTACTAAGTCTAAGAAGGCATACATACTCTACCTAGCTCTGGTTTTCATATGATATTTTTTAATTAATTACTCTGATTAAAAGGGTAGAAAAAGCATAACCAATTATGAGATAAATCTTAACCCTTGATTTATGATTACTACAAAGACTACATTAACCATATAAATTAATAGATGGTAAACGTTGTTAGGCATCAATCCATAATAAGCATAAAAACATTTACTTCATGACATATCAAGCTAATAAAATAAGAATTAGCTAAATTATAACTTGATTTAAAATTAATAATAACAATAATAAAATAATATATAATAAGTTAAACATATACACCTTTAAAAAATGTAACAAAATTCTTAACCATGGACGTTGTTATATAGAGATTTTGAATTTGTAAATAACCTTATATAATTATTCTTATCCAATTTAAGGACGCTCTAGTTTTGAACCTGTAAAGGCATGCTCTTAACCATTAGGCACACTCAAGATAAAAATATTTTAAAATATTTTATGCAAGTTAAACTCTACCATCCACTTAATAATTAATAATAATTAAATTAAAATTCTAAAATACTATTTCAAAATAATTATTCCTATCAACGTTAATATTTTATTTTCAAATATACCATTCGTGCAAACATCTTCAACTTAATTAATAATTATTAGTAACTAGCAATTGCACCACATGTTGCAAAGGAAACGCCCTAAGTTTGTGGTATATGAAAGAATAACATATAAGAAAGAAGAGGTAGTAGGAACTTTCTCGGCTCCAACTTATCCTCCAGAATAAGGGGTGGAGAATTATGTTTACTGGACCTCAAATCAAAATATCCATATTGGATTTAATTGACTTGGAACAAATTCTTTGTTATTAATTGCATGTAAGATGTGTTTTTTCATAATGGATGAGACATTTTGGCCAAAGTACTCAAGACCTCTATATGACGAAATCTACATATTTATTTTTTTTCTGCATGAAGGATGCACTTGGTTTTTATGACCAAGTTGGGCAGACTTCACCCTTCCACGACATTATTTGCTTCTATCACATTTGCAATGTTGAATTCCTATGATACTACTCCTAGAACTCTGACTCTGCTCTACAGCTAGAATTATTTAATGGAATAAAAACTTATCACTATGACATGTTGTACTTCATAAGAGACTACTAAGAAGCTTAAGTATGGTAAATGCACCTTCACCTATCATTTGAACACAGAGCATAAAGTTATCTTAATAGTCAATTTTATGGATAAGAGACATTTGGGCCCATGTTAACCCTTGGGGATGATTAATTAATCTCAGTTCATTCCATAATTCTTCTTTGAACGACCAATATTCCACTTCTTTGGAACTTTTCACCTCAGTCACAATAACAAACATCATGAAGACCCAAAAGAAAGAAGAAAAAATCAGCTCATAATCATGGAATCTAGCTACTTCTTTAAGGATCATAATTCAAGACTTTAGTGCCTTTTAAAGATCATTTATTTTCCCATCAAATAAAAAGCAACAATCAAATTTTGTAGTGACAAGAATGGAAACAAATTTTAAATGTAATAACTCCCTTCCCTAGTGATAGTACATTTTTGCATTTTTGTTTTGAAATGAAATTATTTTCCAGGTCTTTTAAATAATAGATTCCTCCCCAAGTGACCTTTAGAGATACCTTTTTTTTCAATTGATTGCAATAGGTAAGTGTCTTTTGTCTAGTATTTTTTGAGTCATTTAATTTAAGGGCAGAGGTAAATAGACTCCTAGACAAAAAAGAGCAAAGTGACTGAATGTTAATTGAAAATAACATTGAGGAATCTCTTTTGATTTTCTCATGTGGGCCTTCTTCAATTGATGAGGTGGTAGGAACTTTATCCTATATTGAGTGAACTACTACTCATGTAAATTTTGTCTTCTCCTTACAATTGGAATGTTTCTCTTCCCATAACTCTATCTCGGGTTATAATTCTAGCTTTCTCTTGTTTATGAATAAATTGTCTCTATATCACTATTGTCTGTCTCTTTTTGAGCGCTTGCTTGTAAATTTAGTTTTATTTAAGAAATGAGAATTATGAACATTCATCATTATTGCTCAAGATAAATCATGTCCTCGGAAATAATTTGGAAATTTAAAAAAGATCACATATTTTTAAAAAGTTCATTATTAACTTAATTGTTTATATATTAAGAAATAGTATTCATGAATAAAACAGTTATAATATAAATAATATATAACAAAAAAATCATGTATTTTTTGAATAATAAAATAGTTGTAACAAAAATAATACAAACAAGAAATACTATGTATATTTGAATGCATGAAAATTTAGATACATTTTATTAAGCAAAATTTTAAAAGAATAATGGCTATAGACATTTAAAAATAATTTTATTAAATAATTAGTTTAGATCCAGAGTTAAGATTTATTTAGGCCATCTTAGTTCCCCCCTATAAATAAACTGCACTCCACATGAATACCATGGGTCAATGCCACGGGTTGTATTTATAGTTTATCATTATTTTATTTTATTATTTTTATTTTTTATTGTATTTTGCCTAGTTAAAATGTTCATTACATTATGTCAATCTTTTTATTTAAATTACTTTTATTTTTAATTTTGTGTAATTTAACATAGTCAAAATGTTAAACATGACATTACAACCTTTCTATCATACTTTGTTGGAGAACATAGTAGCAGAAAACTTTGTTGGAGAGCATAGTAGCAGAAAAATGTAATATTTAAATATACAAATAGTTATTTTCCTTTTTTTATATTGTTTTTTATCCATGTAATATAAATTAATTGGTTTTGTGGAGTTTAATTTTATGATACAAAATTTATTATAAAAACTATGTATATTTGGATGTATGAAAAATTAGATACATTTTATTAAGTAAAATTTTAAAAGAATAATGGTTCTAAACATTTAAAAATAATTTTATTAAATAATTAGTTTAGATCCAGAGTTAAGATTGATTTATGCCATCTTAGTTCTCCCCTATAAAGAAACTACATTCCACATGAATACCATGAGTTGTATTTATAGTTTATCTTTATTTTATTTTATTATTTTTATTTTTTATTGTATTTTGACCTAGTTAAAATGTTCATTACATTATGTCAATCTTTTTAATTAATTTACTTTTATTTTAATTTTGTGTAATTTGACATCGTCAAAATGTTAACATTACAAAAACATAACATTATAAAAAACATATATAAAAATATTTGCTCGATCTAATGGCCTAAAACATTTCAATCGTCTAACAATTGATCCAATGACTCAAACATGGACACAGAGTTGTTTTCAAATAGTGACACCTTACGGCGTAATTATATTAAAATGATATAAATACCATTCCAAAATAAAAACATCAACTATAGCCATAATAATAATTAATAGTGGATAATTATAGTACCATCATGGATCCATTTTAAGTACACATCTAATATGAGTCGAGAGGGATCAACTTTCTTCAGGTGCAAACTCTTTAGAGCGTAAAATACAATGTGTTATTTTTCATTGTTTAAATTGTATTTTTGAATGCTAAATAGAGTATATATAGGACCAAATAAACATTTTAACAATAAAACTTATTTTTTCAATATATATATATATATATATATATGAAATCGACACTTATTTTTTCAATATATATATATATATATATATATATATGAAATCGACATTAAAATATTTTACATAACATCATCCAAACATTTTATGAAGCAAACAAAAATGGTTTTTTATTATTAACATATTTTTAAGTATATGTGAATATTAATTAGTATTAAAATTTGTATCAATAACCCAATTATAAGATTTAAACATCTTACTCACAATTTTGAAACATATTTAGAAAAATATTTTTAATATTTTAATTTTATTTTAAACGAGAATGGACGGACGAATAAAATTACACATCCCTCTCATACTGGGTTGTAGAATGAGTATCTCGGCTCAATCATGTGATTTCTTCCAACCTTACTCATCTCCATGGATTTGAGGGAGTGGCCTAAGAGTGGGCCTAATGGTTAAGATAATGTGTTTCCTCCTAAGAGGTAGTTCAAAACCAAAGGGGGTATGTAACAATAGGTTTAATTTCCTTGTGTTATTTTAAAAAAATATACATTTGACTTTTTGAGAAAACAGAGATTAACTAGTATGTTAATCAGTCATTGAATAAGATTTATTTCTTTCTTTTGAATAAAGAATTACTTTACAGTTTTGTTTCCATAACTGATGGGTAAATTTTTCCAAGACTCCAGAGTAGTTAGACTAAAGCAGTTATTGACAGTTACCTTCTCCTTTGAGGATAAAATAGAAACCCCAAAGAGAAGAAGGGATTTTGTGAATGGAGAAGTTGACAGCTAGTTTGTTGTATGGTGAGAGTAGTCCAGAGCTAGTCTGAACCAGTGGAACTCTGCAACCAACACTGGAGAAGAGGTTGTACAAAGGTCTTGAGGTTCTCCTCCAGAAAAAGAGACTACTAAACAAGTCTCCTCTAGTGAGGAGCATGGGGGAAGCTGAGGATGTAATTTCCTCTCTCAAGGTTGGGAGGAAACCCTCAGTTTGGTTAAATAGAGATAAGTATTTAAATCTCAAGTAGTCAAGGAAGAAAAGAATTATGGATAATTTTTGTTATTGAAATGTCTATCTTTATAAGTTCTAATATTGTAGACTACAGTAATTGTACATTCATTCTAAACTGTAAGTAGATTATGTATAGTAATAAAATAAATGTCTTTACAATATGCCTGTGAATGTATTACATGTTGTTACTGAGAAGATGTATGTGCACTAACAGTGAGACTCTATTAAATATGTTGGTGAATGTACAACCCTTTAACCTAGTCAACTATGATTATTAGTTGATTTTTGTGAAGTCTATTTGCTAAGCTTGACCTAGGTGAGTCGAACTTCTAAGAGAATCCTGGACAATAGGTGTAGATAAAATAATACCAAGACTCTCAGAGTCAATAATGTGAGAAAACAAAGAGGAAAACCCTCTTTTTAATTATAGAGACAGAGGAATCGGACATACCTCTTTTTAATTACAGAGACAGAGGAGTCAGAGAGCTTCCACGACAAAGGAATTAACTATTAACTGAACTGAAACAAGAATTGTCCCTCGGCCTTTATATTTATAATTGGAAAATTGTAACGTTCTATTTATTAAGTTCGGAAATAAATAGACAAAATATAAATGAAGATATTAACCACAACAAAAAAGAAATCCAACACCGAGAAGGAGCATTGCACAACATATGAAATTAACATATATATATATATAGTGAAATAAATTTAAAATCTGGAATAGCATCGCAGAGATGAAAGAAATTGAATAGCAAACCCTCACATGGTAACGAAGAGACCTTTAACAATTGAAATTAACACCATAGATAAAGGCTAGATTTCACTTGGTGAAGACATTAGGACAATTAAATCTATTAGCACCAAGACTGTAAGGTATTCATGGAAACATTTCTATTATAATAAAGACAATATTTATGTTCTGAAGTCTGGAGGAAAATCTAGCGAAAATCCTAGAAAACATACACGCTTGTCTACCATAGTTAAATATAAGAATTTAACCGTCGAAAAACAAGTGCTCAAACTCTGTACAAATCCCTTTTAAATGATATCATACATAGCACAAAAAACCTTCAAGGGAAGAGACTGAATGAAAAAAAGATCTGAAGCAAACAGTCAGATTTTAATTGCACAGTGGATAGTCCGAGTAAGGACTCTTTAAACAACAAAGATCTAAAAAGAAATTTACTCTGGAAGTTCTAGTGGTACCTAGAATGGCACAATCCATGTCAAAAGCCGATATAGGGCTTTTAAAATAGCACAGGTACATTTTCGAGCAAGGGAACCGAGACATACCTACATTGTAAAAAAGCAAGTGAGAATGAAAGGAAATGTAAGTCATCGAAAACACGAAAGAAATGAGAATTTATAGATAGTAAATTAGTTAAGAATAAAGACTTATCTAATAAACTAAAAGGGATCAACCTTGAAGACCCGTGGTAAGAAAAAAACAAGTGGAGTAAGGACTTCCACAAACCCTCAACATCATAGCTAACCTAGAAAACTAAACACGGAGAAGCTAGAAGATTACGTGTTCCGACCATGGAGAAGTATGAGCAGTTGTGTCCAAATTGAGAAAAGCGGAGTGAACTGGTGGCGTAGAACCCCATTTAACCTTGCAAAAAAACGAAAATTCCTTCTGAGAACCAGAGGAGGAAAATGAATGTGAAAGAGGGCTCAAGTCATGTAAATAATTGGCACAAATATCTTGGTTATGAGCACAGAGAAGCGAAGAAGAGAATTAAATTTGTTACCTGCAGAAAATAAAGGACGTGAAGCATTCCGTCACCTCGAGGTCGAAGAGGGGAGGCAGCATTAAACTACATCTGCAGGCCGAAGACCCTAAGTACCACTCTGATGGAGGAACGAAGGAGAGTTGTAGAGCTATTGCAGAGGAGGAGCGGCACAAATTGCAAAGGTAGTTAGGGTTTCGGGGTATGGGTAATACACTAACCCTCCTAAAACAAATCTATGTCGTTGATCTGTGTTCACGCATGGTGGAGATCGCTCCAAATGTCAAGTTAATAGGATATGACAAATTCGAAATCAAGGTGGACAATTGTGTTAATGCTACATAGTTTACGGAGATTTGAATAATCAATGTTTTGTACACTATATTAAACTGAGTTTTGTACCGAAGTACCAAACTTAATAAGTATAAACAAATAGTTGTTCATAACTGTGTTATGATTGAAAACATAATAATTTTAAACCTTATTTCCAATTTGATAACATGAGAGAGAGTTATATGTAGAATCCCAAGGAATGAATAAAATAAAATTGCAATTATAGTGGTATATGTGGAAATATTAAGGTATGTATTAATCTTTGCATGCATAGTAAACATAGTTAATTTTTTTATTTTTTTTTAATGATAAGATGTTGCAAAGTAAAATATGTATGTCTTCATAAACTTAACGGTCAAATCATTAACTTAAATATATTATATAATAATAATAATAATAATATATGAAAAAATAATCCTAATATAAATCTATCTATCCTTTTGCAAATACACCACAACATTCGATATTTTAATAAAAAATTCCTTCGAATTGGGTAAACACACAAATTCCAAATTAAGGCTAAACAAACAAATACGAACGAGAAAATTAAATTGGAGCCGAGAATTTCACAAAATTACCGGATACAAACCAAACCCTAGCAGGATAAATCTTTAAATCTCTAACTGAGATATTCCAATCAAACGTAAGCGAAATGCGTTCAAATTTATTGAAAGCTCAGTCAAATGAGTTTTTTCATGTGAAGAAATTGTGTTTGTGCGGGAGTAGCTCTCAGCATATCAAATCCTGCCTGGGATTGGATCACAAGACAAGCTCGGCCACATATGTACGTAAAAGCTTAAAATAAAGCTACATATTGTTATCAGTGGGCAAGGATTATAGAGCAAATAGCTCAACTTGCACACTCAAGCATCCGCGCTAACATATTGCGACTGTGAATCGACCCCGAGAAATTACCGTCGTTCATTTTTGGCTGTTTAGTCATATCAAGATTCTTTCGAAATAAACGTGTTATGGTACATCTTGGTTGGAGAATCTGACGTCTCAGTCGGCAGTCACACCACGAACCGAATTTTTTGCATTTTAATGAGAAATAAGAATGGACGTCCCTCTCAGGGTCTAAATGTTTGATCTGCAAGATTACACGTTAGAGGTATCATTGGAATTGATTATTATGTTAGATTTAGGCGTGCCTTATTTCTTAGTCTATCCGTTCATAAATGCGTGAGCCAGGGAATGCCTATCGAAAATGATGTGTCACTAGCATTTCCTGCCTTGGTGCATTTATGGGCCAATGAACTAGAAAATAAGACTAGCCTTGGATTTATTGAACTCGAAATAAAGCTAGCCTTGGATTTATGGAATGGTCCACCAAGGTTGAGTTTTGAAAAGAAAAATGGCGGCGTGATCATTTCCTGTGCATGGCCGACAAATGAATCAGATGGAATAATCAGATTTTGATTGTTGAATCATCGTACATTAGCCAAATATAGTTTTGAGGCCTTCGCTTTGGGAAACCCTAAAATCATGTTGGTTGACTAGTTCAATGGGTTTTGGTTGTTTTTTTATTAAATTGTGTTGGTGTAGCTTTGAAGCGTATATAGTTTTTGTTGAGATTGAATCTCTGGATTTGTGGAGACCAAACCTCCACACATAATTGTTGGACCAAATCTAGTTATAAAAGAGAATTTATAAAAGAGAAAGTAAATCATTTTCTTGTGGAAGTGGTTTTTTTACAAATGGAGAATACAAGATAAAAATTTAATTTTCATAAATAAGATTTATTTCTATATATTAGCAATTGTACGAGATGTTGCAAAGGAAAGATTGTAAGGCATAAATTCAATTGTGATATATATATAATATCACTTAATATAAAAATTAGTAAACAAAATGTCATTAAAAGTTAGAATATAAAGAGAAATCATTTAATCAAATTCCAAGTTCCAATAGCAAATATTTAATAAAAAAGATACTCTTTTTCAATATTAAATTGTTTTCCTCGATCAAAATATTATATTCTTTTATTGTCTTTGCTTTTCCTTGCATAACATCTTTTGGGAATTTGGACTCGTTTGTGATAGAGGAGGTTTATATTCAAAGTTTTTTTTTTAGAAAATGACAAATTCAAAATTTACCATTGGATGAATTATTTTTGGGAATTTGGACTCCTTTGTGATAAAGGAGGTTTATATTCAAAGTTTTTTTTTTCTTTGAAAATGACAAATTCAAAATTTACCATTAGATGAACTAGTTTAAAGCAAATCTACGAAATTGATATATCAATAAAGGTAGTCACTCACATAACAACTTTACATTGTTTGATAGAGGAGAAGTGGATCTTTTGTCGAGCATTGATTAAATAATTATTTTAGCTAACATAAAAAAATTAATTCACTATTTAGAGATACCATGGTGAACTCTTATGGTATCATCCATAAGATTTCCTTTATTCAACATGATATTATGTGAGACTTGGCTACGTATTTGATCATGAAGGGGCCTATAAATAAATGCAAAAGGACTTTTATGCCTAAGACAACAAAATCTATTTTGAAAAAAAGTGGAAAAATGTTCTGAAGTGTACATTTGATGTTGAGATCGTTCCTTCCACATAGGTTTGGTACATATTTCTTTCTCCTCTAATAGTCATTTTTTTCTCACTTAATCAAAAGCAAGCTTGTAGACTTTTGTGGAAAAATGTTGTGAAGTGTACATTTGATGTTGAGATTGTTCCTTCCACATAGGTTTGGTGCATATTTATTTCTCCTCTAATAGCCATTTTTGTCTCACTTCATCAAAAGCAAGCTTGTAGACTTTTACATTCTACCTGCATATAATTTTATCGTGTCCCTGCACATAAATTCAGCATGTATCCATTTCATATTTCAAGTCTTTTATGATATCTATTTCCCCTAATTGTGAAAAATTCCTACAAGTTACAACTCAAGTTGGCATACCTATTAAATAATTTTTTGTTAGTTTCGATAGAAACATCTTATATGCAATTTTAATGAGGAAATAATTAAGTAGAAAATTTCAAGTCTCCTCTAATATCCATTTTCCCTAACACTTCCAAATTTCTATCATTTAGAGCTCAAGCACATTTTCCCTCCCAAATTATTCTTGATCCATGAAATTATTCTAAGTTAATTTGGTCACAACCATCTTATATGCACTCTTTCTGAGATCATAATTTCTAACTTAGGTGATTGGGACTAAGCTATTATGTATCACTTATTTACAGTTGTTTTCAAGACTCAGGAAGCTTTCCATCCTTTATTAATCATTTCTCAATGCTAGAGCTGCAATGAACCTTTTGATCATGGTCAAATCTAAGATATTTGTATGAATTAAGTTCCTCTACATCTAAGTTAATTTGGTCACAACCATCTTATATGCACTCTTTCTGAGATCATAATTTCTAACTTAGGTGATTGGGACTAAGCTATTATGTATCACCTATTTACAGTTGTTGTCAAGACCCAAGAAGCTTTCCATCCTTTATTAATCATTTCTCAATGCTAGAGCTGCAATGAATCTTGTGATCGTGGTCAAATCTAAGATATTTGTATGAATTAAGTTCCTTTACATCGATAATGTCATATATAAAGATAGTGTAAATAATATTTTAAAATCTAATTATCACAACCTTTATCTAGTCAATGTTTATTGGTATGAATGTATAATAAGAAAAATCAAGGAAATTTTTTATTTACTTCATAAGATAAGAGAGACACTACATCAACCCTTCATGTTATGATATCAACCTTAAAATTAATTGTATTTGTATAGCAACCCCTCCCGCCATCTCTAATCAACTAGGAATTCTCAAAAAAATCACTTCTAGGTTGTGCATGCCCAAAAAATCTAACAAAACAAAGGCTATATAATAAATAAAAACGATGAGTTACACCAATTTTGTTTATGCCAACAACTTAGAGGAAGTTAATTCATACAAATATCTAGAAAAGCTTCAAGATTAAACTAAATGCTAAGTGGAAATATAACAATGATAAAATTAATAAAGAATGATGGAAGACATATTATAATTAGTGAATGTTATAATTATAAATTTACACCCAAAATAAAATAAAATAAACCATATTCTTCCCAATTTTGAAAATTCTAATCACACATTAATAATAAAATTGTAAACCATAAAAATTAAATAAGTTTGTATTCAATTTTGAAAAAAATATACAATTTAGCATTGTATGAACTCAAAACAAATTAAAAAAATAAAAACAATATATGAAAATTAAATACGGATTAATAAATACTTTATATTAGTTTTGATTTATTTCTTTTCTTCATTCACTTAATTTGCTTCTATCTCTATAAAGTTTATTATGTTATAATTTTAAAATGGGTGAGTGTAATAGTTATTGCTTATCCACATAAAATTATGTTTATATTAAATTTTGTTTATACATTTATTTGCAAATAATGTATCATTTCAAATATACACATGTTAGGAGATGTATTATGATTTTTAACATCAATTTATACATTATATTTAATGTTTCTTAGTTAATTCAGGTTGGATATGAAATTTTAAATATTTTATTTAGTTAAATTTTATTAATTTAATACATTTTAAATTTTAATTATTTATATTAAATAATTTATTTCATGTTTATTGGTTGATTCGGATTGAATATAAAATTTTAAATAAAAATTCATATATAGAGTAAATTAAATTACATGAAACTAAAACCAAATTCAATTTAACCCATTTGCCATTATTCTTCAAAATTATAGAAATCAATAAAATTTACAAAATAATATGACCAAAACAACCCACCTACCATTGTTCTTCTTTAACGTCTCTCTGGCAGGATTCGTCAACGCTCTCATTCTGCTCCACTGACTCGTGGGTCATAAACGTAGTAGCAAACCACCACACGCTTCACGGTTTGGGCCTTGGTGCACGCCCTCACAACACTCAGCGTTTCCACAACGATCGGCTTGATCACATCGTTCTTCCGCAAGACGAACGGAATGTTTTTAGGTGTATTTAGTCCACGATACATTTCAACATGTAAACGGAGATTTAGACAGGTTTACCTCTAGATCTTTGGTTGTGGAATCCATAAGAGTTGTTACATCAAAAACTCCATGGCAGCTAGTGACGACTGCCATTTTCAGATAGCTCAGCTCTGAAGAGCTAGAGCCATTACGCAACTCTCAGAATGTTCAAGAGATGTGTCTATCAAATTATATACTACACTACGGAACAAGTTTTATGTTTTTATCATTAAATAATTAAAACTGGTTAACAATAGAATAAAAGTTGTAAAAAAGCTAAGGCAAAAATAGCAGCTAATTAGATCTATAAAAAGTTTGCTGGTTTTTTAAAAGTAGAGTATATTATGTTATGGTTTTTCTAAGATTTTGAAAATTTTCAAAATTTGGAAGAATATGATTTTTTAAAATTTTATTTTGGGCGTAAATTTATAATTAAAACATTCACTCATTATAATATGTAATTTTTTTGTTATACATTTAATATAATAAATCAGAAATCATATTTGTTAAAATTAATTAAATTTAAACATTACACCATAAATCTCAATCCCTGGATCTTTCAAAACGTAAACAAAGATTTAGACGGGTTTACCTCTAGATCTTTGGTTGTGGAATCCATAAGAGTTCTTACATGAAAAACTCCTCGACTGTTGTTTTCAGATAGCTCAGCGCTGAAGAGCTCGAACCATTACGCAACTCCTAGAATGTCCACGAGATGCGTCTACAAAATTATATACTTCTTAAATGTACTAAAAAAATGCAGAAAGGTTTCTGAATAAGAAGAGATGCAAACCTCCCTGGCGCGTTGTGGCATGGAAAATATAACCCTTATGAAGTAAGCTCTTGAAGAGCAAGGAGCCCACCAAACTTGTACCTCTCGTCACTCAAAAAGTGGATGCTCCGAATAGAATCCACTCATCTTCACCTTAATATGTTCACCCTAATATGCAGAAAAGGAACAGAAAATCCCTGATGCAACACGCCTTGAAACTTTTTAAAATCTCATTTCCATCACTGCTGCTAAAAGCTCTCTCCATGTGAAGATACAGAAGGAAACAGTTGAAAAGAGTTTGTTATAGAAAATCCCTAATGCAACAAGCCCTGAAACTCTTTAAAATCTCATTTCCATCACTGCTGCTAAAACATCTCTCCATGTGAAGATACGAAAGGAAAACGGTTGAAAAGAGTTTGTTAATTATTAACTGAAATTATTATTAATAACTATATTAATATGACGGCTGACTATTGTTCAATCGTCTAACATTAAATCTAAAGGTGCAAAGTGATTCCACCTGACCTGAGCGAAGTTGTTTTCAAACAATAACACCTTACAGCATAATTAGAAATATATATCTTAATACATGGACTTCTCACTTTGTGAGTTGGCATTCTTATTTAGAAAACATTTTTTTGTGGAAGTGGTTTTTTTACAAAGGGAAAACACAAGATAAAAATCTAATTTTCATAAATAGGATTTATTTCTATATATTAGAAATATATATCTTAATGCATGGACTTCTCACTTTGTGAGTTGGCATTCCTATTTAGATTAGCTTTCCCCATCTCCTTTTTCACTACCAGAGAGATGATGTTTTGAAAAAACATTGGAAACTCTATAGGAAAATATATTGATAAGACTAAGCCAAACCCTCCTACTTGTTTGTGCAAGAATATGTGTTTTTTGGATTTTCACACTCACCTCGTTGGGAATCGATCACGTGGACTAACCGCCACTCTATGGTATCATAGCCTTGGCCTAGGTTCGATCCCCGGATTTTGAGAGAGAGTGTTGTATTTTCACACTCACCTTGTTGGGAATCGATCACGTGGACTAACCAACACTCTATGATCCACCCTGGAACCACTAATAAAGGTAATGATAATGGTTTGGAAGTTTACTAATGCTTGTTGATTATGGTTTAACAAAAAACCTCAACCGCGTTGAAGTGGGATTAGATGTAAAGTATTCCCGTGAAACTATAGTTGGATAATTGGTCCTATATATAACACTTAGATTACAATTATCTATCCTTCACATGCTTATAATGTCATGAATATGAGCATTTTGTCATAAATTGGCAAAAATAGTTTAAGAAACACAAAAATCCCCTATTCAAGAAAAAGGTTAACAAGAAGTAAAGAAAAAAGAGATTTTCCCCCTTTCCTCTCTAAAAACATGCGCAAAACCAATTCAAAACCCTAAATGATTTATCTCATATGGTTGACAAAATGGTCATCTCCCAGCTTCCTCCTCTTCTTGATCTACTTGTCAATCCTATAATATTAAACATGATGAGACACACTCCACCTTACTAAAACTCCTAAATATATCTCTCATTTGGACTTAGAATTTTTCATCTTTAAACAAATATCCACCAAAAGTAAATTTGACCAAATATTAAAAAATAAAACATTAAAAAATACACGAATAAAATTGAAAAACTAATAAAATAAAGATAAAAACAAATACAAAGAGATAACTCATTGTAACATAGCATTAGGACCCTTCCTTCAATGTGAGTCCCAAAAAGGGCACCAAACAACTTCTTTAGTAAGCACTATGAGAAGAGATCCTCCCCTTCTTATTTTACGTGAAAATAATATCTTGAAATTGTAGAGGTATAACAGGAAAAATTAAAAAATACTCGTTAAAGAATATTATTAAATTTAAAAAATGAATTATAATTTTAATTTAAAAAATTAATATAAATATAGGAAAAGCAATAAATTGGACAAAATAATTTGGAAAAATAATAATGCAAGAGCTATGGGATCAAAAATCCAAATAATAATGCAAGAGCTATGGGATCAAAAAGCACCTTAAGAGCTTTACTTACCTTATGAGGTTCTTCTCTTTTAGAAAGTTTCACTTCAAACAATTGGATCATTAACAAACTTCGTTATCTTTCGCACAATTAATGTGTCTTCTCTAATCTGTCACCGAAAGATGATTGCCTTTTAGGAATTTTTTTTTGGTTAGATATAAAAAAACCTTACAATATTGAGAATTGTATTAAAAATATATATATAAAAAATTCAACCATAGAGATGCTATGCAAGAGAAGATGGAGGATATCATCAGCCATTAGAGTTAGGAATAATGTTTATTTTAGAAATTGGTGTGAGGGTTTTTGGATTTTGTTAAGATATTTTTTCAATAATCATTTTTTAGTTTGGAATCTAGTGGATCTTATAAGTATTTTATATGTGAAGGATGTATTTTGGTTTTGAATTGTAATAATTGTTTTGTGCTATTTTTATACCATGGTTGTTTTTTTAATTTTTTTCTATTAAGATCTTATTGACATTAAATTTTTAAATAGAAAATACTTCAAGTATTGAAAATTATTGGACTTGCACACAAAATAACTGTAGAGTTAGATAAATTTGTAATACATAACAATTTCTTCCAATAAATTATATATTTTCCAGAGAGATTTTTCCCTCAACAATAGCTAGCCACAAACCAATTCTCTACTTCTATATGCCCTTTTCCATTACAGGCCCATTCTATTCAAATTCAACCCAAATTGTCTATATAATAATGATATCTACAACATTGTCAAAGATGCATGGAATATTCAAATTATGGGGTCACATATTAAAGGTGATTTTAAATAATTTGAAAAAACATAACATTTCACGGTTATCAATTCAATATCTGGATGGTAGTGTCAAATATTAAACTAGCAATTTTACCCAAAGGTGAAAAAGGAACACCGAAGCAGTGCGACTCAGTCTTCTATCAATGGAAACAATATAGTCGGGATAGGAAACATGGATGGAAAATTGATCAGTCCCATCCATAAACATCAAGCTCCACACTTCCTCTGTTAAGGATGCACAAAACTTGGTTTGTAAGAGTAACGGGCTTCATTGAAACTCAACGATATCTTAACCACTTTTAGGTCTCTTAATCACTTTCGCTCTTCTCGACAAGTTGGAAGACTCCAATAATCTACTTTTGATCTAAGGCGGTTTTATAAAAAAAAAAATGGTTCATTGGGGTTTTTCTAGAAGACGAAGAAGAAGAAATTCCAAAACAAAATGCAGGCGCTAAAGAGATAAATAAATGAATTAAGTCCTCTAAGGGAACTGATGTCAATGCTTGTGGATGTCTGCAACCAAACAAGAAGGAAAACGAAAACCATGATGTTTGAAATGGGCTTCCATGTGTTGAATTTTGATGGAATGAAGAAGGGTGAAAATGGAGTGAGGAGAATTGTTAGGGTGAATAGTGTTTGCCCAACCAACACCACAGAAGAAAACGCCTTCGACATAATAAATGACACATTTCAAAAGTTAATGTACTAACTTTTCTTGATATTTTAACTTTGAAAGTTAAATATAAATTCATTATACAACGATTATGTGTGGAAAATAGAGTTATATTCTTCAATTAAGATTAAATATACAAATTGTAAACTAACACATTTTATCAAACTTTATGGTTATGATCAAAGAACGTAAAAATCATTTAATTTCCGATAATTCAATCAAAAATCCTTCAAAGGCTACTGAGGGAAAAAAATCAAATTTATGTGTAGAACCAGTTAAAAAACACAAAAGGTCAAATTTCTTCAAATATATTTATTAAAGATAAACAAAAAGATATAAATAAATTCAACACAAGTTTACAGACATGTTTATTTTGAAATTTAATTTTTGAAAATTTAATTTATTTATCAATAATTGTTAAATGGATAATAAATATTTAACTTCCACTAAATATTCTAAAATATTCATAATAATATAAAAAAAATTAAAAATTGAAATTTATCTCCAAAAATATTTATGCTCTTTTAATTTAATTAATTAATTAAAAAAATTTCATATAACATCTAAAACTATATAAATCAATAAAGATATAATTTATTGGTTTTTTAAACATGTAATACTATAATAAAACATATTCTTCACTTTTAAAATAAAAAAATTTAAAAATATTTTAAAAATTAACTAAACATTTATTTATATAAATAAAATAAAAATTATATGAAATTAATTTTAAAAAATGAAGATATGACAGAAGGAATCAACTAACCCAAACCCTTAGCCTTATATTTAATGTTTTTATTGCTATTTTAAAATTTTATTTATAAAAAATATTGATGTTAAGTGAAATAATTTATAAACTCTTTGAATTCAATGAGATTCTTGGGTTTCATCGGTAACAATTTATCTTGGATGTTGATATTTGATAATTTTTTATTTTTGGAAATTTTTATGTATATTATAATTAGTTTAGTTTAAAATGTTTTGAATTTTAATTAATTTTTAAAGTTTACTTAATTTTAGGTAATATTAAATATTAATTTTTTTAAGAAATTGAAAATTATTTTTTTAATTTTTAAAATTTAGATTTTAAATTTTAATTGGTGAATTACTAATTTTATGTGGTTTAAAATCAGTTTCTTACAATCAAAAATTGAAAAATTGTTTAAAATATTAAATTATCTACAGAAAAAAAATAAAAAAATAAAAAAATTTACCTTTAATTATTTCCTCTTAGAGTACTCTTAGTACAACTACATTAGAGCTCAATTTCATAATCTTTGTTGCAATACTGACCTTCCTAGCTTTTTAAGATACCAAAGATTAGTTTAAGTGGACATTAACCATCATCGTCATCATTATTATCATCATCAATTAATGATAAAAAAAAATTAGATATATGAAATTTTTCATAATTAATATTTTATTTCCATTCATTATCATGCTTATTTTTAACAATAAATATTTATTAAGCTATAATTTTTCTTGCTTTCTATTAATTGTCGTAATTTTTCTAATAAGAATAATCTTTTTATAATAACAATCTAATTCTCATAAATTAATTATAAAAAATGTGTATTTAATATTTTATTAATCATTCTTGTTTTCTATTAATTGTTGTATTATTTCTAATAACAATGTATTTTTCACATTTTTTCCATTAATATATTTTATTAATGATAATATTTTTTTGATGGTTTAATTATTTAATTATTGCCGACCATTTATTTCATAAAACTATGTTCTTGTACCAATAGAATATTAGCAATTTGATTCATCCTCCACCAAGGTTGTGGTGCTTAAATCATGCACTTAATATAACTAAGTTATATGATCACATTCTCCCCATAAAGGTTCTCTACTTAATATAGCTAAGTTATATGATCACATCCACTCCATAAAATTCTCTACTTTTTGCATAAAAAGAAGGTACTAAGCAACAACCCTACATATTACATTTATTTGGATTTGATAAAAAAATAATTAAACTTTTAATATAAAATTAATGTTTTTTAAAATATATATAAATAAAACTATTTTTATTTTTAATAAAAAAATTTTAGTTTTTTAATTTTAATTTTCAATTAAATATTTTGAATTATTTAGATATAATTATTTTTTAAAAATATTTTAAAGTTTAAAAAAAAATGACTAATAATAAATTTTTATATTTTATATTTTGTTATTAGGTTGAAAAATCTGCCTAAATTAGACCTTTAAGATTACTATATTCTAATACTTATTAAATCTACAAATTACTATAAAAAAATTCATCATTCCTTTTCTTATTATCATCCCCTTTTCCCATTTAAAAATTAGTGTGAATAATTCATCATTCTTTTTCTTATCATCATCTCCTTTTCTCCTTTTTTTTTCTCTTTTTCTCTTTTTTTTTTTCTCCACCATCTTTCTTATTCCTGGCCACCACACATCTCCTTTCTTCTTATTTGCACCATCTTTCTTATCCCACCACCAGCACCTTCTTTTCTCTCCACCTTTCTTTCTTACCATCATATTTTTGTCAACTTCATTATTATCTTGATGCTTCATAAATTCTTTCTTCTTTTTTCAAGTTTCAAGCTAATACACTACATAGAAAAAAACAACCACCACCATTTAAGCTAAAGCTAAATACCTAGTATTGTGATATACCACCATGTTAAAAAGATGCATGTTTTGGTTTACATTCCAACCATATAATCATTTTAGATATATCTTTTTTATTTATAATTTTTTTTTCGGTAATAATTAGATGCAAAAGAACATTTTCAACGCGTTTCGAACCAACTAGTGTGGTTCATCTTCAGGACTAGGTGATAGATCACATAAAGAAATTGAATTTAAATAGATGTAGAGATGACTAAACTAGCCGTTAGAATAATGTCTAGTTTGACTCCGAAGGGAATAAATTAAATGAAATAAAAAGATTAATTTTATTCAAGTAATAGTTTTATAAAGAAATTTATTTATTTATTTATTATTATTATTATCCTTTAATATTTATTGTTAAAAATTTTGGTAATTTTTAAATTGAAAATTTTATGTTATTAAATAGTAATAATTTATTTATTTATTTATAAATGTTATAAAAGATTTTTTAAAAATATTTTTTTAGAAGACAAGGTCAATAATTTAAATGATAATCAAATTTCAAAGAAAACGAGTCCCTAAAAAATAATAATAATAAAATATAAAAATTTATATATCTGAAGGCGGGAAAGGGTGGAAAATAATACCAATTAATAATATAGGGCAAGGATCCAACACCTGCTAATATTCCAGCCATCATCTCTATTGAGATTAACTGGTCTTTTTTCGATCTCTAAGACATCCCTTAACTTACGGTGATGAAAATGGTCAATCCTAGCAATAACCTTAGCCTCTTCGATGAAAATATGATGCTTAGTATTTTCTGCATGCTCAGCTAAGGTAGATGAGCGATATCTTCCATGCTTAATGTCAGCATCATGCTCACAAATCCTTTGATTTATAGACTAGCCAATTTCACCAATGTAAGGTGTCCCACAAGAGCATGGAATGATGTAGACACCTTTCCCATCTCTAGGGTTTATCGGATCTTTAATAGATTTGAGAGAGTTGCAAATAGTGTTAAGGGGTTTGAAAAATGAAGAAACTCTATGCTTCTTAAGGATATTAGCAATCCTATCAGTGGTTCCCTGAATGAAAGGAAGGTGCATATTATAGGACCATTCACTATGTTCTTTTTTACTATTCGAAGGACCTTTTTTTTCTTAAAGGATAGCTCTAAGGCACTCAGACCTACTATAACCAGCCTTACAACAGACATTCAGGAGGTGGGTCTTTTCTCCTTCAAGGTGGAACTCATCAGATATTTTCAACGCCCTAGTGGCTAAGGTGTTGAGGAAGCCTAATTTCTGAGCAGGGAAGTGATGTGAACTAGCGTGAAGATATTGCTCAGTATGAGTTTTCTTTCGATAAACTTGATGGGAGAAAGAACCATAATCATTTCTTGAAATAAGAATGTCGAGGAAAGGAAGGCTACCATCCACCTCATATTCCATGGTGAATTTTATGGAGCGAGATTGACTATTAAGATGAAGGAAAAAGAGATCTAACTTTTCCTTGCCATGAGGCCAGACGACACAAGTTTCATCTACAAACCTTTTCCAGAGCTTTGGTTGGAACAAAGTTGAGGAAAGGGCCTTGGATTCACAGTCCTCCATAAAAAAATTAGCAACAATCAGGGATAAGGGAGAACCCATGGCAACACCATAGGTCTGTTCATAGAATTCCCCCTCAAAAATAAAGAAAGTAAAGGTTAGGTAGATCTCGACTAAATGGCTCGTATCTAGATTAATAATGTGAGTAATGACATCAATGACCTCATTAATGGGATATTGGTGTAAAGAGAAACAACATCAAAACTAACAAGTCTATCATCTAGATTCAATCTAACGTCCTTTAACTCTTTAACAAAAGAGGAAGAATCATTGACAAATGAGTCAGTACGACCTACGAGAGACTTAAGCTTATGGGCTAAATACTTGGTGAGAAGATAATTCGAACCGCCTATAGTATTAACAATAGATCGAAGAAGACACCATCTTTATAGATCTTAAAAAGACCATAAATTCTCGAAGTTATCCACATGAAAAACCAAAATTTTGTTTATGTAAAAATGAATTCATTCATTCATTCCACAACATCTACATAAAGAATGAATAAATAAATTCATTCCACAACATCTAAATCTAGAATTAATATGTGATCCAATGAATTTGTTATAATTCTCGAATACTTACCTATTCATATAAACAACATTTATCACTAATATATTATGTATAAACAACATTTATCACTAATATATTATGTATAAACAAGTAACAAGTAATTATTAGTAACACTATAATTTTAGTGTAATTATTATTATTAATTTATTTTTAAAAAAATTATTACACATCTCTCAATAAAAATGTTAACTTAATTAACATCAACTATATCCTAGTTGTCCAATCTAAAAGTATGATAAATAAAATATCATATTTTATAGGAATTGATAAAGTGAAATCACATCACATTCAACACACCAATCACAACGTCTGCATGCAATCTTTGTTCAACCCGTGCATATTCCATTATCTAAATTCATGTGTCCATCTCTTGAATTGAAATGTATAATTCTTTTCTCTGAAATTGCTCACGTGATTCTTTGTTTCTCTCACAGTTTTATAAGTGAGTGAAATTGTCAAAGCTAGTGCCTAGTAATATCAAATTAATTTATAAAGTTTTGTGCTTGCGAGGTAATTTATTTGGTTGTATTTTAATTTTTATGGAAGAAGGTTTTCAAATTAGTTGATAAAATTATTTTATACAAGGTTTTATGCATTACCTATGGTGACATCTAGTTTAAGATTTTTTTTGTTGTGAATTTCAATTTATTTTTTTAATTTTTTAATTTAATATTTTATTGATATAAAACTATTTCAGTGATAATATTATCATTTTTTATTTAAATTAAAATATTCTTTCAACATTATTTTTTATCTATTAATTATATTCGATTAATAATAACAATATATTTCAATTATTATAATTAATTTTAAAAATTTAATATTAAATATTATAATTATTATTAATAATATAAATTATAATATATTAGTCAATTGAAAATATGACTATAAGGAGTATATATGTGCTTAAATATCAATAACCTATATGTGTTGTTAGCTTGTGACTGCACATAACATGGAACAATGTTCTCTATAAGAATATAAGAAAATCACAGAGCAGTGGCAAAGAAACAGTTAGAGCGAAACAACAGCAAATGGAAAAGTCATGCAAGTCAAGTCGTGAAGGTGGGAAAAACTGTGAAAGGGGTGAGCATTTCACAAACAACTGTGTTATATTAAGCCTTATTGTTATATCATATATATGACAAAACCCGTTCAAACCTTTGGCGGGACCCCATATGCCTCATCGCATATTGTTGTCCCAACATTTTTGTTATAACAATCAAATGCCAAAACTTATATAATCACCGATGCGATATAATGTGGGACCCAATCCCCGCCGCCCTTTCCTTCCCGTTTTATTTTTCCTTTGAAAAACATTAAGGGAATTTTGAGATAAAAAATGGGCCTCCTAAGGAAAATATACAATCCAAATTCACTTTATGAGAACCAATTACATTTTAGGGGATGACATCATCCCACATGGTTGAGGTGGCATTGCTTGAGTTAAATGTACTTACTTGTCACATTCTCAATGGTGGATAAAAAATCATAGTTAACCATGGTAGTATTCTAAGTATTTTTAAAATCACAAAGTAAAGTACTCACAATAAATGTTATTTCACACTTTTTGAATAAAATATTATTATTGTCATTTCATATTTTCTGAAAGAAACAATGCATATCCCTATAAAATCTTCATGTCTTTACACACTTTTTATATATCATATTAATTTTTATATTATATATTATTTCTTCTTATGTTATAAATCAAATCAATTTAATATGTAATATAAAATTAATACATCAAATAATATATTACATTTATTTTATTATATTATTTGATTTTTATATAGTATATTAATTACTTGTTATTATATAATTTAATTTTATAATATAAATAATATAAATTTTAATTAATGGTATGTTGTACAAATAAGAATTTATGAATTTATATTTATAATTTATTTTAAGTTATTTAAATACAAGTACAAATGCATTAGTTGTTCAATGATAATGACTTTTTCTTGAAAATCTCATTTTTATTTATAGTCACATCAATACAAATTTTTATATTAATTTTATTTTGGTACAACTTTTCAATTGAATTTAACCATGGTTACATAGATTTTGGTGCAAAAAGTGAATTGTAAATTCATAAATATTATTTTATTGGTTTAACTATTATTTTATTATTTCCTTAGGAGGCCCATTATAGACCTCAAAATTCCCCTAATGCACCAAAATTTTCCTTTTCACTGCTTTTCTCTTGCTCCGCTTCCCAATTCCCGATCACGATCATAAGTGGGCCCTCATCGCATTTCGCAAACTTTACGACTTTGGCATAGAGACTAAAACCCTAAGTATTGTGATCACCGATTTGCGATTGCGATATCACATCGCGTTTGACTTACCATTGTACTCGCCCGCGAGTTTATCCATTTTATTTTGCGATGCAGTAAGCCGACCCCACCTCCGTAGCTCCGCCTCCGCTTCATAATCCATTGCAATACATATTCCATATAAACTTTATAATACTTACCACTCAAACCTTCGATAATTCATAACACTCCACCGATAGCCAGTGGGTCCCTCTCCCCGCACATCGCAAATTCTAAAACTTGACCTCCCGCAACGTATACCTAAAAGCTAAAACTTGCGATGTGCACTACGTTTTGGTCCCACTCCTTCCCTGCAACGTTATTCTTCTCCTCCTCCTTGCGTCGCATTTCACAATGTTCAGTGTTTACACCCTCTGTGCCTATAACTAAATGCCATAAGTTGCGATATGTGATGATGGTCCGGTCCCACTTACCCTCCATGCCATTTCCTTCCCATCGCCCCATCTTTCCTCCATCTCCGCATGCCCGACACACATCTGACAGTCCTCATTGCATTTTGCACCTCCCCCATCTAATACCGCAAAGCACTCTTGCCCCCCTCCCAAAATCTTGCAATTCAAATACAGCACAGGTTTCTGCGTGGAACATGTAGGGGTGGTCTATTCAAGTTGCTCAGGGGTTCTCTGCTGAAGAGCATACAACATAATACATTGCCACTTCACAACCCAGTTGAGTGGAAATCATAGGGCTTTTCCAAGTAACGGGAAAATGCAGTAGCCAGGATGGCCATCGCTGCTTACACCTACAATTTCTCCTGCGCCACTCTGATTATAAAGGTTCATAAGTGGCATCATGAGCAATCATGTCCTTTCTATTTTAGGTTTAATTTGATGATTTTCTTTGGTGAAATCTCAATTCCACCCATTGAGACATTCTCTCCATTCTGACCTAACTCTGAGTCTGAGGCAGTGCCGTTATGCATTTCAAGATTGGTAAGTGACTGTTTCGATGATAGGTGATGTAATGATGATTGTTGTAGCCCCTCTAGGAAAACTCTATATATAGTGAATTCTAAGATGAAACACAGGTTCAAGAATTTTGAATAAATCTACTATATTTTGTATGATTGTGCCCCTTGCGCTCTGAGACACATATTTGGGAGAGTTGTCTGAATTAATTTGAATACAGAGCTGATATTTGGATTCCAGATGGATCAATGATTAATATGTATATGTTTCCTTATGTTATTAGTGATCTCTTTTTTGAGTATAATAATTTTTCATGCAATGCTTCCTTGAAGGTTCGTGTAATGTAGCTGTTGGTAGTCTGCAATTTTATTCATGAATTCGTGTTTACATAACGCTTAGGTGTTAATGCTCATGTATTAAGCTTGTTGTACTCCCTTAATTTGCACTCCAGGAACCTCAGTTGTCGTTCACACCTCATTCATATCCATTTCTTTTGATTCTACGGGAGACAGATTCATCATATTCTTAAGCCTATCTTTTGTGAGGTCCTTCTAAGTTCTCTCTCAACACCTCTACATATTTTAAAGCTTCTGCTAATTTTTTTATACTTGGCCCATCTAAAATCCATCAGTCTCACAACCTCTTAAGCCCTCTCATTGTTAGGGGAATTCACCTGAAATAGACTCAAATGGTCTTCTCCATTCTCGAACAAACAAAACCATTGTTCTCTTGAACTATATCATGTCAGAGGTATTTACATCGTTGCCCACTCTAAACCTCTGATTTTAAAATTTCCCAGGCATTCGTCTTTTTGCAACTCAAGGCTATCTCTAGGAGCTACAACATATTTCTGGAGTTGTTGCCAGGGAACGAATTAGAAAACCTTTCCCTGGAATACGGCATTATCTTCACCCTTCAATCAGGTGAGCACGAAGGGTTGAGAGTTGCATAGCCCTCACCTTGGCGACTCCACTGCTATTAAAGTACAAATCAAGTGTAATCCGTGCTTACACCAGGCCTCATACCTGAGCGTATACTTCTCAACAGAAGCCCTCTCCTATATCTGATCCCGAAAATATTATATTTAAGAGATTCTGGAGAAAGAATAAGCCCATCTAGGTTGACCCACCCTCATTTTCTCTAGAAGATTCACCTTCCTCTTCTCAGAGAGCTGATATCTATGGTCCTAGATCCACAACCCATGTACTCGAGTACCCTCTAGAAACCTCTGCTTTAGCCAGTTCAGACATAAGAAACGAAGCCAAATCCACTGATACTTCTTTACCCCCCTTGCACCCTACTCCAGAAGCTGAAGAAGTCAAAGAAGTTATAACACCTCAGAGCTCATTATAGACAAATATCCAAACCTCCACCCTCCAAACCTCTACTTAGCGTATACCTGTTGTACCCTAGCCGAATCATCCTCAGAACTTACCACCACCACCCCTCATGGTTGTACCCGGCTTCCTCCTCAGCAAATAAGCTCCGTTGGCTTTACCTCAAGTATTGCATGACATGCCTCAATATTACCTAAAGCTCTTCCCTCGGTTCACCGATGAAGATAGCACTTCTATGCAAAAAAATATTGAATAATTCTGCGCCTTTGCTGAGAATGTGAATGTGGAGCACCTAGATGTGGTGTTAAGGCTTTTCATCCAATCCTTAGATGGAGAGGCTCGCAAGTGGTTCAAATATCTTGCTAATAATATAGTCACCACTTGGGAGGAAATGGAGAATTTATTCACACAAAAATGGGGAGAGAGGAGGGACCATGGATATGTACTCACAGAGTTCAACACCCTTAAAAAGAGACAAAATGAGGATGTAACAGAATTTATAAAGAGGTTCAACAAGATTTATAATAATATTCTTGCTGAAATAAAGCCTCCCCAAGCAGTTGATAAGGTGGTCTTCGCTAAATCTTTTGAACCAAAGTTTGGTTTCACGCTAAGAGAAATAAATTATGCCTCTCTGGATCAGATTCAGACTGATGCAATGGAAGTAGAAGCAAAATTCGCTTCTATTGGTAAATTCAAAGGCAATACAGAGCATGAAGCCAGAAGAAGGGGCATGGAGGAGGCCTCTACCTCTAATCAAGAAAGGGAACCACAGGAGTATAGGATCAAAGAGATGAATAAGCTGATCAAAAACCTCTCAAATAGGCTAGTGAAGCTTGAATTAGAGGCCAATGATTCCCCTCTTTTTCCTAACCAAATGATTTCAAACCGTGGGTTTAACCCCCAGTACCGGAAGCCCCCTCCACAGTTGTTGCAGTGAGTAAGGAAAGAGCAACAAGATCACATCCAACCTCCTCTATACCTAGAAGGGGAAATGGAGGGACAAGCCGAGGAAGTAACTAATGGCCAAGACGATAAATTCCTCGCTTATTCAGAAGATGAAGAAGGTGAACTCATCCTGCAAGGCAGACTAGAAGAGAAGGAAGTCCCCCCAGAGGATCGAGATATTGATAATTACTGCAGGCAGTTTGTGGACTCCATGCAAGCGCAGCTCCATAAGAAGTATGACCTCAGGTCCTCTAGAAAGAGAACTTGACTGCAAGAACAAAACGAAGAATCAATACTAAGAGGACAGACCTTTTCTAATTCCGCCAGTAAGGGGAAGAAGCCTTTAGAAGAGCTTGCACATCCTAAGGCCACTATGCTCACTTCCACAAAGCTAGGTTCTGATCCTCCACAAAATGAGGGATCTGCAGCTATACCCTTGAAACTACCCGACCCTCCTCAAGAGCAGTTCAAATAAGTTGTCACAAAAAAATCTCCCAGAGCCTTTAGCCTCTAGAAATAATTATAAAAGTTCAAGATCCATGTCCCCTTGATCGAGCTCTTAAAACAACCCTCATACAAGGCCCAAGTCTCTCAATTCATGTTTCCCCAGGGTGTAGGCCCTCTCCCTGACAGCCTCAATCTCCAAGAAGAAAGGCTCATGGTGGTTTTTGGACCTCATGTAGAAGAGATGGACTTAGCCACTCCCCCTTTCTATGTGAATTTATTCATACACGACTTGTTACTACACAGCTACATACTAGATTTTTGGGCCTCGCATAATATATTACCATTATCTGTCATGGAGCAGTTGTGATTGCAGATCACGAGGTCGTATAAATATTTGTATTCGTTTGATTCCAAGAGGGTGAAATTTTTGGGCATGATAAAATATCTAGTAGTAAATTTAGCCCAGATTCCGGCCAAAATCATGGTAATGGACATTGTTGTGGCCGATATCCCAGCTCGATTTGAAATGTTGTTGTCTAGATCCTGGGGTACTAAGATTGGAGGATCCATAAAGCTCAACCTCACCTATGCCACTATTCCAGTGTTCGGAGGGGAGGAGAGAAGATTATATTAGGAATCCATATTTGTGAAGATGGTCACCAAAGCCAATGGTTCCATAAATTCTCTGGTCTATGGTAGGGAGGGCGCATTCTCTTGTCTTATGCTGGAGGAGGATGAAGATTTCCTGTAAGAAACAGAGGTTTGTCCTATGATACGGGAGAATACTATGAGCAGAGAGGAAAGCAAGATATGGACCTTGCAGTTTGATGGAGCTAACTCAAGAGAAGGAAATGGGGTCGGTGTACTCTTGATATCCCCAGAGGGATGTTTGTTTCCCCTCTCCTTTAAGATGGAATTCGAAGCCACAAATAATGTGGCCAAATATGAAGCACTGTTGCTGGGGTTGCAAATAGCATGGAACATGAACATACAAAACCTCAAGGTGTTTGGAGATTCAAAGCTTGTAGTGAGACAAGTCAGGAACCAATGCCAAACTAAGCACTTGCGTCTCAAAGCCTATAGGAACGAGGTATGTGATTTAGTTGAGGGCTTATTTTCTTCATTTAATATTCATTTCATGTTGAGAGACCATAACAGAATGGCAGACTCACTAGCTGTGGCTGCTAGTAATTTTCTCCCCCCACAGATCCTCTACTCAAATATGAGGTTGAAGTGTGATACCACCCTTCCGTTCTAGACAACATAAAGCCTTGGAAAGTCTTTGAAGATGAAGAGCAGGTCCAACGTTTCATGGAAATGATAGGTGAATTTTCAAATATAATGATCGATTCAGTCCCTGAGAATGACAGCGAAGAGCCAGAAACCAGGTGGGAAGAAACATTTGCCAGACACTGTGTTCTGCAACTAAAGGGAAATGTCCTCTCCGGGGGGCTCGTGCCATTGGAGAGATTGTTTGACAAGAACGACGTCCGAGTAGACCCCAGCAAAATGACCCTTTATGAGTCTGTCAGGGATGTAAATATTGGGACAGAAGAAGATCCGAAGGTGATATAGCTGTCAAAAGGGGTTCCTGAAGAATACCAAGGTCAATATCTCAATCTGTTCCAATCATATAAAGACGTCTTCGCCTGGTCATACCAGGACATTAAGACTTTTGACATAGATATTATATAGCATAAAATACTTCTGAAAGAAGATGTGAAGCCTCATAAGCAAAAGCTGAGACAAATCAACCCCCTTCTCCTCCTAGCTATCGATAAGGAAATCAAGAAGCTGTTGCAGGCCAAGATCATTATCCCTTTAATATACTCCGAGTGGGTGGCAAACCTGGTGCCAGTAAGGAAGAAAAATGGTGAAATAAGACTTTGCATGGATTTTCGCAATCTGAATAGAGCCTCGCTCAATGATAACTATCCCCTCCCAAAGAAGGACCACATCCTGCAAAAGGTGGTGGGATCCTCCCTCATGTCCATGATGGATGGCTTCTCAGGATATAATCAGGTAGCAGTGCTCCCAGAAGACCAGAAGAAGACGACATTCACCACGCCTTAGGGAACCTTCATGTATGCTCGAATGCCCTTTGACCTGATAAATGTCGGTGCTACATTTCAGTGTGCGATGGACATTGCTTTCATAGGAGAGAAAGACAAATTTGTGGTGATTTACGTGGATGACATCACCGTCTTTTCAAAGAGTGACGCTGAACACATCGAGCACCTTCGCCAAACCTTTGAAAAATTCCACGGGTATGGTCTGTCTCTGAATCCTTAGAATTCCATGCTTGCCTTGGGGAAAGGAAATTTGTTGGGGCACATAGTGACTAAGGAAGGAGCGATGATCGATCTGAAGAGGGTAGAAGCGATAGACAACATTCCCCTACCAAGAAATAAGAAGGAGATACAGGTGTTCCTAGGAAGAATAAATTTCCTCAGAAGGTTCATTCACAACTATGCCGAGATTTTCCAAAACATCACTGGGATGGTGAAGAAGAACAGTGAAGTTAGATGGACTCCTAAATCCAGAGACTCCTTCATCAGAATCAAACAGGCCTTTGTAGAAGTGCTAGTACTGGCTCGTCCAGATTATGGGAAGTCGTTCCTAATTTTCTCTTTTGCATTTCCTCACACAATAGCTACAGTACTTCTATAGAAAAACACCGAAGGACATGAGAAGCCCATTGCGTTCTTCAATCGAGTCTTGCAAGATGCCGAGCTTAAATATGATATCCTAGAGAAGCAAGCTTATGCCCTGGTCAAATCTCTAAATTCATTCCGGGTGTATGTATTACAAACCGCTATAATTTCCTATGTTCCCACAATAGCGATGAAGGATGTGTTGGTATAGGGCGACAGTGAAGGAATAAGGGGCAAGTGGATAGACAAGATTTAGGAGTATGAACTGGAAATAAATCTTACCAAGCTCATTAAAGGCCAAGGGTTGGCCAAAATCCTGTCTGAATCCAATTGTCAATCTTTGGGGATAAATATGTCTATGACAAGAGGAGAGGCACAGGAGGGCACAGGTTCAGATCAAGGCATGGAATCCTCCACGCAAAAAACACACGTGAATTACCTTCTCTTCCCATGGTATAAAGATATAGTGGAATATCCTTTATCATTGAGATTTCCTCCTAACTATGATAAGGCCAAGTACCACACCCTAAGGCTGAAGTCTCAAAATTATATCGTGGCCAATGAGCGACTTTACTAGAAAGACCCAACGGGGATCCTACTATTGTGTTTAACAGAGCAGGAGATGGACCAAGTGATGGAGGAATTCCACGAAGGGATATGTGGCGGACACTATAGTTTGCGATCCACCGCACACAAGATCTAGAGGGCGGGTTTATTCTAGCCTAAACTATTTGGTTATGTACATCCTCGTGTCTGGGCCTGCAAGAAGTGTCATACGTTTTCTGAAAAGCAAAGGTATGTGCCTCTCCCGTTGATCCCAGTACATGTTGAAGAACCTCTTAAGCAGTGGGGAATTGATTTCATAGGAGAGATCCACCTGACCTCGAGAAATCAACATCGATGGATCCTCACTGATACAAATTAATTCACCAAGTGGGTAGAAGTCATGCCCACAATAAATGCTACAGATTCAGTGGTGATCAAGTTCCTCGAAGAGAACATAATAGCCAGATTTGGATGCCCAGCTAAAATCATTATAGATAATGCCCAGGTTTTCAAGTCGACTAAATTTGTAAATTTTTGTCAGCGTTACAACATATTGTTGGGACACTCCATTGCATACTACCCACAGGGAAATGGGCTAGAAGAATCATCTAACAAGACACTTGTGAGAATTCTGAATAAGACCATCAATGAAAATCAGAAAAACTGGGACTCTCAGCTCAAGTTCACACTCTGGGAAAATCGCATCACCACTAAAAGATCCACAGGAAAGTCCCCTTATGAGTTGGTGTATGGCAGAGCTGCGGTCTTCCCAATTCAGCTTGCATTACCTGTGGCTTGATTCTTACAAGAAATCGATGAGGAGACCAATGACCTTATCTGAAGAATGAATCAGTTGGTAGAGTTGAATGAAACCTAATAACAGGTGAGCCTCAGATTAGCAGAATATCAAGGGAAAATGAAAGGCTTATTTGACCAAAGAGCTAATGATAGAGAAATCCAAGTTGGGGATTTCACTAGTACATTTGGTCAAAATTTCGACACTTTAGTTCCAACAGTTTCGACGTATTATCAGAAATTTCCCCAATTTTTCTCAATTTTTTAAATCTCGCCAACAACCGTCGCTATACTGACATATAGGAACATCCTCTGTATTGAGACACTTAGGAACGTCATCGGCACACCGACGGTTCGGGACACAACGTCAGAAATGCGACGTTTCTAAGACATGAGTCAGTAGTGCGACATTTGGAGACAAGCGTCGCTATTGTGGCGTTTAGAGACACTTGTCGGTAGTGCGACCGTATTGGGAACAAACGTCGGTATTGCGACGGTTTGCGGACAACCGTCTGTATTGTGACGATTTGGGGATAAACGTCGCAATATCGAAGTGTAGAGACACTTGTCGGTTGTGCAACGAAATTGGGGACAACCGTCGGTATTACGACGTTTGGAGACAAGCGTCGTTATTGCAATGTGTTGACCAAACGTCGGAATAGCGACGACGATAAAAAAATTTAAATTTATTTTGAATTAAAAACCACACTTATCATTTCTTTTCAAAAATTATATTCCTTTCTAAACTTGAATTTAAAATACTCTTCTAATTTAAAAACTTGTGTATCTAAAATTCTTCATAATAAATATAACCATATTTTAAAAATATATAAAATCCCAAAATTAGTCACTCCTTTTAAAATTAGCAATGTATTGCATATTTTTAATTATTTGGAAGCAAAAATGAAATTAGAAAATGGTAAAATTTCTTATTCCATTATGATTTTTCATTTTCTTTTCTATTTTTTTTACTTTTCCTTTCTCATTTTCTAAGCTTTTTTTAAAGCAAAATTGAAATTAAAAAATGGTAAATTTTCTTATTCCATTATAATTTTCCATTTTCTTTTGTATTTTCTTACCTTTTTTGTGTAAATATTTCCATTAATATCATCTATTATTGAATATTTCTAACCCTCTCACAGATCACTAAATTAAGTTTTGTAATTTGTTTTATACAAATTTTATAAATATATTATTTTAATAAAATTTGAAAAAAAATTGGTGCACTTTAAAATTTTAAATTTCAAGAGTTTTTGTTGATGGTGAAGACTTTGTATCATAATGGTAATATTATGGATCTCATTCATTGTCAAAACACCCCTAATCACTTCCTTGAGGAAGCAGCCACCATGGAAACCTTGTGCAACAAGAGCATTGGCACGTAGCACAATATACATCGCAACTCCAAGTAGAGTGAAACACCCTTAAATCATGCATAGTGTGCCCGAATAATGGTAATGTGATCTCCCTCAGTCTCAGAAATATTATGCATTCCAATAGTTTCATGTGCTTTAATTACCATGACCATGCAAAGTTATTTAAGATCAACATCCCTTTTAGCTATAAGAGCATATCATTCGGTGCAGGTTGCAATATGTGTCGTAAACTTTTTGATTCAGCTTCTCAGCGAAGGCCTCTTGACCTTAAGGACTTGGCCTTCTAGCCATTCTCTGCCTTCAATAGCTCTCCCTCTCTAGCCTTCTACTGGAACTTTCTATTACCTTCTCCTATATTCATGCATGTCATCCCTTTATCCTTTTTGCAAGCTTCAAAAAATATAAGTGGAGATAGTGTTCTTCG